>OX359273.1:34266171-34676171 GCA_947179155.2 Hedera helix
CATTAATTTCTCGTTTGAAAGAAGAATTCATATTTAATTAACATATTATAGTCCTCGCAAACGAGAAATCTGAGTCACACGCAAACTTGGTCACTACATATCGGGTCAAAGATCCGTTCATTGACGGGTCATGTTTTCCTAGACCCTTTCCCACATACTAACGGGTTGGGTGATCCACAAGTCCATTACAAATTTTAAAAGCACCCATCTTTTATATTGTGCAGCTGCCTATTGCATATGGAAAAATATAAGCACATAACATTCGAAGATTAAATTGATAATATAATATATTTTAATTATTAAAAAATAAGACCTGATACGAAAATTTTATCATTTAATAGTTGAAATAGATATAATATTTGATTTTATTATCGAATGTTGTATTCGTAGTATTGTTTATTGCATCTATATGATATTTGAATTTCAGACAGTTATAACTGAACAATTCATTTGATAATATATAAAATTAAGTTGCATTTTATATAAAAAAATATTGTTGAATTTATATAATAATTATATAACACTTGTATAATAAAAAATTACAAATTTAACTCTCGATAAATGATATATGAAATGCAACAACTTGTTTCTATACACTAATCAAATAGGCTGACCATTTATAACTGTCTAAAATCAGAATCTATACATACTACATGTTCAATAAACCAAAGAGTCTTACCTAATGGTTATCTCTCTTTCTTGTATATCAAGAATGTGAAGCTTCTTCATAGAGTGACATTGACTAAAGTAAAATGTGTGTGTTTAAATTATATCTTAAATTAGCAAATAAAATAAAATGAAACCTAGGACAACAATATTAGCAATTTATATAATATGTACATTTATATTTGCATTTTATACACATTTTTATGATTTTCTTAACCATCCCTTCTAACATGTGATAGAATTTTCTTAAATTGTATTTTCTAAATTGTACAATTAAGAACCACATTTATACTAGGTTTGAATTGTAAGAACAAATATGAAAATAAAATGAGTCATTTTTATAAAATGAAAAAAATTATGCTT
The DNA here is from genome assembly GCA_947179155.2 of Hedera helix. Lineage (NCBI taxonomy): Eukaryota > Viridiplantae > Streptophyta > Magnoliopsida > Apiales > Araliaceae > Hedera > Hedera helix. The sequence goes on from OX359273.1 coordinate 34,267,201, forward strand.
AATTATTATACTGAAATGAAATAAATCATTTTTATCCTTATCAAATTTATAAATTTTGCTATAAAATAATTCATTTTAATTAAAATAAAATAAATTCTATTCTATTCTCTTTTTTATTTTATTTTTTTAACAATTTTACTTTCTCAATTCAACGGTAATATTATAATTGTACTTTCTAAATTGTGGTTCTTAAGTTATGCGTAGTACACATGCCAGTGCCCGACAGTCGGGTACTTTTTTTCCCTCTCGAAAATATAAATATATTACCTCCGTTTCATAAAAATATTGTAAGTATATTTTTTTCTCTATAATTTAAGGAAATCAAAGTTAAGAATAGGGGATAAATAAGTTTTATTTTATTTATTATGAATGAGTACATTAAAAATATATGTATATGTTTTAAATATTATCTTTAGTTAAGTACTTTTAAGGGTAAACTTTAAATCGTATTCTAAATTTAAATTATGTGCTTTACAATTTTTTTGTGAGACAAAATCTATTTCTACTTTAGTTGTACTTTGTGGGACGAAGGAGTATATATTAATTTGGAAAGTGATATTTTTACATAATTTTTTGATATTTTTATTTATAAATTATTGTTATAGATTTATAACGACAGTCAAAACCGTCGTTATAGACCAATAACGATATTTTTTATGTAAAAATATCAAAAAATTCTGTGAAAATATCAATTTCCATAACTTTTTGTCACTTGACAACTCTCATATTTGTGAGTTTAGAAGAGATAATGTATCTTTGGTTTTTTAACCTTTACTTGTTAATGTGATTAAATAAGAAAATTTATATTTTTACGTGAAGATATGAAATATTTAAAAGATTTTTTCGTAAAAATGTGAGAGTCATTCACTATTCATGTAAGTATAGTCTTATAAAAATATTATAAAAAAAGATATTTATTTTCTAAAATAAAGATTAAAAAAAATAAGTTCATATAAAGTTATTTTAATTTAGTTAACGCGTTATGATTTTTTCTTTTGTGGATAAAATTAGAATTATACAAAGTTTATTAAACTTATTTTATTTTTTATTCAAATTTTATCATTTTGAAATCTAAAAATGAGATTATTTTCTATTATTCCACTCTTTTTGGCCCCAAAATATAAAATTAGAAGCTTTAATATACGTATTTTCCAATCCCGTATATCAGTAATTAGTTGAGGGTGTGTTTTCTTTTTTCCTTCTATACTATGTTTGTGACTTAGGTGGGAAAGATATAAAAGGATTATATTTGTTATAACAAAAAAAGTGGGTGAAAATAAAATAAACTCTTCTCCTTTATGTTTGTAAATTTAGGAGAAAAACCCAACTCTCTTTTCTTTTTGGAAGTTGTAAATATGACGGAAAGAGTAAATTAAAAATAGTATTCCCTCCGTCCTCCAAATGATGTTTAAGTAAATTTTTTACAAAAATTAAAAAAATTAAAGTGGGAGAAAGATGCTAGAAAAAAAATTAAATTTAACTTTATAATAAGCCTACAATTTTACATAAAGTGATGGTCTTTTTTTTATACTAACGGACTCCACTAAGCAACATATCTGTTATTTATTTTATATACTTATTGTCATCCATTTTAGAACAAAAATTGTATCTTAACCCATTCTTTACTATTTGTTTTTGAGTTTGGGACGAAAAAGAAAAGAATGGAAACGTAATCTAAAATGAAAAATAAAATAATAAAAAACTTGTATATTTTCTTACATGTTGCTATTAAATTTATAAAAGAAAAAGTAAAGAAAACTTAAATGTGACGCCCCCAAATCTGAGCCCACACAGCCCAAACTTGAGTCGTCAAAAGACTACAACAAAAATATTACAACAAAGCACAACGTACAACAATACAGTGTATAATAATACACAACTAAGTCTTCACTATTATTGCCACACTATTTTACAACACGTGAAGACTACGACAGCTATTCCTCAGACTCTCACTCCATTCCCCGGCTAGACCCCATTACGTTTTCATCTCCTGTTGAAAAATAATGGAACAAAAGAAAGGGTGAGCTCAAATAGCCCAGTAAGAAATATCATGACTAAGATAATGACGAATAAATTATCATTAGTCTTCAACAGTTGAGTTCTTGATAGAATACAATAGACTACAAGGTTTATATCAAAAACTGTAGTTAAATTCTTAAACAATGTTCAGATCAATAATAGCAGCGGAATGAGCAATCTATTAGAAGAATAATGCAGACTATAATGTCCACTCGCTTCTTTTTTTTTTAAAAATATCATCAACTTTTATCATCTGAAATACCATTAGTCAAGATAATACAACTTCACAGTTCCTGGTCATAATCATGCAGATCAACAGTTCATCTTTGCACTACGGGCCAAAGACATTCAATATAACACCAACGGTCATGATTATACCAGATTCAGCCTTTGGTCATAATCATACCAACCAACAGTTCATCTTTGCACTACGGGCCAAAGAGAACATTCACCACGTGCCATAAAAGACACCGAACAGATGTATCGCCTTTAACCTAGTATATCGCCTTTAACCTATCATCTGTTCAACAATTATATCACATCTGTGCCCCCGACCACAGATATTCACAAAAGCTTGATTCTTGATGATTAATACAAATAACAGTGATACAAATGATGAACAGAAGAACAGGATAAACAATAAGTATCGGAAGTTTACTTTGTGCAGATTCAAATAATGTCCAAATTGCCAACATGATGTGGAGTGAAATTAAAAATGATATTCAAGATTCACAGTTCAGAATAACGATTACAGTTCAATAGAAATGTTCAGAAAATAGGAAGGTTCAGTTGAAATAATGAAATTCAACTATTATGGAACATATAATATTTTCAGGAATTATAGAAGCAATAGTTCCATAATAAGTTTCGATTTAGGTGTATGAAAGAAAATAATATCCCTTACCGTAGCAGGTTTGATTAACAAAAGGTGAAGGGAATTAATATCCCTTACCATAGTAAGTTTGAATAATGGAAGATGAAAAAGATGGTATCCCTTATGAGTATAAAGGAAAATGATATCACTTACGAATATGGAATAAAAGTGTCATGTGATAATTCGTGTAGACAAATTATTTCCACACGAGACAAATAAAAAGGGTTATTCACCAACAGGCGATAATCCGCACCGTAAGGTTATTCCCATCAATTTGAATACGAATAGTTATTCACCAAACAGGCGATAATCCGCGCCGTAAGGTTATTCCCATCAATTTGAATACGAAGAGTTATTCACCAAACAGGCGATAATCCGCGCCGTAAGGTTATTCCCATCAATTTGAATACGAAGAGTTATTCACCAAACAGGCGATAATCCGCGCCGTAAGGTTATTCCCAAAGATTAATAAGGAATGAATACATAAGGTTATTCACCAACAGGCGGTAAACCGCGCCGTAAGGTTATTCCCACAATTTAATACATGGAAATAAATGGCACAAGAAAGAAACGATATTATTTTCGAGAATCAAAGAATGATAATCCCTTCAAGTAAGAAAGAAAATAATATCCATTTATGATGATGAAAAGAGTGATACCCCTTACCTTAACACGTGACTGGATATTGATTTAAATGAGGTTGATCAACCTATATATATTTTTAATAAAATTAGTAATTACCACATATAAATTTCAAGGCGTATGATAATTCATATATTATGAACTATCAAAATTATATATATTTAACATAATTTTTGTAGTATAATATAACTACTTTAAAATAGTTTTTAAAGTAATATTTCAAAATAAATCTTCCAAATAAAGCTTTTAAAAATGAATCTTCTCAAAGAAGAGTCTTCTAAAGGAAGATTTGTGAATACCGTGAAAAATAGGAATTTATAAAATTACTACTCTTTAATAAAAGACTTACTTGAAAAATTCCTGCACTCCTTTTGGCTTTCAAACTCTCAAAATAACCTTACTATTCTCAGAGAAAACTCATAAAATTCTTATAGAAAATTTTTATGTTTTAGGTGTGATTTTTCTATTCAGTTGAGCAAGCTATTTATAGGAGAAAATAAGGCACTATGCAGTGGTAGGTGGCAGCAGGCGTGATGCACGCCTGCCTAAATTCCTTCTTTCTAAATTGGCAGCGTAGTCGGCTGCCAAACTTCACCAATTTCACATGTGGCCCCCACATAGGGTCCACATGTTACTATTCACGCAAATAGTAAAATTAATTAATAATTTTTTTTTTTTTTTTTTTTTTTTTTAAAATTTATTTATTTATTCTTCATGTGGGTTCAACATATAAAATAAAATAATGCTACAACAATAATTCAACAATAATGTAAATTACAGTATATTTGCTACAGTGACAATTATTAGGTTCAATAATTTTAAAAATAGTGCAGCAACAATTATTGACTCAATGATATAAAATACAGTGTAATGATAATTATTGAATCAATAATGCAAAATACTGTGTAACAACAATTATTGAATTGATAACATAAAATATTATGCAGTGACAATTATTGATGAAATGATGCACAACAGTTACGGTGTCAATTATCAGACCAATAATATGAGACACTGTGCAATACCGTGTGCTACTGTAGAGTACCGTGTGCTACAGAAAATACCATAATTTACCGTATGCTACTATTCTTTTATCACCGGTATTTTAACAGTTCTGTTGACTATTTTTATTTAAAAAGGTTATTTCTGTCGTTTTCTATATCCGACAAATATTTCGTTGTGAGGTCCACCAATAATTTGTTATTTCGGCGCCGTCGTACGGCACGAATATTCCCCGACCAAACGAATATTCCCCGACAAAGGGAATATTGTCCGATAAAATAAAATTTGCACATAACATCTTTAACTTTCAATTTTGTCAATTTAACCACTTACTGTTTCATGAAAAATATATATGAAGAAAAATTAACTTTTATATTTCATAAAATTCGGGGTCTTACAATCTCCCCTCCTTATGAAATTTCGTCCCCGAAATTGACGTACCTGACATTTTGAAGAGGTAAGGATACTTAGATTTCATCTCAGATTCTAGCTCCCAGGTCATTTCTTCAATATCTTGGTTCCTCCATAAAACCTTAACTTGAGGTATAACTTTTGAGCGTAGAATCTGCTCCTTCTTATCTAGAATCTTAACAGGTACCTCCTCGTATGTTAAATTCTCTGCTATAACGTCCGGTTCTAATTCAATGACGTGGTTTGGGTCCTTCACATATTTACGTAACATAGATATGTGAAAAACGTTATGGATGCGAGACATACTTGGTGGTAGGGCTAGTCTGTAGGCTACGGTTCCTACTCGATCGAGAATTTCAAATGGGCCAATAAATCGAGGGTTGAGCTTTCCTCTCTTTCCGAATCTCGTAACCCCTTTCCATGGAGAAACACGTAAGAATACATGATCTCCGACGTGGAAACTTTCGTCTCTCCGATGAAGATCAACATAACTCTTTTGTCGTTCTTGTGCAGTCTGTATTCGTTGTCGGATCATTTGGATCTTTTCTGTTGTCAAGCGTACCAACTCGGGTACCAAAAATTTTGCTTCTCCTACCTCATTCCAACATACTGGAGAGCGACACTTGCGTCCATATAAAGCCTCGAATGGAGCCATGCCTATACTTGCTTGGTAACTGTTGTTGTAGGAAAATTCAACCAATGGCAAGTACTTATCCCAACTTACTTTGAAATTTAGTATGCAAAGTCTCAAAAGATCTTCGAGGGTCTGGATCGTCCTTTCCGATTGTCTGTCCGTTTGAGAATGGTATGCAGAACTGAATCGTAGCTCAGTGCCCATAGCTTTTTGTAGACTGATCCAAAAGCGTGAAGTGAATCTAGGATCTCGATCAGAAACTATGGAAACTGGCATGCCATGCAATCTCACAATCTCATTTATGTACATACCGGCAAGACGTTCAAGTGAAAAGTTTTCTCGTATAGGCAAGAAAGGAGCAGATTTGGTCAATCTATCTACGATCACCCAAATTGCATCTAAGCCTTGAGAAACTTTGGGAAGACCCGTTACGAAGTCCATATTGATGTGTTCCCACTTCCATTCGGGAACTTCAAGTGGTTGTAATGGACCTTTAGGTACTTGATGTTCTGCCTTGACACGTTGACAAGTTAGGCACCTTGAGATAAACTCTGCAATCTCTCTTTTCATATTGTTCCACCAAAATGTATGTCGAAGATCTCGATACATCTTAGTACCTCCTGGGTGGATTGCAAACGGCGTGTTGTGTGCCTCCATCATGATTTTATGCTTTAATTCAGGATCGTTAGGAATACAGAGTCGAGAGTTGACTCGAAGTATTCATTTCTCGTCAATTCTTGCTTCGGGAATGACACCTTCTTGTACTTTCTTCATCATGTTCATCAGTTCCGGATCGGTAGCATGCGCAGCTTTAATTTTATCGATTAAAGCCGGTTCTACTCGCACGTGAGCAATCTTCGAGTGGGTCCCTGGTGTCTTTAGCTGTATCTCCATCTTTTGCAAATCGTACAAAATACACTTTTGTGTTGTCAGCAGTGCCCTTGTACTCGCATAAGATCTTCTGCTCAAAGCGTCAGCTACAACGTTTGCCTTTCCCGGGTGATACTGGATTGTGTGGCCGTAATACTTCAACAACTCAAGCCAACGTCGTTGTCGCATGTTGAGTTCCTTCTGGGTGAAGAAATACTTGAGACTTTTATGATCCGTATAGATATCCACTTTTTCTCCGTACAAGTAGTGTCTCCAGATCTTCAACGCGAAAACGACTGCTGCCAACTCTAGATCATGAGTAGGATAATTTTTCTCATAATCTTTGAGTTGTCGAGAGGCATAAGCTATAACATTTCCATGTTGCATAAGGACACAACCTAGACCTTTGCCTGAAGCATCGCTATATATGACGAATTCTCCTGATCCTGATGGAATGGTCAGAACAGGAGCTGAAACAAGTCTCCTCTTGAGTTCTTGAAAACTCTTCTCACATTCCTCGCTCGAATGATACCGATATCTAATAATCAAACTTTCATCTATTGGCGTTCTATGAGAGCCATTTGGTATTGAGCTTTGGAAAAGGGTTTAGTATCGGGTTCAAGATCGATACAGAATTCAATTTCTCGGTTTGGGGATAAGCCAGGAAGTTCCTCAGGAAAAACGTCAGAAACTCATTAACAATAGGAATATCATTCAAGTTTGACGTGTTTTTGTTCAATGACATGGGCTAAAAGGCTTGACATCCGTTTTTCAATAAACGAATGATTTTATGGCTAGAAATAATAGTTATAGATTTCAATGGTTTAGTTGCTTGAATTTGCATGACAGGTTGATTAGGAATATGAAAACTAATAATCTTATGAAAACAATCAATTTTAGCATGATGGGTAGTCAACCAATCAATTCCTAAAATCACATCAAATTCATGCATCTCCAAAGAAATAAGGTCAACAGGTAATGTGAGGTTGTTGATTTAAACTAGGCAAGATTTATAGATAGTAATTGTAATAGGTATTTCTCCCAATGAGATTTCAACTGATAAGACAAGATTTAAGTTTTCAATAGGCAAATTTAAACGTTGAGTACATATAGGTGAGATAAAAGAGTGGATAGAGCCTAATATCTAACATGGCATAGACTTTTCGAGAATTGATGAATAGCTTACCGGTCATCACCTCATTCGATTTCTTGATTATCAAGGCTGTCATCATCAAATCGAGTCCCATATACTTCATCCGGATCTTCACGTATTTCAACCATGGGGATACCACGAAATAGTTCTCTAACGAACTGTTTCTCAGATTCTTCAACTTCATCAGTAGTAGCGTACCAATGATTTCCATTAAAATAGTATTTTCGATAGACTACAGTTTCCACGATAGTGACTAACTTAACCTGAATTCCTCTAAATTGTAACGCCCAAAAGTATAGATACATCATTTTTAAATAATCTTGAAAATCATAGCTCGAACACCATAAATCCCAAAGACTTATATGAAACGTCCATATATTCTGATCCTTTGTTATCGAGCATAACCAGGTGATGATATGTTTCCAACTGTCGAGCAAATTAAAGGCAACAATTTCCGCAAGTTCCGGATATCCTTTAAAGAACGAATTTGGAAGAACGACGGTAGAACTTTCACCTTCTTCTTCTTTAGATCGGATACAAATAATTTTTGCTTTAGGCAAATTATTCAACTCTGAGTTTGTAGAAGAATTGTTTGTGGCCTCTACATTCACTTCGGGTACTCCGTGGTTAACCTCCTGATTTCCAGATGCCATACTTAACTGTGGTCACAAAATAATTGTTAGTTCAAACAAACTGACTTATCACTTCATGTCCCTATATTCAATTCAACTAATTAGATAATAAAATCTAATTTATGTGGGACACACTAGTGACTGATTATATTCGTCTCTCCCCTCCTAGTTCTACCCCAGATCTCCATTAAAGACCATATCCCTAAGCTCTGATGCCAACTGTGACGCCCCCAAATCTGAGCCCACACAGCCCAAACTTGAGTCGTCAAAAGACTACAACAAAAATATTACAACAAAGCACAACGTACAACAATACAGTGTATAATAATACACAACTAAGTCTTCACTATTATTGCCACACTATTTTACAACACGTGAATACTACGACAGCTATTCCTCAGACTCTCACTCCATTCCCCGGCTAGACCCCATTACGTTTTCATCTCCTGTTGAAAAATAATGGAACAAAAGAAAGGGTGAGCTCAAATAGCCCAGTAAGAAATATCATGACTAAGATAATGACGAATAAATTATCATTAGTCTTCAACAGTTGAGTTCTTGATAGAATACAATAGACTACAAGGTTTATATCAAAAACTGTAGTTAAATTCTTAAACAATGTTCAGATCAATAATAGCAGCGGAATGAGCAATCTATTAGAAGAATAATGCAGACTATAATGTCCACTCGCTTCTTTTTTTTTTAAAAATATCATCAACTTTTATCATCTGAAATACCATTAGTCAAGATAATACAACTTCACAGTTCCTGGTCATAATCATGCAGATCAACAGTTCATCTTTGCACTACGGGCCAAAGACATTCAATATAACACCAACGGTCATGATTATACCAGATTCAGCCTTTGGTCATAATCATACCAACCAACAGTTCATCTTTGCACTACGGGCCAAAGAGAACATTCACCACGTGCCATAAAAGACACCGAACAGATGTATCGCCTTTAACCTAGTATATCGCCTTTAACCTATCATCTGTTCAACAATTATATCACATCTGTGCCCCCGACCACAGATATTCACAAAAGCTTGATTCTTGATGATTAATACAAATAACAGTGATACAAATGATGAACAGAAGAACAGGATAAACAATAAGTATCGGAAGTTTACTTTGTGCAGATTCAAATAATGTCCAAATTGCCAACATGATGTGGAGTGAAATTAAAAATGATATTCAAGATTCACAGTTCAGAATAACGATTACAGTTCAATAGAAATGTTCAGAAAATAGGAAGGTTCAGTTGAAATAATGAAATTCAACTATTATGGAACATATAATATTTTCAGGAATTATAGAAGCAATAGTTCCATAATAAGTTTCGATTTAGGTGTATGAAAGAAAATAATATCCCTTACCGTAGCAGGTTTGATTAACAAAAGGTGAAGGGAATTAATATCCCTTACCATAGTAAGTTTGAATAATGGAAGATGAAAAAGATGGTATCCCTTATGAGTATAAAGGAAAATGATATCACTTACGAATATGGAATAAAAGTGTCATGTGATAATTCGTGTAGACAAATTATTTCCACACGAGACAAATAAAAAGGGTTATTCACCAACAGGCGATAATCCGCACCGTAAGGTTATTCCCATCAATTTGAATACGAATAGTTATTCACCAAACAGGCGATAATCCGCGCCGTAAGGTTATTCCCATCAATTTGAATACGAAGAGTTATTCACCAAACAGGCGATAATCCGCGCCGTAAGGTTATTCCCATCAATTTGAATACGAAGAGTTATTCACCAAACAGGCGATAATCCGCGCCGTAAGGTTATTCCCAAAGATTAATAAGGAATGAATACATAAGGTTATTCACCAACAGGCGGTAAACCGCGCCGTAAGGTTATTCCCACAATTTAATACATGGAAATAAATGGCACAAGAAAGAAACGATATTATTTTCGAGAATCAAAGAATGATAATCCCTTCAAGTAAGAAAGAAAATAATATCCATTTATGATGATGAAAAGAGTGATACCCCTTACCTTAACACGTGACTGGATATTGATTTAAATGAGGTTGATCAACCTATATATATTTTTAATAAAATTAGTAATTACCACATATAAATTTCAAGGCGTATGATAATTCATATATTATGAACTATCAAAATTATATATATTTAACATAATTTTTGTAGTATAATATAACTACTTTAAAATAGTTTTTAAAGTAATATTTCAAAATAAATCTTCCAAATAAAGCTTTTAAAAATGAATCTTCTCAAAGAAGAGTCTTCTAAAGGAAGATTTGTGAATACCGTGAAAAATAGGAATTTATAAAATTACTACTCTTTAATAAAAGACTTACTTGAAAAATTCCTGCACTCCTTTTGGCTTTCAAACTCTCAAAATAACCTTACTATTCTCAGAGAAAACTCATAAAATTCTTATAGAAAAATTTTATGTTTTAGGTGTGATTTTTCTATTCAGTTGAGCAAGCTATTTATAGGAGAAAATAAGGCACTATGCAGTGGTAGGTGGCAGCAGGCGTGATGCACGCCTGCCTAAATTCCTTCTTTCTAAATTGGCAGCGTAGTCGGCTGCCAAACTTCACCAATTTCACATGTGGCCCCCACATAGGGTCCACATGTTACTATTCACGCAAATAGTAAAATTAATTAATAATTTTTTTTTTTTTTTTTTTTTTTTTTAAAATTTATTTATTTATTCTTCATGTGGGTTCAACATATAAAATAAAATAATGCTACAACAATAATTCAACAATAATGTAAATTACAGTATATTTGCTACAGTGACAATTATTAGGTTCAATAATTTTAAAAATAGTGCAGCAACAATTATTGACTCAATGATATAAAATACAGTGTAATGATAATTATTGAATCAATAATGCAAAATACTGTGTAACAACAATTATTGAATTGATAACATAAAATATTATGCAGTGACAATTATTGATGAAATGATGCACAACAGTTACGGTGTCAATTATCAGACCAATAATATGAGACACTGTGCAATACCGTGTGCTACTGTAGAGTACCGTGTGCTACAGAAAATACCATAATTTACCGTATGCTACTATTCTTTTATCACCGGTATTTTAACAGTTCTGTTGACTATTTTTATTTAAAAAGGTTATTTCTGTCGTTTTCTATATCCGACAAATATTCCGTTGTGGGGTCCACCAATAATTTGTTATTTCGGCGCCGTCGTACGGCACGAATATTCCCCGACCAAACGAATATTCCCCGACAAAGGGAATATTGTCCGATAAAATAAAATTTGCACATAACATCTTTAACTTTCAATTTTGTCAATTTAACCACTTACTGTTTCATGAAAAATATATATGAAGAAAAATTAACTTTTATATTTCATAAAATTCGGGGTCTTACATTAAATTTCACATTTAAATTATTAAGTTATCCTTATATTAGTTTTATTATGTTTATAATCTAAAAGTTGTCATAGATATTATAAAAGATGATTTTATATTATTTAATTTTTCGTCTAAATTCATCTATTTTTTGACCAAAAAGTTAGATAAGAAACGTGGTTAATTTTTTTTGCCTATTTTTTTATATTTTTCGTTCATTAAAAAACTCTAGAACAAAAGAATTAGACATAAAAATTAAGTTTTTCGTCTATTTCTTTTTATTTTTTGTCAATTTTAAATCTCAATAAAAGAGTGTTCAAGGACGAAGGCTAGTAGTAAGGGCCCATTCGGCAACGATTTATTTTAAAATGACTTAAAGTTATAATTAAAGTTTACTTCTAAATCATTTTAAGTTATACGTAAAAGTGTTTTACACCAGTTTACTTGTAAGTCGAAAATTAAGTTAAAACAAGTTGTGAATGAATTCGGTTGATAATGACTTATTAGTTAAAATAAAATATAAAAAATACATTAATAAAAAGATACATTGATTTAATATTATATCACAACAATCACTATTTTTTCATTAAATAAAACACTAAACAATTTTTCTAAATATATCAACTACAATCTTATTCTAAATTAGAGATTTTTAAGGCAATATTATCTCTCATTGCTTGCAAAATTATACCATTACTAATTGAAATAGATCCATCCTAGTGTACAACATTGTAATCACCATAATTAAATCATTACTAACTGAAATATTGAAAGAATATGCTTACAAGAACAAGTATCAAAATGAAGTTTTGAAAATGAACTAGTCATCTGCACAATAACAAAAACCTCCAATAGTACATGGGACATAGTCGACATATATTTACTACAAACTCTTGAACACCTGCACTGACCTCCCAAAACATTTTATCTTACAAATCCCGTTCTTACAAAGAGTTGCAACTATTTTATGTCCAAAGTAAGAACAAAATTTCAAGGTGACGTTTGTTTGCAAGGATTATAATTCCAGAATTATAATCCCAAGACATGGATTATAATCCAAGGTTATATTTGTTTACAATGATTACACTTAAGATAAAATTATTGATCCCAAAAATGTCTTGTTTGTTTTTAAATTTGGACTTTGGACTATTAGTCCAGGGATTATAAAATGACTTAATATTGAGGATTATAAAAATTTTGGCCTATTTTATAGCCCGTTGGAAATTAGTGTGCGCATAATGTAGAAAATGAGTGTTCTTATTAGGGTTTTTTTGTGTGGTTATTTTGTGAGTGAAGAATACTGTATTGCCATTTTTTCTGATAATAGTAAAATCCTTGCAACTCCGTAGAGTAGGCAAATTACCGAACCACGTAAATATTGTCTTGTGCGTGTGATTATTTTTCTTTGGTGTTTTTTTTTCTATTTTGTTTATAACAGGTTTGAGAATTTTCGGGGTAATTCCCTTCAACAAGAACTTCCTTTACTTTGTGTTAATATGTTGCTGTTGAATTCTTCTTCTTTTCCCAACTGGTATGCAACGCTCGGATGAAAAATGAATACCGATTTAGGGTTAAGCACCTACTCTTATTTATACACATTTATTTACTTATTTATTTATTTTCAATTGGTTTCCAATTTACTTCTAATAAAATACTTGAAAGTTTTCATTCCTACCAGGAGTTTATGTCTTGTTATTTTATTTATTTGTATTTATTTATATACCAAAAAATTGTACCCAATTAGTTTTAAGGCCCAACTTTATTAAATTAATGTAATCTCTTACTTATTATTAACTCACATAAATTTGACCCAAATATAATATATAGACCAATTAAAATATTTCAAAATATATTTAAATATTATTTTATTTTACTGGGTATTACACAATAGCTACAAGCGATTTTGAAGTACAATTTGGTAACTTCCACTTGTACGAGCTTAGTTTATCAGATATAAATCAATTGAACACGTAAAAAAAACTCTACCTCAATGTCTTTCTTTTCTCAAATCATCATTTGAGAATATAGTAGGTTGCAGGGTTAAATTTATCTAATCATAATCTTTTCGTTACCAATTAGTTAAACTAATACTGAGAATAAGAAATCAGTTTAAAAACACTTTGCACAATAAGGAGGATGTTATGGACTGTAATAAAACAAAGCATACTCGCAACGAAAATGAATCGAAAAATCAAAATTTATGATTACCTTTGTAGTGCATGCCCACGATTACAAACGGCTAGAATCACGTGCTCAACGAACAATACTCTCAACGATAATTTATATTACAAACGAGTACTAAATATATTTTCCACAATTCGAGAAGCTACAAATTTTCAAACTTCACAAATGACTATTTTAATGGCTTATATGAAACTCTATAGTTTGCTCTCAAATTGCTTTGTTGCTTAGTGTATAAAATGATCAGTCATGCTTCCTTTTATACTTACTCCAATAACATGTAACTTATGTAGCTCCTAAGGGTATTACTCCATGTAACTCCCAATAGCATTATTCCATGTAACTCCCAAGAGCATAAATGGATGTAACTCCAAGAATATAAATTTCATGTAACTCCCACAAGAGAATTAAGAGTGTAACTCCCAAGAGAATCAATAGAGAAATTAACACATGTTCATTGTATCTAGACAATAAACCATGTGGTTATACCCACCGGGTCATTCGCTCCATGGGCGCTTCGATTTGGGTCCATAAACCAACATCTCTCACTCGCCTATGGCGAGGACGACATTGTTATCATATAAGCCAATAAAGTCCAAACGCGTAAGTCAAAAATTTGTTTAGCCACCGAACCGTGCAACCGCTGAGTTTACCTACAATGCGGGAGCTCTAAATCAAACCCGTTAGGGCCAAAATAGAGACATCAACCCTTTTAACAAAATATGCAATATAGGAGCCGTCAAGCTAAACTAGTTAAAGTTTGCATTGAGACTATAACCTCTCAAACTCATAATACCCCGGATTAACTTCAATTTTCACCTTGTTAAGTATCTCTGATCCTTCAGAGAACCGTACTTAACCCCTTTAGGCCTTTTATAATTTGCATCTCACTTATTAATATATCGTTTCCAAAAACATTATAGTTGTCGATAATAAGTGCAGAGCATGGTGAAATTAAGTTATCTTCCATTTGCCCTAATGTTACTCAAATCTAAATCAACTGCTTTCTCAAAATCACCCCATATAGTCTCATAGTCCAGACTTTAAGAAATGAAGCCAAAGTAGCAACATTAATTCATCTCTTTGTAACATAGTCAAAGATCACAAAGAGTACTTAATAAAAGGATTAAGGAATACCTTATCCTTTCTAAGAAAAAGAACAACACACAGTGAGAAAATAGGGATCAATTTTCTCACCTCCTTTATTTTGTCGCTAAACACATGTTATATTATCACAAAGCACTAGTTAATTAGTCTTGTTGTGTGGACTCAAGTCTAGTCACTCCCTGAGTGTCTAACTTAAAACTTTCAAATTACTCGTTTTTCGAAGCGCCAATTTTGAAATTTTGCGTTCATTTAACATGTCACGGCAGACAATCTCACAATTGTGAGTATATGTCTTACAGTCATATCGTGCGGATCTTTGTTCAGTCACTCCTCAAGTGCCTAACTCGAATTCTTGAATTGCTCACTTCTTTAAGCGCCAACTCTGAGATTTCGCATCCAGTTAATTACCAGGTTAATATGGATAGTGAGACTTACCATATTTGGTCAAACATACTTGACCTTATCTTGGTTCTAACCAAGGCGATATATTAACATATCATTTTTCTCACTACTAAGCGCCAATTGACTACTATCCGAAGCGTCAATAGCTCGCTATCCAAAGTAAAAATAAATGAAATATCTCATCTTTGCTCGCTTATCAACGCCAACTGATTGTTTACTTTAAACATCAATTGCTCGCTATCTAAAGCGCCAAAGACGATTGCTCGTGTGAGAAAGCCAATCAACATATTAGACATATAAATCTAAAATACATATATAATATATAGTTATAGTTAATAACTATGTGAACTCAATTTATCATATGCCAATAAAGATAATGTGGAAAATAGACAGTATTTTGCATTAAATGATAAATAATTCCAATGCTATTAATTTCTAATATAAGCTAAATAATAAGTGATACACTGAAACGTCATAAGTACATCAAACCCTACGAAGTCCTAAAGAATGAACATGTCTCTGAAATGCATCTCTAGGAATCGACTTCGTTAGGAGATCAACAATCATCTGATCGGTGGGTAAGTACTTTAGTACCACTTTATTATTTGCTACGTTCTCTTGAATAAAACACGTTCTCAAATCAATATGCTTTGTCCAGCCGTGATACTTAGGATCCTTGATAAAATCAAGTGTCGATGTGCTATCACAGAAAACTGTCACAGGATCCCAAGCACGAGGTACAAGATTAAGATCCTCAAAGAACCTCTTTAGCCATAAAGATTCTTGGATGACAGATGTACATGCTACAAACTCTAACTCCATCATGGATAAAGTCACACAAGTTTGTTTCTTGCTTAGCTAGGTGATGGCACCTCCATTTAGCAAGAATGCATCTCCTGGGGTAGATCTTTGGTTCCCACAATCGCCTCCATAACTAGCATCGGAGTATCCAACTAAGTGAAGATCAGGTCCTTGATAGCATAACATGTAATCTAATGTGTCTCTCAAGTATCGCAAGATCCTCTTAATTGCTCTCCCATGTGCACATCCAGGGTTTGACTGGTATCGACCAAGAACATGAACTGCAAATGCAATGTCTGGTCGTGTGCACTGAACTACATACATCAATTTTCCAATAGCTGTAGCATATGGAACACGGGATATCTTATCAATTTCCTCGGGAGAGGTAGGACAATGCTCAGGGCCAATAAAATCACCTTTTGCAATAGGAGTGTCTATAGGTTTACAGTTGTTCATCTGGAATAATTCAAGAACCTTCTTAAGGTAAGTCTCCTGGGACAAACCAAGAAGCTTTATTGATTGATCGCTAAAGATCTTTACTCCAAGAACATATGTTGCTTCTCCCATGTCTTTTAGTGGCGACAATCATTTTCTTATTATTCTCAGCAAGTAGAATGTCATCAACATACATCCAAAGGATAAGAAACTTTCCATTGGACCTTTTGAGATACACGCAATGGTCCTCTTCGATCATCGTAAACCCATCATCAATGATTGCTCAATGAAACCGAAGATACCATTGTTTACATGCTTGTTTCAAGCCATAAAATGTTTGAGCTTGCAAACTTTGCGCTCAAAACCTTTTTCAATATAACCTTCTGGTTGTTCCATGTATATCTATTTGGCAAGTTCTCCATCGAGAAACGTTGTCTTTATGTCCATTTGGTATATTCTCGATCCAAATGTGCTACAATAGCTAATAAGAGACGGATCGAGACAAATCTCACAACAGGTGAGAAAGTTTCCTCATAATCAATTCTTTCTTGCTGAATGTAACCCTTGGCTACTAAGCGAGTTTTATGTCTTTCAATGGAACCATCAGCCTTGCATTTAACTTTGAGAACCCAATTGTTCCCAACAGCTTTTCGCCCAGTCGGAAGATCAACCAAGTCCCAGACTTGATTAGTCCTCATAGATTCTATTTCTTTATCCATTGCAACTAATCACTTTTCACTTAATGCAAATGATACAGCTTCTCGATAAAATCGAGGTTCATCGTGATCTTACGTATTAGCCATAAAAACATTCTTCTCAATCTCAAAGTTACAACGTGGAATATTGCCTTTTGACTTCTACGCAATTGAAGAACACGTGACTCTTCATTTGACGGAAAAGTAATTGAAAGTATGTCACTCCCACTATCTATAAAAGCCAAAGGAATAGGTTCCTCAGTCTTAACCATTTTATTAGGTGCGTCATTTTCTTCCTCTATCTCATAAAATTATTTATCCTTGCTAACATCACCTTTGCTCGGAAAATTCATTTCTAGAAATTCAGCATCTCGTGACTCAATTTCAGATATAGTCCAATCAGGCTGCTCACCAATGAACACATAGCCTTTTGAGTGTTCAGAGTACCATATAAAGATACACTTCTTACCCCTTGAGCCCAATTTTCCATATTTATGAAAAGTGTTGTGAACATAAGCTGCCGAACCTCATGACCGCAAATTGCCTAAATCAGACTTTCTGCCTGTCCACAATTGATATGGGGTGGACTGTACTGATTTTGAAGGAACTTGGTTAAGTATACGTGTCGTAGTTAACAATGCGTCTCCCCAAAAAGAGATAGGCAAATTAGCTTGCGCCATCATAGACCTTACCATGACAAGTAGTGTTCTATTTTTTCTTTCCACCACACCATTTTGTTGCGAAGTACCAGGAATTGTCAATTGCCTGATAATTCCTTTTTCCTCACAAAGTTCTTTAAACTTATCAGATAGATACTCGTGGCCTCGGTCAGTTCAGAATGCTTTAACAACTGATTCTCAACCTCAATCAAATAACGTCTAAAGCAATCAAGTGCTTCTGACTTATGAGAGATTAAGAATGTGTGCCCGAAGCGCGTGAAGTCATCTATCATAGTAAGGAAATAAGAATGACCACGTTTATCTTTCACATTCATTAGACCACATATATCTGAATGAATAAGCTGTAATTGTGTATCTGCCCTTGTGGCTTTACCAAATGATTTTCTTATAAACTTACCTGCTAAACAGTGTTCACAAGTAGGCAAGTTGACCTTAGCGAGTGGGCCTAGAAGACCTTCTCGAGCTAACTTGGTCATCCTGTCTTGTCCAATATGGTCCAATCTAGTATGTCATTTAATTGAACTATTATCTTCACTATCAACAAAAGTAAGATAAGTATATGAATCATCAATATTACAACTAGAATTAATGATATCTAAAACCATTAAACCATTATTAATAAAACCAAAACCACAAGCATTTGTCCCATGAGAAATAATAACTTGTTCTCTCTTAAAACCCACAAAAAAACCTTATCTTAGACTAACAATAACAGAAAATAAATTATGACGGACATCCGGCGCATAAAGTACGTTATGTAGAATTAATGATGAGTATCCTCGCATCTCTAGTTTGTAAATGTCAATTCTTAGCACGCCCACACTAGAATCATTCCTCATGTATACTTTTATGTCAACTGAAATGCAGTGATACTCCTCAAACCCAGCTCGATCTCTGGCTATATGGTCCGTTGCTCCGGAATCTACAATCCACATATGGAGAGATTGAGCAACAAAAGTACTAGAAGTAACATGACACATAGTTTGATCAAACTAGGAAGTACCTTCTTCAGCTCAGTGCATTCACGAGCGAAGTGCCCTATCTTGCCACAGTTGTAGCAGGCCATCTTAGCCTTGTACTTCTTGCCACCTCTTTTCCTCTTATCACCTGCTTTTGCTGCCTTGTTAGGCGCCAGAGCAGGAGTAGCAGTAACAACTTTCTTTCCATTATTCTTTCGTTTGGGTTTCCCCTTGCAAGAACTGGATTCCATAACATATGTCTTGGGTGGCTTAACAGCTTCTAAGCGCTCAGCCTCAAGCTCCAAGTGATGTCGAATATCTTCAAAGTTTATGATATTTGGGTTGTGAGTCATATTAACTCACATATGTTCCCAACTATCTGGGAGTAAGCAAACCACAGCTGATATCTACTGCTCATCCAACAAGTCATTATCAGCAGCCTTTAACTCTCAAATCATGTTTGACATTATTCGAATGTGCTTTTTCATTGAATGATCAACCTCCTTCTTATAACCATCAAACCTGATAGTTAAGTCGCGCAATCTAGTCAGTGGGATGCCTCCGAATTTGGTTTTGAGAGCTTCTCACATCTCATAAGCAGTTGAGTACTCTTCATATTCAAATAAGAACTCATTGTTCATACTGCTTAAGAGAGTAATGCGAGCAATTCTATCTTTCTTGCGCCAATTTTCAAAGGCAACAAGTTTCTCAACATTCTCAGCATCATTGTTAGTGGGTTTCGTTTCTTTAGTTATTAAAGTCTCTTCCAACTCCAATTCCTCATGTACCATGCGGACCTTACGATGCCAAATATCATAATTATCCCCATCGAACTTGTTACCCTTATTGAGATCGACAATTATTTCTTTTGAAGCTATCTAAACAATCGAGAGAACTTTATTAGAAAACTTTAAGAGTTCACCACAGTATTAACTTATATTTGCCGCATAACATAAATTTCTTAAAATAATCAAAGTATGAACACAAAAAGGAAACTTTGTTAAGCTTGGGAATCACAATTTGTGTGTATATTTAATTATTTAATTATAGTTTATTTAGTGCAAAAATATACATAGAATTTAAGAATTAAACAGAAGTTTTATTTTCTTAAATTCCTCCCACTAAATTCAAGCATATATATATTTCTAGCATGTATTTAATCCCTAGTATGCTTTTACAAACTTGAAAAAATATTTAAATATTTCAAATATTTTGTAAGGATTAAATAGTTACTCATATTATTCTAAATAATATGCAATACCATGCAAAACACATAATATAGCTACCAAAAAATTTTAAACAGTATAATAACAGCTTATTAACATGCTGTAAATTTTTGGATTTTTCTGAAAAATACACAATTTATACAAAATAAATTGTTCATACATAATTTGACTAGAAAATTAGTTTATGCCACTTTATTAAAACATTTTTCAACACTCTTAGTGGATAAATAAAAAAATAGGTTTTTGATGTCTACATAAAACAATTGGACAGAAAACTAACTTCCCAATATTTTTAAACAATTTTTAACTACAAAATTAATTTCTGAAAATTCCAAGTATATCAAAAAAATAATTTTTATATACAAAAAACCCAAAAATTAAAAATAAAAATTACTGTAAAAATTTGACGGCCGAAAAATATTGGGAAGGCTGTGCGTGGACATCACGAGCCACTACCGCGCGTGCGGAAGTTGCCAAGCACGGTTGTTCCCAGCGTTGCTGACGTGGCACGTCTGCCACGTGTCATCCTGTGGTTGGTCCACATGGTGGTCAACTTTTACCATGGATGACGTGGCGCTTTCGTGGCTGATGACGTGGCTGCCACGTGTCGGTGCCCAAGCTGTTGTACTGACGTGGCTGACACATGGTGCTGATGTGGCTGCTATGTCATCATCTTCAACCTTTAGCTAAGGTTTTCATATGGCAAATTACAGTTTAGTACCCTTTTTTAAAATGGCTATAACTCTCTCATTTTAAGTCCCACGTATCTACGGAATCATATCGAAATATTCTACAGAACCATTTATTAGAATTTTCATATGATGTCCGGGCTAAAACAGTTTTTGAAAAAACAATAGCTTTAAAAATAACTAGGGTTTGAATTTTCTCCCAAAATACAAAATCAATGAGCATGAAATTTTGTAGGCTTTATATATATCATATAAGCTAGAACATACTGATTTTTCATGGTCAAAAAATATCTCTAACATGTATTGACATTTGCATGTTATTTAAGCTTTCTTTGAAAGAATAACATAAGACACATGCATGACAACATGCCAATATAATATAATAAAACAGAGCATACTCGCAGCAGAAATGAACCGAAAAATTAAAATTTTCGATTACCTTTGTAGCGTATGTCCACGATCACGAACGGCTAAAATCACGTACTCAACGAACAATACTCTCAATGATAATTATACTACAAACGAGTACTAAATATATCTTCCACAATTCGAGTAGCTACAAACTTCAAGCTTCACAAATGACTATTCTAATGACTTATATGAAACTCTCTATTTTGCTCTCAAATTATTTTGTTGCTTAGTGTGTAAAATGATCAGTCATGCTTCCTTTTATACTCACTCCAAAAACATGTAATTTATGTAACTCCTAAGGGTATTACTTCATGTAACTCCCAAGAGCACATTATTCCATGTAACTCCCAAGAGCATAAATGGATGTAACTCCAAGCGCATAAATTTCATGTAACTCCCATAAGAGAATTAAGAGTGTAACTCCCAAGAGAATCAGTAGGGAGATTAACACATGTTCATTGTATCTAGACAATGAACCATGTGGTTAGACCCACCGAGTCATCCGCTCCATGGACGCTCCGGTTTGGGTCCATAAACCAACATGGATAATGGGTAATAGTTGACAGTTACTTCAGCATATAAAAAGTGGAATTGCTTTTACCAATATATTATGAATCTATAGGGTAAATAACATCTGTATCGATAGAATTCAGTACAAATTGAAGAAGACTTTATTGAATTGATAGTATCAATTCAAAGGGGCTAGTAATTCCCCTTCAGCTAAGGCATGTAATTACACCATTCACCAAAAGCTAAAGGACCAATTCATTACCATCCACTATACATACTATAGAAAAAAAAATATCAAAACAAAAAAACCAATTACGTATAAAAAGACACAAACTTTACAGTAATTTAACAATTGTAAACCCTCCCAACTTTAAAGATAGAGAAATACAGATTCTGTAAAAGGTACCGTTTCTGATCGTTTAAGAAGAGGACCTTGCAACAGATTTCTGCCGGAGCCAGATGTTAATTGTCATTTAATCTTATCTAAACTCATCTGGGTATCCCCTTCTATCTGCAATCATTAAATTATCAATTGTCAGCTTTAACACTTGCTCTACAGAAAAGTGATCGAGTGAGGAAGACACTACCGAAGAGCCTTGATAAATAAATCTTAATTAAATATCTAAACACGTAATCAAATAGAGGTGGTAGAATTTGACTGTCCAGGGTAGCTCCATTTGTTGCCAACAACAGGGAAGGTGTTGTAGAAACTAAATTTAAACAGATACATTTTCCCAATTAATAGCAACAACAACAAACACTTCAAATGCATAAAATAATTTCCAAAAAAAAATATAAAAAAATCCCCAACTCACCCCCTAAGGCATACAATAATTTCAGATAAATCAGAACAAAATCCAAATGTCCAACTTAAAATAGGAACTAATAAAAAGATTGTGGTTTTTGCAATAAACCACAAAAAAATCCTGACGAACACAATTCTTCTCCCACCAATTTTAACAGGCTTAAAATTAACACACAAAACTTAAAATCAGCTAAAAGAAGGAGAAAGCAAATGATTTTTACAGAGAGATAGCAGATCGAGCAGCGCAGAGAGAGTATAGCAAATCTGGAAAGAGCCGTTTGTTGACTTGGTTAAATATTTTTTTCCCTATTAAATTGAATATCAATTTATAGGTGCATATTGAATTAATTTTTTTTATAATCGACTCATTAAATTTTTTTTTTTATGAAAGGTTATAAAATTTGTTAATTTAAAATAAGAAGTATATGAGAGAGAATCCCTTCACATAATAGATAAATCCATATGGTATCTACATAAATAAGAGAATTCATCCAGTTCAATAAGTTAATCGTAAAAAAAATTAATTCAGTTCAGTAAAGAAAAAATGATTTAACCCGACCTTACATCTTCATATTAAAAAAAAAAAAAAAACATTATCATCACTCAACCATATCTATTTGACATAATCACCACAATCAATAATTTTTAAGCAACATAAACTCCACCTCAAACTAAATATAATCAAAGATAAACCCATAATCAACCTTCAAAAATTCAAATTTGCAACAATAAATATAAAGATTTTTAATATTTTCAAAAATCTAAATCTGCTGCAATAAGCATAAATATAGGTGATTTGAATATATAAAACTATTATTCAATAGCCACTGCTGTTGATAAACTCTATAATTTCTTTCTCTTTCTTATATATATATAATGCATCCTTACTTAGCAAAGCTCGGTCTTTCTCAATTTCTCTGGACTAGAAAATATACTGGGTGTATTTCTTCTGTTTGAGAAATTGTTTTAAATGGGGGAAGAGAATATGAATTATGTTTAATGGAAGTGAAGTGGAAGAAGAAATGTCCGTTTAGCACATCAAATTTCGTCACTATTCATGTAAGTAACTATGTTAACATCCTCTTAAATTTTAGAGCGATTCTAGGGGGCCGGTCCCATTTTTTTTTTCTTTTGATTCCTAAAATATTTATTCTTATAATTTTTTTTTACAAAATTCAGTGATTTTGGTGTAATTTAAATACATGTAAATAACAGTGTTGTACAGAATAAATATTTTAGAAGTCAAAAAAAAAAAAAAAAAATGGGACCGGTCACAATTTCTGGTCCCAAAAAGCGGTCCCCGTAGACTTTTTGTAAATTTTAATAATCTTAGATAGAAAATTTAGATTTTATAAATAAAAAAATCAGTGAATTGATTATAAAAAATTTTAATTCAATAATACATACGTAAATTGATATACAGTTCAATGGAAAAAAAGTGATTTAACCATTTGTTTACATTAGGAAGAGTTGAAGTTTTTTTAGTTGAAAGGGTAAAATTATCATTTTAAAAAATAATATAGGATAAAGTTGTTATTACATTTGGTCAAAACTAATTATATAAAATGACTTATAAGTCATTTTAAAAAAAAATTAGAATTTGATACTTGGAAAAAATAATTTATAAGCTAAAAAAAGTTAAAAACTAGTTATTTCTGAACATCTTAACAATAAAAAAATAGAACTTATAAATGGTTCCCGAGCGGCCTTTAAATTTATCTTCACTCGGCCAAGAGAATAAATTAAGCAAATTCATATTTTTATATATCCTTATTATATTTTCACATGATACTATTTGACATGATAATAAAGTTGGTTCCACTTTTATATGGGAGAAAACTATGTGCAAATATTAAAAACTCATATAAAAATAATGTTATCCTAAATTAAATGAATAAGTATAAGTATACAATATCCAAACACTAGTATGTTTGTTTTTTTAAATAATATTAAAATTCGTGTTATGTCCCACTTTTTAATAATTAATAGTCCAAATTAAATAGTATGTTTGTTTTTTTACATAACATTTAAATAAAATAAATTTTAGTTAACTTATTTTACTTTTTCAATCGAATTTTCTCATTTTAAAAATAAAAGTATTTTTAAAAAAAAATAAAGTGGTAGTATTTGTATTTCCTATACTTTCCACTTATTTTTCTTCCCTTCAGAAAGATTTATTAAGCAACTTCCTATAATTCTCTTTTTGTTCTTTCTTTTCTATTTTTTATTTCTTTTTATGCAGTTTTTTATACTCACAAACAGAGTGTATTATTTTTTCTCCTCACTCTCTCTCCTCTGTCCTCTCTCCTCTCTCTGGACTCTGGAGTATATCCCCCATTTGATATCTAGCTGATTCAGTGTATACGAGGTGAGTATTCAACTTTGGGCTTAAAGCTATGTGATTTGCTCAGCGTTAAGCATCAATCTATCTCTTTAATTTTCTTTGTAGTTGACTTCTTGTTGTGCTTTATGGTTGTTTTCCTTTTTTCTTTTGGTCTTCAATTTGGTTGGTGCAATTTGGTGAAGTTTAGTTAAGAAAAAATGGAGATCCATTTCTACAAAAACTCTGTAAAAAATGATAATTTTAAGCTTTTTGAAGTGAGAAAATTTGTGGGTATTGTGAATTAAGGAGCGGGTTGAGTTGTTTTGTGATTTTTAGGATCAGGGTTTGGTTGCAACTTGCAAGAGTCCAGATTGCTTACCAATTAAGAAAAAAGATAACTTCGAATTTGAAGGTGTAGTTTCTGGAGCTTTATGAAGTGAGAAATTTTGTGGGTTTTGTGAATTTAGAAGTTTCTTGACCTATTTTGTGATTTCTGGTATCGGGGCTTTTATAGAAGAATGGATTCAGTGGATAAAGGTACTGAGAATTTGGTTTCTGCAAGGAAGTCATTGAAGATTAGCTTGGAGAAATCAAAAGCTTTGGGGGCATCTCTTGCAAAAGCTGGCCCTAGGCTAGATGACATCAAGCAAAGGCTACCTTATTTGGAAGCCGCAGTTCGGCCAATTCGTGCACAAAAGGAAGCACTTGATGATGTTGGGGGTCATATAAATCAAGCCGTTGTTCCTGCAGCGGCAGTTCTTAAGGTTTTTGATGCCATTCATGGGCTCGAGAAGTCACTGTCCGATCCCCAGTCAGATCTTTCTGGGTACCTCTCAGTACTTAAGAGGCTTGAAGAAGCATTGAAGTTTCTAGGGGATAATTGTGGGATGGCGATTCAGTGGCTGGACGATATTGTGGAGTACTTGGAGGACTATATGGTTGCTGATGAAAGGTACATCTCGAATTTGAAGAAGGCTCTGAAGTATCTTAGGGAATTGCAGAGTAATGAGGAAAAGGGCCGTCTTGATGGTGGGCTCCTTGAGGCTGCATTGAATAGATTGGAGAATGAATTCCGTCGGCTATTAACAGAAAACAGTGTTCCTCTGCCTATGTCCTCATCATCTGCTCTTGGAGAACAAGCATGCATTGCACCCTCCCCATTACCAGTTCCTGTTATTCACAAGCTGCAGGCTATTCTTGGGAGATTAATTGCTAATGACAGACTTGAAAACTGCATTTCTATTTATGTCGAAGTTCGTAGCTCAAATGTTAGAGCAAGTTTGCAGGCACTCAATTTGGATTACCTTGAGATATCGATTTCTGAGTTTAATAATGTGCAGAGTATAGAGGGTTATATAGCTCAGTGGAGTAAGCATTTGGAGTTTGCCGTGAAGCATCTATTTGAAGCTGAATACAAACTTTGTAACGATGTCTTTGAGAGAATGGGATTAGATGTGTGGAGGGGCTGTTTTGCTAAGATAGCTGCCCAGGCAGGTATTCTCGCTTTCCTTCAATTCGGCAAAACAGTTACAGACAGTAAGAAGGATCCTATAAAGCTATTGAAGCTTTTAGACATTTTTGCTTCTTTGAATAAGCTAAGGTTGGATTTCAACCGGCTTTTTGGTGGTGCAGCATGTGCTGAAATTCAAAATCTTACTAGAGATCTCATCAAGAGGGTGATTGAAGGAGCTTGTGAAATATTCTGGGAACTCTCGGTTCAGGTGGTATTGCAGAGGCAAAGTCCACCTCCTGCAGATGGTAGTGTTCCGAGACTGGTGAGTTTCATCACTGATTACTGTAATAGGCTTCTTGGGGATGATTATAAGCCAATACTGACACAAGCACTGGCTATTGAACGGAGTTGGAAGCACGAACAGTTTCAAGAGAGACTCCTTATTGATGAACTTCTCAATCTAATCAAATCCATCGAGCTGAATTTGGAGGCATGGTCAAAGGCATATGACGATGTTTTCTTGTCGTATCTTTTCTTGATGAACAATCATTGGCACCTGTACAAGCATTTAAAAGGCACAAAGCTGGGGAGCCTATTGGGAGATTCTTGGTTAAGGGAACATGAACAATACAAGGAGTACTATTCTACTAACTACTTGAAGGATAGCTGGCAGAAGCTTCCGGTGTTTTTAAGTAGGGAAGGATTGATTCTCTTCTCTGGTGGGCGTGCTACTGCTCGTGATCTTGTTAAGAAAAGACTAAAAGCCTTCAATGAAGCTTTTGATGACACGTATAAGAAGCACTCGAACTGGGTTTTGTCAGAGAAAGACCTTCGGGAGAAGACATGCCAGCTTATTGTGCAGGCAATTGTGCCTGTTTACCGAAGCTACATGCAGAATTATGGCCCACTAGTTGAACAAGATGCAAGTGCTAGCAAGTATGCCAAGTACACAGCGCAGTCATTGGAGCAAACACTTAGTTCTCTTTTTCAACCAAAACCTGTAAGGTATGGCAGTTTCAAAATTGGGCGGTCTAGTGGAAAATTCAACAATGTGGTGACAGATCAGTATCAGGCTTCTCCTACAAGTGCATGACTGCAAAGTCATTATAAAGGAGTCGAGCTTTACCTTATTGGAACCATGAACTTTTTTTATCTTTCAGTTGTTAGATGGTCAGCCAGTTAAATTGTATATATGGACTTCAAGTGGAGGTGTCCTGCCAATTATCATATATTTATTTGCTTGGATTTAGTGAAGTGTCACACCACTCACCTAAGGTTCTGTATGATATTGTGATTTTGATGGCTTCTTCCTGAGCTTCATGACAACCTAATTGGCATCATTCCGTCATTGGTTCCCAGAGATATTAGCAAGACCTTGAATTCGTGAAGAGAATCAGACGCATTTGTGAAATGTATCTTACCAGTCAATTGTTTCAGGTTGGTAGAGGAAATTTAGAGTTATAGCTATTCATTTACTCTCATCCTTACTAGTTGTTACCAATAGAAATCCTTGCAGTGTTCTAGTTTTCCTTACAATTATTTGATATGGATTGCTTCCAGATCTCTAGCAATCATAATTTGTCGTTGTCGCTCTTCATAAGTTACCAGTTGGTGGGTCTGGTGGCTATATTCAAATGTATTACAGTCATGAGTCTTACCAGAACGCAATTTGAAAATAATTATTTTGCTTCATCTTTTATTTCATGGCATTTGATTTTGATTCTCCTTATACTCTTTTCAGTCTGTCCTTGCTTTTGGTGCTATGGTTTATTTTATTGTTTTTATTACAGAAATCTGCTCCTACAAAATGCAGGGCATATAATTTCCAGTAGGATCCTAGTTGAACTTAGGTTTCTGTAGTTTGTTTGACTACTTTTTACTTGTAAGTAGAAGATATTTTTTCCTTTTTGCAATTTTGGTTTCATTTACTTTCCTTTTTGTTGTCGTGTCCTTTGTTTATGTTCACTTCCTTATTTATTTGTGGCAATAGAACTGTGAAATGATTTTCGTTGTTCCATGTTGATAATCACATTGATGGTGGTGATAAGAGTTTTGGCAAATTGAATTTATGTCGAGGAATCGCTACAAACTTGTCATAAGAATGCTACCTAAAATGGTTCACTTTTTCATGCATTGTGAAATTATTATTCATCAAAGTTGTATATTCATCGTCATGAAAATATATTAAGTATTTGAAGAGGTAACAAGAAACTCCAAGACCTGATAATGGATTAAGGTTGGGTTCATATAGGCTAGGGCTAGGGCTAGGTGAGCTGACCTACCTCTGGCCAATTGGGTTTTATATGTAAGCCCCACATAAACCTTGTTTTAAGCTTGTCCATTGGTGGAGTAGGTGTGAGGACACCCGCTTTGTTCAATCATCCCATTCAAACTGTAGTCCTATTTGATGCTACTGATAGAATAGCATAAAGAGGCTTTGGAGCAGTGTTTTGACGTATTTTGGTACCATTGATAGAATAGCAACCGCCATCTGCTTTTGTAAGTTAACTTATCAGCTTTTTGTTGGTATGGATTGTTATCAGCTTTCGTTGTGGTATCAGTTACTAGGGTAGAAGGTCACCCGGTGCAGCCCTTGGATCCATTACCCCTTAAGGCTATACCTACTACCCTTTTAGTGATGTAGGCTCTCATCGAGCCCTTTGTTTAACCGTAGTATGCAATCTGAATACGGGGAACTAACACTTTGGATCATTCAAGGTAAATATCCTTGACCCATGTTTCTGGAATGACAGCCAAGGGAGCCTAGTGAGGTCACTTCTTAACTGAACCTAAATTGAATCATTTCTTTTGTTTTAATATGATGCTTTTCAGCCCCATTCTTTCTCCCAAATATTTCCCTGCTATTTAGAGATAGCCTTTTTAAGGTGAACAGACAAAAGCGCATTTTTTTCTGGGCGTGGTTAAATGTAAAGACGCTAACCAACTATATTCTCCTAATTTCTAGTTCAGTTTGTCTGTAACATGATTACGGCCAGTGATAGCAAAAACTGATATTTTTCGAGCAGACAGACTATTTTGTCTTGCTTGTTGATGCTAGGGTCTATATGGAATTTTCTGACACTGCTGATGTTTGCCTCTGTTGTTCAGGTGATTAGTTGAACCAATTTCCTTGTGCATCATTACAATAGTTTTACTGATTGAGAATTTATGTTTAATAACTGTCTCTCTGTTGTTCAGGGGATTAGTTAAACAGTTTGATTGAAAACTTGGACAGTTATATGCATACTGCATCTCTAAATTCTTTTAGCAAAGAATAATGAATTTATTGGCCTCTGAATTGGGAACTGTCCCATTAAAGTTCTTTCAAGCTCCTTCTGGACACATGAAACCCAAGTATATGCCTCAAGAGTTCTTGGTACACAATCTTTAGATGGGGCTGCAATTACTTTGACTACTCTAATTAAAATCCATGACCTTTAAAAAATGAATACTTATTCAAAAAGAAGATTAAGCTTGTTGTGTAAATATTTTTTGTGAATTCAAATTTGATTCCTAGTGGAGTAATATTTGCAACATATTTTTTTTAAATAATAAATTTCAATCTTGTGTTCAATATTAAAAAGATAATCAAAAAATTATGTTCAAGTATTGAGTCCTGCTGTATTCAAGGTTCTCCAAAAATTATATGATTTAATAAGTAATTTTGTTGATGGGCAATTAATTTGCTCATGTGTTTTAACCCTACAAAGAAGTTGGCACATTTTAAAGAGGCTTACTACTACAAGAAATACCAAATCAACACAACACACACACAATAACTTTTTAACAAAAAGGATAGAGGTAGCTAAATATATACTTCATACTTAAAATTAAAGATGCATATTTTTGCTTTATTGAACTCCAAAATTAAATGTACATTTTTTTAACGTATCACGTCACTACGCTATTGTTACATTTCTAACAAATATTTTATTTAAATAATAAAAAAATTCTAAATTTTTTTGTTTTACGATATATCTCTAATTTTACTTTATTTTTTTAGGGAATACCATACATTATAGCCAAAACAAAGCAACAAAGTATGTTAAGCTTAGGTTCTAGTGTAAAACAACAGCCCAGCAGTGACCAAGAACAGCATTATCCCGGCTAGGACCACCATTTTGGAGTAAACAAAATCAGAATGTGTATATAGAGGGAGGGGGGCGTATATGTATACGAGGACACGTGGCGTTATGATAGGGCTACTACCATTTCACCTTAAAGTGTGTGAAGGGTAAGGGTGTGACGTTTTCGCCCATGAATTAGTACTACTTTCTCGAGTTGCAATTATTAATTAAGTTTTAATGTATAAAGAGTAGTGAAAAATTGACCAAAATGAGACACTTTTACCCTTATTACTAGGTTGAGAAAATATTTGTTTGTAAGAATTATAATTTCGCGATTGAAATATATTTTTTAGAATTACATAATCATAATCTCATGTTTATTTTGTCTAAAATTATATAAATAATTAAATAAAAAATGTATTATTTGAACTATTATACCCTTATTAATAATAAATTATTATATGATATAAAAATAAGATTTTTTTGTTTCACAAATTAGCAGATAAATATACCACTATACAAGATATTTATTGGAATTTTATAAAAAGATGCCAAAACTAAAATTTGAAGAAAGATGGGGATTGGTTATTTCACTAATCAACATATTATTCAATCACCAAAATAACCTAAAAAGAAATATGTACCAAATCAACATAAACCAAAGCAAAAAGATCCCCACTTTGGGTCAAAAAATTCGAATAATATTCAGCAAGTCAAATACCTGAACACTAACGGGAGAGGAATTGAATCGGTAAAGGTAGATCAAACAGCATTCAATCAATCACAGTTTTAAGGATAGGCTTAGTCGTATTAGAAAAACAAAGGTTAGTTTTGTCAAAAAAAAATTAATCTATAGAATTATATAATACCCGATTAGATATGGTATTAAAATAGTCTTTCATTCTA
The DNA here is from genome assembly GCA_947179155.2 of Hedera helix. NCBI lineage: Eukaryota > Viridiplantae > Streptophyta > Magnoliopsida > Apiales > Araliaceae > Hedera > Hedera helix. The sequence continues at coordinate 34,298,460 of OX359273.1, forward strand.
AGTATTTTTTAATTCCCGAATTAATAGATTCAAGTTTAAATTTAAAACAACCTATTAAAAACTAGACACACGTAAATATGTGGAATTTTTTTTTTAATTCAACTCAATAACGTCTTTTATTCCAAATTAGTTGAAGCTAAAAATAAATCCTATTAAGAAAACTTAAAAGAAGGAATATGCGTAAACAAAACAAGTTAAAAATTCAAATAAGAGAAAAAAGGAATAGGTTTAATAGTCAAATAAGACTCTTTTTGGTCGAAAGGAGAGCCTGTGTTACTGATGGTTATTTATCAAATTGTTCACAGAAGGCCTCTAATGCTAGCTTGAGCTGCAACATCTACTCACAGCACTAAATCTTAATTGCCAAGTGAAATCTGAAACTATAGTTGAATCAAGAATACTTAGAAGTAATCTCTTCAGGTAACTGCGGGCTTCGATCCGATTGCAGCAGACATGATGGAAGAAAAGATGGGATCACTAGAGCCAATCCCAAGCAAATAATTACCAGAATTACTACCCACCAAGCTTTGTGGGGGATTCCCAGCAATAGTTCATCACAAACTGTCAAGAAGATCAACCAAAAAGTATTATTGCGTCATTTGAAGCAAACACGGATTAGGGACAAAACTCGGTAAACTATATTCAAAATTGAACTACATGAATTCCAAAATTCTAAGGCATGAATTTCAAATGCTCCCAAAGCAACAATTTTTCTCTTTTTTTTTTGGTAGTACAAGTGTGGAAGTAAAGAGAGAATGAGATCGGAGAAGATTAGCACAAAAGGAGACGGCGAGAATATCATACTTTTAGTTCTAGCATCCTAACTTCAGAACATAAGCTTCCGGAATGGTGGCCTTAATGGATTGAACCAAGCAATTTGACTAGTGGTGCAGCTTAAATATATCATCTTTTACTAATACATTGGAAAATATCAAATAAAAACATTGAATCGACTAAATTTCATCGGAGTATTTAAAAATAATTATATATTAAAAAAAGATCACATATTGCCACTGGATGGCTCTCACTCTCTTAATTCTTAGTGCCCCAGTCAACTGTCCTCCCTGAAGAGCTCAAAACAACTCAGACTCCAAGTGATGAAACTCAACTAGGAAGAACACTAGGAAGCTATAAATTTAACGGCTTCAAACAGAGGTTGACATTCAAATCCAACAAAGAATTATCGATTATAAACCAGTGACAGTGATGCTAACTGGGACACATCAATTTCTGTTTAAAGACTACTCCACAAGCTCGATTTGGCATTGGATTCATCCAGGGGACTGAGAATTTGTGCTAGGGTTTCTGGAACCACCCTACCCACCACTACTACAGGTGCTCAACCATCCTACCCACAAATAAAATGAAAACTGAAAAGGTAAAGGCAGAGGCAAAGCAAATATAACAGGAACAAATAAAAGCAGAAGAAAATTGGGTTAAACCTAAACAGAAAGACTTTTTCAAGTCAAATTGATTTTTCAGGAAGAAAAAAATATATGATATCTGGAAAAACTGAAAACTGCTAGACATACTTCGTCTTGACCTGATTACCATTAAAAAAATAAAATATATATGTCAGGTATGAAATGCATAGCAAAATGTCTCTCAGTACCTTTTAAATTTTTGAAAATGAGAAAGAAATGCTGAGAAAAACCAAACTTGAAAAACCATTATGAAATTGCACCATGAAAGAGAAAATTAGGTATTTTTATAAAGAATATTGAAAATTAACCTAATGCATTAACAAAAAATTTAGGCAATGATGTTCTTCTGAAGCATGGAAATTACGTACTTCAAAAAAATTCAAACATAACTTCAGGTGTTATAGGTTAGTTGAAGATTACCTATATTAAAGATGATGTCTTCCCTCTCCTTCCCATTTGGTATTGCTACAACCCCTTCAGGTTCCACAATAACCAGGACAAACATTCCACCCTAAGAAAAAAAATTAGTTAAATTTTCTCAGAATAAAAGGAAAATAATTAGGGCAACCCTAGGCGCAAGCAAACCTGGTAATTAAGCGAGTCCATGTCATCAGTCTTGAAAATTAGCTTCTCAGTATTGAGTAACTTTCTTTGTTGCCTGCGTCTCAAATCTGAATTACCTCTCTTTAGTTGTATAGAAAAGCTAGCAGGAATCTGTTAAGCTATGGAAATGAAGTAAGCCTTGACTAGAAAATGGTGAAAAAAAGAAAGAAGAACAAGATATCACAGACATACAGAAGCTGGATATGATATCTTCACTTCGTACCACATATGTGATTCAAGCCCTTGAATCTGGTAAAGGCAGGAACCCGTTTTCAGTGGTAGAGTTTCCTTCTGTAGCTCCTCCCCAACATTCAAAATTTTGCTACTGATCCTGCAAATTTCTTTAGCATAAGATATTTATTTATTTGATGTATATAAAGAGACCTACAGTCATGACGTGTTTAAGTATAAAAAAGATGTTGACAAAGCAGATGCAACACACAATCTCTCAATTAGATTTACATGTTCCCATGACTGAATGGCAGGAAGCTGACGATGAAACCAACAATGCAAACCAATATAGTGAAAGTGCTTGCATGATGCATTTTAGATCAACAGAACACTCTGTTCTCCTCGACTTTTTTTAAACCTGAAAATCAAGAATCATGTAGTTTAGTCAAATACATATAGTTGGCTAGCAATCTGTACTGTATGAACTTAATTAACTGAACCTCAGTTCATGCAGTCATAATTTTTTTTAAAGAATGAAAGAATTGGTAATTGAAAACATAACCACATATACACAAACATGAAACCAACCAGACATGTGCAAATTAGTATGTATAATGGACAGACGTAGCATTTCTTTTATTTAAATAATTAACTGGATGACAGATATGAGGCCACTAAAAAATAGTGTCGTAGCATGATGGGATGGGGGAGGGAAATGCAAAACAGATACCATTATCACAAATGCCAAATTAAAAAATAAATAAATTACCAATACGTTCTAAAAAACTGAATATCGATACTGAATAAACTGAGAAAATCCTCTTGTCTAAGTATTTTGGTTTCAACCATGTAGTCAGAACTCAAAAGGATCCTTAAGCATATAGCTTGTAGCAAATAAGCTGGTAGATTGGTGATTATGCATTCGGAAAACTAAATTGGAATGTACTCCACTGGCTTAACAATAAACACCCATATACACAGAGTCACACACCAACACTCAAGTATACAATTTTCATAATCTTTCAGGACTTAGCATTCCATTTGTTACAATGTAAAATATTTACGTCTTCCTTGTCATTTTATATTGTTTGGATGTGAAGTTCAGAATATATATCCCCCCAAAAAAATATATCAAATGATCAGCATAAGAAATAATTATAGAAAAATTGTTTTACCGATTAAAAAAACACTATAGTAAATTTTATTAAAAAAAAGTACCATACAACATGAATATAAGTGAAGCCACCCAAATGCATGATATTGTAAAAAAGATTATGCAATTAAGATTTACTTTGGATCAAGAATTATGGGTTAGTTTTATTATCAGTGGTCAGAACGACTTCTCTAAAAGAATACCCATACAGAGTTTTGATAGAGTTGATAATAAAATGAAAAAAGAGAGAGACCCATTTGGCCATTTCTGTCCACCCTTTTGGTATGACCTTGGGTGAGGAGTTTCTACAAACACCATATAGGCAGCCCCAATCAATCTGAAAGTAGGAGGAGACGGGGGCCATTGGAAGATTACCTCGGGTATCTTGGAGCTTTCACTGATTCTCTCTCTACACCATTTCTCTACACTCTGCTAATTACGGCAACTGGATTCCCTTTCAAGTGTCGTAAAGAAAATGATTTATGTAGCAATGCTAACACTTAAAACTAGTACTGTACATGAAATGGGAGTGAAAATAAAATAAAACCTTGAATACCAGTAGAACACCTATTCTTTAGACTATATATTTAAATGAGATAAGATTAAATGGAAAGAGGGGAGAATAAGACGTTAAGTACTGACATATTCGAAAATAATTAATTAAAATCACTCAATTAGTTAAATCAAAACGTGAGATAAGCAGCTTAATATTAATTAAAATAATTTTACATTTATTTATTAGTTAAGTTAAAATCACTTGATTTTTATGATCAAATATGAGCACGTTTGAGATGGCTTCTAATCAATTAAACCTATTTATAATCATTTTTAAGTAGTTAAAAATGTTTAATAACTTGATTTTAAAATTGTTTAAATTCTCATATAATAGGGGTATATTTGAAAGCATAAAATCAACGAATTATTTATTGTGTGATATATAAGTGTTATTCTCATATGGTACAAAAGTGATCTAAAAGGGGGGTTGAATAAATCTTTTTGCAAAAGTCTTGTTTACTTATTAAAGCACATTTATCAAATATTTAAATATTATGTTTAACACAGCGGAAATGATAATTTGGTAAACCCCCTTTTGATCTGATTTAAAGATCTTGCAATTCTGATTTTAAGTAATACTACTGAAAGATTATTACATAATGTAAAATAGTTATAGCAGTTATGACAGTTATGATGTAAGAATTTAAAGAGTCATAAAGTGACACAGAAATTTGTAAGTGATTCGAAGCACAAAAATCTACTAGCCCACTTTTCTACTATTCGAGTAAGAAATTCACTAAGAATATAGGTCACAAAGACAAAAGTTCACAAAGAACCATTACAATTGGACACTTAGTCCATCCCACAAAAGGTCTGTCTGATTCATAAAGAATCAGACGAGTCACAAAGTCTCATCATACATAAGGTTTTGAAGCCTTCTGTCTTCAGGATCCCTCGACCTACCTACTCTTGTCTGATTCATAAATAATCAGGCGAGTCATACAGTCTCGACTTTTATTGTGATAAAGATGGTTAATGTACTGCTAAGTTGGCTTTAAGCTTCATTTCTCTGATAGAACTTAACAGCTGAATGATTTATTGAGCTCTTGTGTATATATCTCTCTCTTTTGCTTTGACTATCTTCATGCTATGAATTATTCTACGATCGATCTTCCAAAACTTAGAGTAGTTTTGGGTTAAGATATCATCTTATTTAGATCGACCATCTGCTCTTGGATCTTGTTTCCTTTTTTATCTGTCTCTTATGCTTTGATCTAAGAGTTCTTTTCTTACACTATCTTTTTTCTGCTTTAGCAATCAACAAATTTCAAATTCAAATGAAGGTTTCTATTTATAGATAAATCTCTGCTAATTTGCCTGTTAAAAGGTAGTCGTTGCTTAAGTTAATGTTCTAATCCCAGAAGATCTCTAATTTATCTTTTAAAAATTATGTGTCAGCTTGCTTTCTACTCTAATATGTCACATCTGACTGCTGTAGTGATATATACTTGGATGACATCATTTCCTCAAGCTAGCTGTTAGGCACAACTTGATTTGATCTTCAATTTAAACTTAGGATGTTCAGCAACTTCCTTAAGATCTTTACTTACGGGCCTTCTCATTATCAGTCCAATATTAAACCTATAATACTCTACGATTTTTCCAATCGTAGAGTTTCATGGCAATTGTAGAATGCCTGCTTGGCTGACTTTATGAACGACGAGCTTTATGATCCTTCAGACTCTACGATCAGATCTACGTTCCTTCAGGTTTACGATATGCAATTTTCCTTATGATTTCCAAGTTAACTCAATGATCTTTGTCAATTGCTCAGTTTACTTTACGATCTTAGAGTAACTAGGTTTTAACTCCTCAAACACTTAGCTGATCATCTTCATTTTATTTAAATTTGTTGGCTGAACTTATCTGAATATTATCTGATGTCTTATTTTTTATTTGATCTTTTGTCCAATCCCATTCGACCTCATCCGAACTCTGTACTTCTGCTAATTTTGAACTTGTCTTAACTTTGTTTGATATCTTTTGCTTGATCAGTTGCCTGAGTTTATTTGAACTTTGTTTGATGAATACTTCTTTGTTTGATCAATTATTTGAGCTTGTCTAAACTCATTTAAACATTGTCTGAAGCCCAAATTTGTATTTGATCTCAAAGTAATTCATTTGATTTGTTTTTAATGTACATCACAGAGTCTCATTTTGTTCTTCTTTCCATGGCTTTACAGCTCTTGTTCCTTTTGTCAATCTGCTTTTCTTTGTACTTGATGATTTATTCTGTCTTTCCTGAACGTAGAATTCCATGGTGATCGTAGAGTTTCTGACTTGACTAATTCTACGAAATGCGAGTTCTACAATCTTCGAGCTTTATTACATATATGATTCAGATCAATTTAACATTTTTGATCCCTAAATTATTTTAAAATAAATTACATCATATTCAATCATAAAGAATGTTTAAAAAGTATCTTTGTAATTCGAATCAACTCAACATAATTGATCGCTAAACCCTCGTACAACGTGTTCTTTTATAAGGACTTTACGTATTACTTGTTTGTCAGTTATACATTTATTTTATAATTTATTTATCATAATCAAATCATCATTAACCATATGTACTAACAATAACATATACAATAAGAAATATATGTATATATGCGGAGAATATTATATTTGTTTTCAATTCTTATTATGTTATTCTTGAGAACTTTGAAATTGCATAACAAAATTGGAAATTATGATTAGGAAAATTCATGAGTTTCACATCTTATATTATTATTTTTAAAGTGTTTTTATATGCACAGTTAAATTTTTTATAAAAAGATATTCTTATTTATTACAATTTTATTCCAAAAATTTTATACCCCTTAATATTATATTTTTTCAATATCTATATATTATGAGGACTATTTTATTGTTAGAGGAATGTAATTGATATTTTCATAAGTTAATTTAATATTTTTATATTTGGGTTCTATTTGATCTTATGAAAATATCAAATTAACTTATGAAAATATCAAATTAACTTATGAAAATATCAATTTAAATTAATATTTTAATAAAATAATTAATTTGATATTTTTACGAGTGGATCTGAGCTAATCCCGTGAAATTTGTGAAAATATTAATTCCCTAATGTTACGTTTAGATTGAAAAAATTAAACTGAAGAAAGAATGAAATGAATTTTAGTTATTTCAAATATATGTTTTATTGCTATTGAGAATAAGTAGTTTAATATAATTGTAAAATTATGATACATATTTATTTTATTATAATAAAATTTATCCCACTTTCTCATATAAAATAAAAATTAAAAAATTATAATAAATTTTAAATTCTTTAAAAAAAATTATATTCCAAAATAATCAACTATTTTTCATCGTATTCCTACCTTCATTCGTTCCATTCTGTCATGCAAACGTAGAATAAATGAATCTAGTTGGCGCTCAGTATTGTAGTAGTATATTTCAGGAAAGTACCAGACAAGTTGAAGGCGAAGTACCAGACAAAAAAGTACAAAGGGAAGTCCCAAAAGTACCAGACAAGTTGAAGGCGAGAGAGCACAAACATCCTCGGGAGTCACTTCGAGCTCAAACAAAAGATAATTCGAAGAATGGTAATTACTTAGCCTCAATTTCCCCAAATTTATTCAGCTTCAAATTACTACTCAGCTGGGTCTCCGATGAATTTTCTCTTCATTTGTTTGTTTTTGCAGTTCTCAATTGCAGCAATTAACGACACAGATTCTAAAGGGAAGTGGGAACCTTTAGCCCCCACCAAAGAAGCCCAGGTACTTTCTTTCTATATGTATATATATAATTATGTTCACAGTTCTTGTTTTGGTTTTAGTTTCGGATTGAATAATTTCAGTGTTACATAGTATTTTTAGGAATTTTGGTGTAAGGTCCATAATGAAAGTTTTGATCACTTGTTCTTTCTGTGCCCCTACTCTTTTCAAGTGTTCTTTTCCACTCCCAGATTTTGTGGATGGAAAGGAAATCATAGAAGCTGGGGCTCATTCATTTCTTTCCTATTGCATGCGCAGACTACTACTTTAAAACTCAACATTCTCTGCCTGGGACTCGCAGTAGTTATGTATTACTTATGGAAAGAGAGAAACGCCAGAATTCATGATGATGGATCCAAACGACAGCTTGCTTAAGTAGAATGATTATTCATTGTATTAAATGTAGATTATATAGCTCTAGTGCTTTTAGAAAGGAGGCCTTTTGCCTTTGTTTATCCAACCTTAATCTGTTTAACCTTGTTTAGCCCTGCCATCATAGGACCTCCCTATGATGGATCTGCTATACTCTGGCTGGTTTGTTGAAGATTGCTGTGCATCTATAGGGCCTGTCCTAAGATTGCATCTCCTCTTTCCTCGGGGTATGCCTCTTGTCTTTGTTTTTGTCTTTCTTTTAATATACTTTAAATTTAGCAAAAAAAATTATATGCAGTCATTTGGTATTTTGGTGGGTAATTTACTGAGCAATATAGAGAATTGTGATATTCAAAACATATGGATTCTCCCTAATTTTGTTTACATTATTATAGTATGAAGTTGCCTTAAATACTAGGGTTTGGCCAATCTTTTTTGTTTTATACTTGTGATTGAATACGAGCTGCCCAATTTATTTAAGCAATATTGGTGCAATTTTTTATTGTTGGCAGTTGATTATCAGGACGTTAATCGTAATTTAAACTCGTAAGAGTGTTTAGTTGTCAGTCAAGCTAGGCAAATGCAACATGTATGAGAGGTTTACTGGATCAACGCAAATGATTCTTCAACGATGTAGTATCTAAAATATATTTTCACTAGAAAGATTTACCTTTCCGTGTTTTGGTTTTCTCAAAGAATGTTAAAATAGTCTTCTGATTTAAATTGAATTAGAGATATTCCATGTTAGCTGCTTTCCCTTCCTGAGTTATCCATGCTGTATTTATTGCAAATTTTGATGTGTATAGAATGATAGATATTTTGAGTCCACTATAAGTTTATATGAGTAAGGTATAAAAAAATACTACATAAAAATGAGTATGGTAAAATTTTGTTGTTTATTGTTGTCCTTGATTTCGTTTTTGCTCACTGACTGTATGTTAATGATTTTAATATTCTTCTCATGCCTCTCATGATCTCATACGTATTTGATATTATCAGGAATTTCATCTTTCGCAAATTTATCATGAAGGACTTCGGAAGTTACAATCTAAAGAGTATGAAAAGGCTCGTGAACTTTTAGAAGCAGTGTTAAAAGATACTATTTTGTCAAGTGTTCAGGTGCACGATGTGCCTGACTGATCCTTTATCCCTGATCAATTCTTTTTGTAATATCTTTTTCTCACTGGTGTTTTTCTCTGTTGCAGGCTAGTGATGGCCATCTTTTACAGCTCAGGTTCAGATTTAATCTCCATGTCTTTATTTACTTAAAAGTTTGTTGAACTATCTGTTTTAGAGATTAAACACTAATTCTTTCTTATTAGATCTCTACTTTGATTTTATTTTAAAGTTCTTACGTCATCATTACCAATGCACAATATTGTAGTTAGTAAAGATTCATAGCCTTTTCATAATCCCCATATTTGGGACCAACTTTACCTATCAAAAAAATAAATAATAGAAGAAGCTAAATAGCCTTATCATTCAGATGCTGTGTTTGCTGGCTGTGGATTTTCTTCATGAACTTTTATGTGTAAGGGGTAGTTTCCAGTACCCTACTCCCCACTAAATTAATGTCCAAGGGTACTTTGGGATAGCATGCATAATCTCTTTTATGGTAAGTGACAAACCATTGTATGTTTTGACGTCATAAAAAGTAAGCGATTGCCTTTCTGGTATTGAGATATTTGAGCTCCTATTAGGTTAACACAAAATAGGACTACAATTTATTTTGGTTCTGAATTGTTGTATTGTTAAACTGATGTTGCTTTTCTTCTTCCTGTGCTCGGTGTAGAAGTTTTGTATAAATATATCCATATTAAGTAATAAGTATTTTGATTAAAGTTCTTTTCTTTCTAAGAGGTGGAATAGACTAACCCGGTTGAAGTATAATGATCATACATCTATAATGCATTCTGTCTCTGAGATTTGAATGGGTATACTGCCCAAAATACGTGTAAACCCTAGTCCTTGAGTTGAAGCATCACCCTAGTACAGAAGTTTTCTGTTGCTAAGATAATACCTTGAAGGTCTATAATCTATATCTAGTGGAGTTGCAAAAGTGATCAAACTGTTACAACATGTGCCTGCATATGCTAATGCTTGGACTTCTTGCTGTAACTTGAAGAAATAGATTCAGATAGGTTGACCAGGATCATGTTAATTTTGTGATTGTATTCCATTCGGATATTGCATTGTCCGCAAGCATGTGGGAATTTTTTATAGCTTTATTTAATGTTACTCAAATACTGACGAGTTCTGATCAAGTTTGATTAATTTACTACTTCTGGTATTTACAAATAGATATGTAAACACCATTGAAATTTGACTGTATGTTGTTTTACGAATATATAGTCAACCTTAGTATATTTACCTTTCTGCTGATTTTTTGGCTCTTAAGAACCTTGCTACTGTTTTCCTCCAACAAGGTTTAACCTATCATGAGAGTGCTCTAAATTGCTATCTTCAAGCTGTGGATATTGATTCCAAAGATTCTGTTGTCTGGAACCAGCTGGGTACACTGTCTTGCTCAATGGGCTTACTGAGCATCTCTCGTTGGGCATTTGAACAAGGGCTTGTTTGCAGTCCCTACAACTGTAATATTCTATATTTTTCTTTTCTTTTCCTTTCTCTTACAGGGATATTCTTTTTTTTTCATTTTATATTTAGTATCCCTGATAAAATCTTGCTTTATTTTGCTCTCTGAGAACAATACAATGTTTTTTGGGTGAAGTGTTCTTTCTTCCCATTCAATGTTGTACAGGATGACCGCCTTTTTCTTTATAGATTGTTTATCACACTCATGCTCTATATCCTTTCCTGGACAATGCATTTAGGGAACTGCATGGAGAAACTATTGGAAGTTCTTATTGCTATCGGTGATGAGATTGCTTGTCATTCTGTTGCGGAGTTGATTTTAAGACATTGGCCTTCCCATTCTCGTGCTTTGCATGTGAAAAATACCATTGAAGAGTCTGAACCAATTCTATTTGCTCCAAGAGGTACAGATAAGCTGGAACCAAAATATGTCTGGCTGAAATTTCTGGACAAGAGAAAGGCCATAAATGATTATTTAGATGACAGTGTTGCAGCTAAAAAGCTGAATCAGAACTTGGACATGCACCTTAAAGAAGCTACCTGGACAGCTCTTGCTGGTGCACTCCTAGAAATACTGCTCCTGTCTAATGGATTTGGCTCTAAACTAGTGGCTGAAGAATATTGCAGAACTGGGGATATCAGATTGATTATACATCTTCCTCAAAGCTCAGTAAATATTAAATGGTTCGCTGAAAGGAGAGGATCTCCTGTCACCCAAGCATAATGACAATGCGTACTGCTTGTAATTTTGAGAAAGGTAATGGTTCTAGGATAAATGAAGCATTTTTGTATGAGGAACAACCTCAAGAGAGGCGGCGCAGTAGTCATCTTGAAAGGCTTAGAAGTTGTAAATCAGACAAGGACGAATTAGATATTTCTGCCACTAAGGATCTGGCTAAAGTTGTCATTCAATCTCTTGAATCTTTCATTGTGAGTGGATCAGGAACTAAAACTTTCACTGGTGATACAAGTTGTTCTTCCCCATGCACTGAGGTTTCAGCCAATCCAGTTGATAATGATTGTGATGTTGTTACCAGATTTGCCCAAAAAGCTTCAAAAAATTATGGCACTTATCATGTGGGCCACCTGCTTTTAGAATAGGTTTCTTGTAGAAGCATTTTCTATCAGGATGCTTTTACCAAATTTCTGGAGTTGGAAAAATTGACAAGGTACTGGGGGCAGGATAGGACGCCTGAATGCAGTCTTTTTCTTGCTGAGCTTTATTATGACTTTGGGTGTCGATCTTCAGACTCGTCCATGCACTTTAACTTAATGTCTGATGCATCTTATCATCTTTGTAAAGTCGTTGAGTCTGTAGCTTTGGAGTATCCATTACATCTAAGTGGCTTGTCTGGGGATGAACATTTCTCAGCAACAGATAATTCTGAAAGCAGTTGTCAACTTGGTTCTCTGTTAAGCAATAAAAGTTCTTTCTGGGTTCACTTTTTCTGGTTAAGTGGGCAAAATATCTATTCAGGATGGCGACAATACAAAAGCTCAGAAAGAATTCGGTATTTCCTTCTTTCTTTTGACGGATGAAAAAAATGAGAATAATTGAAGCTGTGTGCTTGCCACATAGCAAAGTTATAGAAAAGTTAACTGTTGATAAGGTCCTCCATGTAATTAATTTATTGGAGATTGATTTCTTGTTGAAGAAGATTGTCGATGAGATGGTTGAGAAAGAGGAGTATCTTGAGTGTGTCACTTTGCTGGCTTCCCTTCTATTTTCTACAAAAGATGTCCATATGGGTTTTTCATGTATCAACAATAATAAAGGCGAATGGATTACTTCAGTTGAACTAGCGGCGCTGGATGTTCTTATTAAAGCTTGTGAAAAGGTAAAACCACTAGACATTGAGGTTAATTTGAATTGCCACCATTGGAAGCTGCAAATACTCATGATTGAAGCTGGTATGGAGTTAAGTCCTGCCACTCAAAACTCAGCTCTCAAAACTCAGCTCTCAAGGTGTCAGGAATAAACTCAGTTACTGTTTTAGAAGAATCAAAAGAAAGCTCAAACAATCAGTGGAATCATTTGGTTGCTGAAGAAGTGAAGGCAATCTCTTCGTGTACATCACACATGAAGAACTTTGTCATTCATGGAAATTCTGTAAGTGAAATGTTCTTCAGAAGTAGGTGTTCCTATAGCAATGATTCACCCCCCACCCCCCCCCCCCCCCCCCCCCACCCCAAATTAAAATGAATAAATAATCTTAAGGAATATGAGAGCACTAAGCAGAGAACTAGAGTTCCGAAGTACTGTTACAAAACATAATATGTTGATGTCATTAGTTAATGATTTAACTGCTCTTTTAGGTGTTTTCATTAGATTGATCTACTTTGATTTATTTAATTTTTTTTATACGAAGTTGCAAAGACAATAGTTGGTGGTATTCAATCTTTGCTGCTGGCAATCATGTGCACTATTGTGAACATATACTTCTCTAGGAGGTGTTCTGGGATTGGAGTTTCAGAGAAAAATGAACAAAAGCAAAAGGGCTACTTTGTTGATGCAGCAATCACATTCTTCAAACTTCAACAGTTGATCCCTAATATTCCTGTAAAAAACACAAGTAATTCATTTCACCTTCTGATGAAATAGCTTTTCATATTTCAGTTGGTTTATAGTGTGTTTCCTTTATTGTTTAGTTTGTCTGTTTGTAGACACACATCATTTGACTGTTATTTTATCATAGATTGAATTGATTGTGGCAATCCATGAGATGCTTGCGGAGTATGGACTCTGCTGTGTGGGTGGAGATGGTGAAGAGGAGGAAGGAACATTTCTTAAACTTGCGGCCTTAGATATGAAGCTTAAATCAAACTTAAACTCCTTTAATAAGGGAGTGGAAATGACTCGATGCGATGAGCAGCTTTCACAAGATGATCAAAGATCTCAGAATATAACAAATATGGATACATCATTTGTGGAGGTGAGCCGTGCCGGGATAAATGAAACCAACAATATGGAGGAGACCATTCAGTGGGTGACTTCGAATGGGATTCAATCTCATAAAGATCTAGAGAAAGAGAAAACAGATGTTGAAGATGATGAATCAAGGGGTTGATGTCATGTTCCGTAAAGGAGAAATAGCAAGCAATCAATATAACGAATGTGGCGATGAACTAACTGAAGATGAAAGGGAGGAACTTGAGTTGGGAATCGACAACGCTTTGGACCCGTGTTTTTTCTGTTTATATGGTTTGCATCTTAGATCTGATTCATCCTATGAAGATGATCTAGCCATGCACAAAAATACAAGTCGTGGAGATTATCAGACGAAGGAACAATGTGCTGATGTTTTTCAGTATATACTGCCATATGCCAAGGCTTCATCAGTGAGTAGAAACTCAATCCTCTATCTTTCTCTCCCTCACTCTCTTCTCTCTCTCTCTCTCTCTCTCTCTCTCTCTCTCATCTCTTCTGTATTAGCTCCTATTCTGCTTTACAAAGAATCTCATATGGTAATATTACTTTCAGACCTTTATTTGTAATTTGTAGTCCACATTTGTATGTTTTTTTAGAGAACTGGGTTAGTTAAACTGCGGAGAGTATTAAGAGCTATACACAGGCACTTTACACAACCTCCTCAAAACGTATTGGCTCAAAATGCAATAGATAACTTTTTAGATGATCCTGATTTATGTGAAGATAAACTATCAGAGGAGGCCGGATCTGATGGGTTTCTTGGTTCCATCATGCAAGTAATATTTCCTGATGCCGGAAGCCTCAAGCAACAGACTTCTTCATCAGTAGGGAGGTATTAATCTGTACACAATCATTTCATATGTTCTTTTGATTTGTTTGTTTATATGGTCACGTCCATGGACTTCATTAGTTTTGCTTAAAGTATTATAAACTAATTACAGCTCTGAGCCATATTTGGAGGTTTACAGCAACTTATATTATCTCCTCGCTCATTCTGAGGAGATGAGTGCTACTGATAAGTGGCCTGGCTTTGTACTCACCAAGGAAGGGGAAGAATTTGTGGAGCAAAATGCAGTCCTCTTCAAATATGACTTACTATATAACCCACTACACTTTGAGAGTTGGCAATGACTTGCAAACATATATGACGAGGTAAGATCATCTATGGAAACTGTACAAAATATGCGTATTGGTAACCAAATCTAAAACATGCAAGTAAATTACAACTAGTTCTGGCGGTAGTTTTGAATACTTATAGTAATTTCTCTGGCTTCATTTGTGCAGGAGGTGGACTTGTTGCTAAATGATGGCAGTAAACAGATAAATGTTGCTGCATGGAGAAAGAATGCCACTTTACCTCAGAGAGTTGAGACAAGTCGAAGGAGGAGTCTGCGGTGTTTGTTAACGACTTTGGCTTTAGCAAAGACAGCCGTTCAGCAGGTTTCAATTACTTGTTCAGAAAATATTCAATAACTTCCTTGAATTTTGCAGTGTTTGTTTTCATTTATCCCTCTTGACATACACGAGTCTTGCAAATAGAAGAATGTCGATGCAACAATATGCAGGCGCCACTAAGCTGTAGTTACAGTACAATAACTCGAATGCAATTATTTATCAATATGAAAGATGAAATATACTGTATGATAGCTTACCTGGATCATCTGATCTTACAAAGCTGTGACTCCATTATACGTGGCACCTTAAAGAATTTTTTGTTAGTTTGTAATGTTAAGGGGTAATCTGTTATCGTTATTATGGGTACCAAATCAAATTCTTAACTATAGCTTAATTGTTATGAATTATAAAACTAAACCTTTTTAGTTGGATTATTTTGTTGCAGAACAAGCACAGGATGCTGGTGTTGTTTCTTAGATGTATTTATTTTCTATAATACCTTGTCAACCACCGTGACCAACTCTGTGATGTTTCAGGGCGAGATACATGAGTTGTTGGCATTGGTGTATTACGACGCCATTCAAAATGTGGTCCCGCTTTACGATCAAAGATCAGTTATACCCTCAAAGGATGCAGAATGGTTGATGTTTTATCAAAATTCAATGAGACATTTCAAGAAGGCCTTTGCACACAAGTAGTTTTGTGTTACCCAATTAGTATCACCCTTTGTTTTCTTTTTTCTTTTTTCTTTTTAGCTTTATCGTAGACTAAATCAACAATTTTATATTTTCTGATCACAAGGAAGATTGGTCTCATGTATTTTATCTGGGGAAATTGTGCGAAAAGCTTGGATACTCGCATGAGATGTCATTCTCGTTTTATGATAAGGCTATTTCATTGAATCAAAACGCTGTAGATCCTTTCTATAGAATGTATGTTTCACGCTTGAAGTTACTCTTTACACATGGGAAACAAAATATAGAGGCTTTAAAGGTTTTCTCCTCTGTAAAACTTATCTTTTCATCCAACATCTAATATTGCATAATGTTTTAAATATATTTGTTTCTATAAGAACATGGAAAATGTTTAATATTCTAGTATTAAAGTAGAAACAAGCAATAGACATGCACAGCCCCATAATTTTTTATATTCCAGTTTCCCCCCACTAAATTCATCATCATCTTTTAATGCTGATCACTGTTGAACTTGCATATATTATGACTATTAGATGCTTTCATCTCATCCATCTAGAGTATGACTGGATCTGTCTTGGTCTGTTACTGCATATTCATTCATTCAATCAACAAAGGAGACTTTCATGACTATCTTTGGAAACCTGGATCCTTAAAATCCAGAGTTGGCAATGGACATTGAGGACCAAAGCAGCGTAGCTAGTTCTGACCACAAAAAGCAGTTGAATTTCCAGCAGTTGGAGGATGTGTGGAATATGCTTTACAGTGATTGCCTTTCCGCCCTTGAGATTTGTGTAGAAGGGGATCTCAAACATTTTCATAAGGCCAGATATATGCTTGCTCAAGGGCTGTACAGAAGGGGTGACAAGGGGGATCTAGAAAAGGCAAAGGATGAACTTTCATTTTGCTTTAAATCTTCTCGTTCTTCCTTTACATATAATATGTGGGAGATTGATGGTATGGTAAAAAAAGGAAGGTATGAACTTTATATGCACTTTGTCTTCTCAAGCAATGATATGAGTATTATTCGTTTATTTTCTGTTGTAGTTGACTAAGTACGAGCATGCTAATTTGGAAGAAAAACTGTTCAAGCTATTGTCGCAAGAAAAATGGCTTTACTGTCCACAATTACAAAACATTGATATGCATAATTACTTAAAAATCAAATTCCACTGCATGCAACTAATGGACTTATCTCCGCTGTTCCAAGGCAAACAGAGCAATTTAAATTGCAATATAAAATAAATAAAAAGTTGTACTCCCTCCTCTCAAATAGAACGTCATACCTTTTGGGACGTGTTTCGTATAAATGTCAAGACATTCCAGAAACATATTTTATACATTATTTTAAAGTTATCTTTATTACATTTGAAAGCATAATGTATATTTAATATGTTTACGTCTTAAAATCCTTGTCAAACTCAAACACACCCAAAAAAGTGACATTCTTTTTGCAAACATAGGGAGCATATGCCATTCTCATGGTTATTAAAAATCCCTAATATATCATTCTCATGGTTTCTAAAAATCCCTAATAATATTTTTGTGTTTGTTTGTCACGTGTGTTAATCACTTTTGTTTTTCTTTCTTCGATTTCAGGCGCAAAACACTAGCTGTTTCTGGGAACAGGAAAGAGCTTGAAGTTAACTTGCCAGAAAGTTCTCGTAAATTTATCACTTGCATTAGGAAGTACATGTTGTTCTACCTGAAATTGTTGGACGAGAAAGGAGACACCTCTACTCTTGAGCGGGCTTATATCTCCATCCAGGCAGATAAATACATGTCAATTTGTGTTTGTTAGTTGTTGCTTGATGTCATGTATGTAAACAGCATTACAGATGATTTATCAGGATACAGTAATATCTTGGAGTTGAAATTTTGAAGAATAACTCATTACCTTGGAGTTCATAGTTGAAAGAGATTGATTCTAGTTCAATTAATTCAAACACTCCTTGATCCAAATGAAGGTTTTCGACTGGAAAACTTTTACTTTAATTAACGGAAATTCCTATGTTCATATTTTCCGGTTTTCATATTTTTTCCTGCTTATATATCCTCTCAATATTTTTGTTGACATTTTCTTTTCTAAAAATTTATCTTTACGAAATCTGGATGCTCATACATCTGTTTTAAAAAAGAAGCTAAATGGTTCAATCTTATATTGATTATGATTAGTGTGCTATCTTTGTCTTTACAGTTTCAGTTTACTTGCCCTCTTTTAGCTCATGGTATTTTCCATTCATTATTCTGTTCTCTAACTTCAATTATACTGCAGTTCTCTTTGTGCCTTGAAGATCTTGTTCCAGTGGCTCTTGCTAGATACGTCAAGGCTTTAATTTCATCAATGCGTCAAACTGAGAGCTCTGGTGCTAAAGACAGCCTAATGGAACATCTTTTGGAGAAAATGTTCTCTTTATTAATGTAACAGGTGAATTTATGGTCAGATATATGTAGTTTACCAGAGATCAAGAGCTCTGAATTATCAGAAAGCAGCTTATATGGGTAAGTTGTGCTGAGAAAATTAATCCTGTAAGTAAGTTGGTCTATAATCAAGTTTTAATATTTTAAATTTGTTACAATGCTCATTCACATGATTGTCAAGCGCTCCTGAAGTTGGTTAGCTGTAGAGCTGTAAACGGGCCGGGATTGCATTTACAGCCCTATTTAGCTGCTTGATGATTTTCAAAATTTCTAATTATGCATTGACTTCATCTATGCATTGACTTTACTGGACTAGTTAAGATCTGGATTAATTTATTTCTTAGAGTCAAAATATTTTGAAAATGGTGGGGGATTGTTAATGATTTTCAAAATTTCTAATTAAATTTTGGGCGGGTTTATTTTATATATGAAGTTGAAAAGGAAAAATGAAATACATATATATTGCTGTAATAAACCAGCAAAACTATTGTTGTAATATTAGATACAATAGCAACAATAGTAGTTATTTTCTGGAACATCAGTTGGTGTTAGTTATAGGCTAGAAGTTGCAACTGTTTGTAACCACTACAACAACTAAATCTGCAGTGGTTAGTGGAAGTTTTTTCCTGATTTGGAAAGTTGTAACTTATCAAATAACACCTATTCAAACACTATAAATAAGGGGCGCATGTAGCATTCCAGAAAATATTGGAAACATCCAATTCCTTATTCTTTCTTCTTCTTCTGCAGATCTTCCAAGTTATTGTATTACTGCATAATACAGTACTTAGTAAACAGCAATCCAAAAATTCATAGAGTTGTCCGTAGGATATTCTTCAATAGTGCAAATTGAAGAATATCACAGACTTCATTGTATTTTACAGGAAATTTGGAACCATTTTGCATCAATTAGTGGGGCGAATTAAGCCTTAAGGACAACGACCTGATTGTGCCTTGAAGTCATTTTATTTACCATTTTCATTTCCAGTTTTGCTATACGTAATGATTTTGCATCAATTAGTGGAGCGAATTAAGCCTTAAAGACAGCGACCTGGTCGTGCCTTGAAATTATTTTATTTACCATTTTCATTTCCAGTTTTGCTATACATAATGATCCATACAATGATCATTTGTAAATGGTGGGTGCCATAGGGCAATTAAAATATGGGACCCACCATTTTACAAAAGATCATTGTATGGATCATTACGTATAGCAAAATTCTTCCATTTCTATCACTCATTAAAAATATTTTATCTAACACAGACTGTGTAGTCTCCTCGTTGTAGAAATATTCACATTTACTCTTTTGTTACAGATATCTCTATCAGTATATCCTGACACTAGAGAGATATGTCAGGTTAGAAACACTGGAAGGAATAAATGAGAAAATATGCAAGCGTTTGAAGAACCCGAAGTTGTCAAGTAAGAACATTGCTAAAGTTTACAAGAATGTTTCTGTTGCTTGGTGTCGATCTCTTGTAATTAGCATGGTCATGATAGTGCCGCTGCATTCCAGGATCTCAAGTGAGATCCATCTCTAATTTGTCAGATAGTGGTTCAGAAAACTTCCAGCTGCTGTGCATCTGCAAACAGATGAATTATGGACATCATCGCTCAAGGACCTAAACCATCTGAGAAACCTTGAAACACAATGGAATCCTCTGGTGTCCAAGATTAAGAATGTCAAGAAAGCTTCAGAGGAAGATTTGGAGACCGCCGCCTCTTTACTCAGATCTTCTTACAACTTCTACAAGGACACCTCTTGTGCAATGCTTCCATCAGGTATAAACCTCTACACAGTGCCATCTCAGTTAGTGACAGAAACATATACCCAGCCAGGCAGTGATGGGGTTGACATTCTTGATATGAGCACTTCATGAAAGCTCATCTTGTGGGCTTACGCTGTTGCATAGTCATTGCACACATATTTCTGCTGTTATTAAGTATTGTGAAGAACAAGCTAAGGTGTGTACTCTAGCCTCAGTTAAAGTCGTTGGTTCACATGTCAGATTGCATTGTGTAGATTAATGTGAAAGGAGAGGTACTTGTTATTATCTATCTAGTTCTATTCAGTAAGCCAGCGTAAAATATTTACAAAAAGAATTTTACGAAATTAAAATAATGCTTAAATATTCTACCAACTTATCCGAAGAAATATCTTCCCAACTAAACATGTGACATTAATAAGCCCATCAAATCAGCAACACAGAGAAAATACAAAAAGAAAAAGAGAGAAAACCATGGCTTTAGCATCCCTCATAAACCCTATAAACAGTAGAACTATTTGTTAAATAAAGATGTACAGACTAACAAGTAGTATTACTTTAACTTCTGAACACTTAACCCCAAGTATTCTGTCGGCTTGCATCATACTATTCCCTGATAATTGTCTCCCCATAATTCCCAAGAGTACTGCAACCATTGGCTTGACTGACAACCTGCTTAACATTTTGGCGTTTGGCGTTTCTTTTTTGTAAAAACAGGTTTGGCTTCCTGACAAGAGCGGGTAAAGTTTCTCCTCTCTTCACTTCTCTTGTACCACTAAAAGTTCAGAAATATTCCCTCCGTTCCACCATACCATTTTCAAAATTTATGAACTTTAAGGATGTAATTTTTCTCCATGTTTATACCTAAAAATTAAATGTTTAGTTTAATAGTAATGACATGATAAGAATTGTGATGGTACACATAACGACATTGTGTCATTTTATACTATTATATAAAAAATGGGATTCTTAAATTTTGGCATATGGGATTCTTTTTCAGGAGCTGAGGAGAAATTTCGTTTACCATTGAAATTAATTACATGAGTGCACACCTGATACGTTACTTTGTATTATTGACCGATGTATGCACGGGATAGCCCATGGTTGGGAATTAATGATTATATCTAACTACAAAGATATTGGATATTTATATAATTATCAAATTGTATCTGGTCACTCTTACGAGTGATTTGAAATAAAATCATGGGGGTTTAGGTTTTATGATGTGCATGGAAGGCCTGTTGCGAACAGTTTTGACTGTTATGTGGCCCACCATACAAGTATCACATTAAGTATGTGCAGCAGATAGATGTTTCCGTTTTACTGAAATGAGAGTGCTTCACTGGTCTGACGGGAAAATGCATAGTGGGTTCTAAATGTTTATTGCAGTCAAAGACGAAGAAAGGAGCTGGAAGTTCATCTTATTTGCTAAGGAGGATACTTCTAGACTACATTTCTTTGATATGCTCTCCTACAATTGTGTGTCCGAACTATATGGGACTATGTTGATTTATTTTTCCTGATATTCATTGTGATTCTATGATGTAGGTGGTGGAAAAGATGGAGCCAATAAATGCAGTGAACCAGAAGCTGCCCCATCAACTAATGTGGTAACTTCTCTACCTGAAACTGAGAATGCACATAACATTGCCTTAAGCTCTTTGCCCGAAACCAAGACTGTAGGAAAAGGCACATCTCCTTTAACCGAAACTGAATGATCATGTAACTCGGCTCCTACTCCTTGAAATGAAACTGAGCGCCCATATAATGTAGCGTCTGCTTCTCTAGCTGAAGATAAAAATGATCGGGCACCAAATATAACTTCTTCCATTGAGAGCCAAAAGATTTTATCAGCAACTTCACATCTTGTTCACTGCAACAATAATGCTGCAGAAAGTTGCAATGAGGGTGTGATGGATGGAGCATATCTTGGCAATAATGAAAATTTACCGTCCGCAGTTTAATACTGCGGACGAAGTCCACTTGAGGAAGTACAAGAGATATGGCTGAAGAATTTTTGAAGAATCTCTGTAAAAAAGTAGCAACATCATCAAATCTTTTCCATCCTCCTCGAAGGTAGACCTCGTCCGCAGTTTAATAATGCGGACGGTAAATTTTTTTAATTACTCAGATCTTACTGTCAAAACAATGAACAATAAGCAAATATCTACCCAGCTCGCTATTGTCAAAACAATGACTAGAATGAAGAACATGGACATGGACAACATTCATGCCCATGAAGAATATATTTTTTTTTTCTTTCTGAGAGTTTTGAGTATTAAAGAGTAGTAAATAATCCCCTATATTTATAGTGGACTGGATTACTCAGATTCAAAAAGTCGAGACAATTTTCTCGCTATTAATGGGGAAACGATTGCTACCTCAACGTAATCGCTTGAAATTCTCAAAAAGTGATTGTAAGAAAAAAAAATTAAAACTCAGCATCTGCAATATTAAACTAATACTGCGGACGAAGGGAATGCTGGAATTCATGGGAAAATCCTTAAAACGACTCCGTGCAGAATTTGAAATTTTAAAAACTCAGCGTCCGTAGTCCCTAAACGATGTCATTTTGGACTCTATCGTTTGATTTTTCCCGTCCGCAGTATTAAATTGCGGACAAAGGGGTGACATAGGCCAGTCCCTAAACGACGTCGTTTTGGACGTTATCGTTTGATTTCCCCGTCCACAGTATTAAACTGCGGACGTAGGATTTTGAAACTAAAAAAAATATTTTTCTCCTGTGCATTTTCGTTGCAGATTCATGTAATCTGCCCATATCACATGAATCAGTAAGATGACTACGCAAGAAGAAAAAGAAAATTGAATAGCCTCTTTCATCGGTATTGAACCCACATAAAGCTTGTTGCCGATCCGATTACCTATTTATAGTTAAGTCGAACTACCCAAATCGCTACTCTGAAAATGAGATAAGATCTAAAATGATTTTTATGAACAATGACGAATGCAGTTTTATAATTAAGGCTATTAATTTTCTATTTCTCCCGCGTATCCTCGTTGCAGATTCATTTTATATGCAAGAGGACATAGAAAATCTAATAGTCATAATTATAACTACCTAGATTGCGATTGTGAAAATAAGATGGGATCTAAAATGATTGTTATGAATAAAGACGAATGCAGTTTAATAATTAAACTAGACGGTGAGTGTATTAAATACATGCTGGGGTTATTTTGGACATTTAATCTCGTCCGCAGTATAATATTGCAGATACTTGAAAACTAAATTGCAGACGAGGATCATTTAAACCGTCAGATCTCAGCCTAGACAACTGAGATCTGTCGATAAATTATTTTTTACAACTTTATCAATAGATCGACCACTTATATATATATATATATATATATATATACACGTGTCTCTGTGATGTTATAATAAGTATATATTATCTGCGAGTGATTTAATGTTTTCCTCATTTTATTTGATTATACCGTCTTTGATTTTGTTGGGATATTGGTGAATGTTTAGGTTTGATGAATAATTAATTTTCATTTGTGTGCCGAATTTTATGAATTTTTATTTGTGGGACTTTATATTAGTACTCTTCACTTCATTTGATGTTACTTTTAATGAACTTGGTACAAATTCAGTAATAGGATAAAACTAGGTTATTAGAAAAAGAGTTGTTCACAATTGGTTGGGGTAGTTTATAGAGCTCATCCTCTTATGTTTCATTTTGATTCTGAATATAGAATCTTTTATTTATTTGTCTCACAAAGTCTTAAGTTTCCTCATTGTTTAGGGAAAAAAGTTTTTTCATTATGTTTTTGATGTTTTCACCAGAGGTTTGGGCAACTGCAAGCTGTAGATCTTCAGAGCATTGAACCGGCCATTAGGGCAGGTGCTTGAGATAGATACTCCCACAGAAACTTGCTTTTGTTTATCAACTAATCATTCTCATCTTATAACATTTTTGCTTGCTGCTTGCATTTTGTTAATATAGCTGTGAATAATAGATTATTGACTCGATCCATTTGTACATTGTTTAATTAAATGATTTGTTCTCTAATAAAGCCATCGAAAGTACGCTTTCCAATAGGTTGTGTGATAATTGGAATGGAATATCAAAACTTAACCTCAAGGCCTTTTTCTTGTACTGAACCAGAAGCAGTATCTGTTTGAACTATTATTGAAACTGTTATTACTTGAATTAGGAGAATTGTAACCAACATACTAGATGTGGTGCACCCAAATAAGAGTAGTGAGCATACTGAGGCAAAATTCTGAGTACGTACATGTATATATGTGTGTGTATTAATTAGGACTCATCTGATAGTTTGGTATAAAGGCTTAGACTCTTAGTTGAGTTGAGATCTATACATGTGCATGTGTTTGTGATTGTGTTACACATAACATGTGATGTAGCTAAAGATAGTGGAAGGTGGCAAGAAAACGTGCATGTACTAGTAAATTGGGAATATTGTTGATGCTCAAAATTGTTCTTGGTTTCACCATGGCATAAGTTGATACTCTTCTAAAAGAAATTCAGACAAAGTACTGGTGAATTTAATTTAAATGGAAAATAGGTAAGTCCTTACTCTGCCATCTCTTTCTTTCTGCTTCCATAGGTGCTTATATGGTCATTATCTGGGTGAAGAGATGGACTGGGTTGTTAGCACGATAATTCTATGACGTTAATTTGTTTGAGTATTAATCTCGCAGCATCCGTAAATCTTTAACTTTTTGATCTTGGTGCTGGAATATACTCCTATATAATTACATGGCAGAGTTTTCATCGAAGTGAGTAATGAAAAGGGCAGGTCCATAAGATGTAATGTTGGTGAGATTGAAGAAAGGTGAGGTTCATCTAAAAGGGTCAAAGAAAGTTGTAGCTATGTCAGTAATACCCTATACCGAAATAATAATAATAGTGACCTTTGTCCTTTATAGGGAGGCCATGATAGCTGCTGTTCCAAACTATGAGGAGCCATATATCAAAGTTCCCAAAGTCTTGAACAAAGAGTAACACTATTAAGGTATGTTCTCCTTCACTTTTTTCTTTTGTGGATTGCTTTTTGCTAGTTAGATATGCTGTTTTGGTATAGTCTTTACACTTATCCTCCAATTTCTTCTGATACATGTTTAGTGACACAAATATTATATTTAGTATCGTTTCAAATATATATGTCACTAAAAGTAATATTTGTGTTGTTGAATGTATATTGGGAAAAATTAAAATTTAGGTATAATGGAGGGAATCCTAATCCGTAATGCTAGGAGTCTTAAATTTGAAATGTGTTTGAAATACACGTCATCGTTACATTGAGATATAATGTTTGCTTAGAATCCACCATGAGTTGAGCTATCAATCTAATAATGACATGTATTTAAGACAAATTTGAAAACTCAAAAATTTGAAATTTTTAGCATTAACCCAATATTTGTCACACCCTTAAGAAAACATATAATAACACCACAGTTCCGAAATTAAAATAGCTACAAACATCTCACCCATCAAGGATTTCCCATTTATTATCATTATGCAGGAACAGAAGATGCAATGACACAAGAAAGAGGCCTCGGCATATCTAGTGGGAGTCCTTTTTTTTTTCCATAGCAAATCAACATTTATGTCATGAAATTCTTCTTTTACAATGGTGGGGGACCAATGAAAAGCAATAATTGTCATTTAGAGAAACCTTCTTATCATCCTTTTGATCATGTTAATGAAGATAAAAGATTATTGTAGTCAAATAATAATACTAGGCAGAAAAAAAAAAAAAAGTAAAAAAAAAATTGACTAATCAAGGGATAAGTTCTACATAATGGATAGATGTATCTATGAAACTAGGATTTGGATCTGCCCTATTGCGCCGCATCTTTCAATTGTTTCTAATACAAGTATAGCGACAAAATATATTTATATATATATTTAAAGATCCTTTCCATTACACCTATTGAAAAGGCAAAACAAAAAAAATCAGCTGATGTCATAGTGCTAATAATTAATCCCATAGTGCTAAAAGGGAAAAATAATTAAACTTCCAGATTGTGGTAACAATAGTTTTAGGAACCAGTGCCATCAAATCTAGACCAGACCGGACCGGCCTGTTGAATCTGAAAGCGGTCTAGTGTTGTTCGGTCCTGTTTGGACTGGTTTAACTAATTTGGTAAAAAAATCGATAGAATCGATGGTTTAATCAGTAAAATCGGTTAATTGGCATGATTAAATCGATTTTAAAATATATATTTTTATAAACATATTTTTAATAATATTATAGCATAATTTTATTATATTTTAACTTACACAAAATTAAATATTTTAAAATTTTATTAATTATTAATAATATTTTTTTATATATATTTATGACATCACTGATTCAGTAACTATTCGACAACCAGTTGAACTAGTGATCTATCTACCCAGTAATTTTTTCAATTTGATGACCGATTCGGTTCTGAAAACATCAATCCCATAGTGCTATTTTATCGCAGATGCCAAACAAACATTTGAATAAAATCACTCTTATAAATACCAACCATAAAAGTCGATGATATTACTAGAGAAAAATACACTGCAAGAGCCAACAGTCGGTAATATTTTTGCAACTGCTCCATATGCTTGGAGCAAACAGTTGGTAATATTTTTGCAATTGTTCCATAACACTCACCAATTAATTTGCTATCTGATAATATTAGCTAAACCCAAATGAAAGTCATTTGAATCCTCAATTGAATTGACACATGATCACATGCGAGACCATCTCTATAATGTCATGGTATTTACCGAGTCACATTCTGATCCTAAAATTTTAAAACTCAAAAAACTGCGACGAGTAGATATGGATATAAAAGAAGACCATAACTTGCCGACGATAGAATTCGAAATTGCATTTAGTACCACCTTAATAGATGGATGGACAAGCATAACATCATATAACCAGTGGACAGAGGAACAATTACAAACCTATATGAATTGCCAAGTTATAGGCAAATATTTCTCACTTAATATTTACATTGGAGGAGAAAACTATGACTAATTATCAGTCAGGGGGTTGCATAATAATGCCCTCCTTGTCTTTGACCTGTCCATTTTCCCTCATTTTCAACCTACTCCTGTGTCAGCCACTCCTACACTATTGAGATTAAGAACAGAAAAAATCCAAGTGCACCTCGAAAACAATTTTTTTTTTTTTATCTACTTTCAGCTTGACAAAAATCATGATTGCCAGAAAACCTCAACGTCAGTACTATACAACGATCGATCTTGAATCTCCAAATTTGCTACATGCCAATTTATAAGCTTGGATTGGATAAATTTACAGAGAACAAGTGCAACAGGAAACATCCACCATTCATTTTCATCCCTGCAACCACAAAAACGGTAGAACAGGTTGAGAATACTGTTCATGTGCACAATTGCCAAAACCCTAAGTAGACACAATTAGGAAACCCAAGAATCCTCTTACATGCTCCATGCCTGAATATTAGGTGCTTTTTTACTTGACTGGGTGCTATAGTGATAAAATCCACAAATAAATGCAACCGCCTGACATAGTACAAATCCACATATCAATACATATATGATGATAAAAAGTATAGAGGCTGCAATTTTTTGAATCTCACTACTTATTAGCACAATAAGTAGTGGCGAAGAAAAGTCGGTAAAAAATCTCGTTCAAATCACCAAGGGTAAATTAGTGGATGGACATAACGACTTACCACATTAATCAAGGATTTGATATTCCACAAAGCATAGACACGTGCAAGCCCCGCAGAGTGCCTGGGTCCATGACTAAATAAAGCATTGATTCCAGCAGGGAACGGAAGTAAAATCCCAAGGGGTAAAATAAACAAAACCAGAAAATCATCTGCCAATGAGATCGAATACAACTGGAGGAAAGTAAGCAAAACTAAACTAAAATCTCCTAGGAGTAGCATTGAGATGATCAAACCAACAAGATCCTGCATCAAATCAAATAAAAAAGTTACAAAGTAGACCATGAATTTACACCCAAGAAAAGCTAAGCACCTAGATATTGTTCGCCTCTCAATCACACACTCCATGTATATATTTAAGTAATCACAGAGAGAGAGAGAGAGAGAGAGAGAGAGAGAGAGAGAGATGCTACCTGATGGCCAACAGGTTTAGTGTTATGAATTATTAAGGAAAGCAGGAATAATATATCTCTCTTCTCCTCAAGCATGCTTATGCTATTAGCATCTACAACTCCCCCATAAATCTTCTTCGGTCTAGCACTATTTTCATTGCCTCTGAGAGTTTGGATTAAGGGTGTCTCTCCTTTCAGATGTATATATGGATTCTTCCTATGAATATCACCAGCACTGGCAGCCAGAAGAGAGGGAGAGTTAATTCAGTGGTAGATCAACAAGGGTTCAAAGAAAAATAGATCAACAAACAAATTGATGCCAATAACAATTGTTCACGTTAAGTATAGCCAAGAGGCAAAAGACTCAAGTCAGTAGTCAATCAACTAGAGGCAAATGTGTGCGTGGAGTGCAGTTGCTCCTGAACCTGAACAGTCACCATAGAGGTTCCACCAGAATGACTTATCATTTATTCACCTTCTACTCTAAAAACAAGTAAATCTGTGTATACTCTTTTTGCACCCAAGTCCCAACTAGCACTCAACACCCAGCACCTCTCCTCCCATAACTCATGCTCACTTTTATGCCTACAAAACAAAACACACCAGGAGAACACCAGTACCCAATGTGGTTGGCAAAGGCCAGCTACCTGTTGAGGGATTGAGACTCTCCCAAGTCCCAAGCCCCATCACCACTGTGGTTACTCAGTTAAATCCTTATCAATGAAAAAGGTAAACTATACTTATCCAATCTATTCAATTAATATTATAGTCTGTACTACACACTTGACTGGGCCAACAGTCATACAGTGAACTGAAGAACCACTGAACAAGAATCTAAATACTTTTTCCTTTAAAGATGACAGGGAGGACATTATACAATATACATGTAATATATATATATATATACACGCACGTGCGTGCGCACACTTGTATTACGCAATAATAATGTATGCTTTGATGTCATAGAAACATAATTTTGAATGCATGCGCACTCAAAATGGTAAACTATTACCGCAAGTGTTGACTTGGTTTTACGTGATCAGCACTTTCTAAGGGTATATACTCAGCTTCTTCTTGAGCAGAATATACCAGAAGTCCATACTGATAATAGCCCCCCCTTGTAGCTTGAAACCAACCGAGATCAACACGCACACCATAGTCACTTAATGCAGGATTGGCATAGGAGTCGAGCCATCTTAGAACAGGTCGAAACGTTGTTCTAAGGAAACCCCGACGTACCAAACGCAACTGAGCATTCAAACCAGCCACAAACCGATACCAAGTAGTAGGTGGAACAGACTGCCAAAGACAAAGTGGATTGATAGAAAATAATTCAAACCATGCGTAAGAAGTGTTTTGTGAACCCATGGTTTTGGTGCTACCAAAACAACAGAGTAAGTTTCACATAACAAGAAACAAACCTGGCTCATGAGACTAGTGATGATATTATCACTGTGAAGTGAGAAAGGGGCTGTGTAACTTCCATCACCTCCAAACAGCAAAGACAATGGAAATCTTTGACCAAGGCGAGGCGGAAGATCTAATCTCTTTTCATCACCACCAAGAAAAAAATCCACATATGCTAGCATTAGATCAGAGGTTGCAGCTACCTACAATATTACATTAAACAATGGTAAGCAACAGAAATTCTAAATTCATTAGCAATGGTGTCACGCAAAACAAGAAGAAAAAAACACATGGATTTTTTATATTACCCATCCTCAAAATAATGACTGAAGTGAAAGCATACCATAAATTGTCCTCAAAAGAAAGGTTAAATTACTTGACTCAAAGTTATAAAGTTTGTGAACCCCGGGGTAAAAGTACTTTCACTCGTTTAAATAATTAGATATAGATTTTTTTTTTAATTTTTTTTTGCATCAATAATAGAGTGTTAAGTTTCTTTATTTGCACCCAAAAAAAAGTACTTGAGCCATTTTTTAGAAGAGGGAGGGAGTATAAATAATCTATATATATATAATAAATAAGACAAAATCGTCGTTCAACCATACTTTTTAAGAATAGTCGTTCAACCCTATTTTTTAGGAATGGCCCCCTAAAATTTAACAATAACAAATCCTAACTATAAATAAAATTCTATTTAACTCTTACAAAAAAATTTATTTTACCAATTTCACCACAGTCGATTTTTCAACATATTGAGGCATGTATAATAAATAAGCCAAAATCATTGTTCAACCCTAATTTTTTAGGAGTAGCCCCCCTAACCATAAATAAAATCTATATATATAATAAATAGCACAAATAGTCTCTCAACCCTAAAACTTGGGAATGGTCCTACAATCCTAAAATGCTATAATAGAAACCTAAACTTTAGTAAAATAAACTGCTTTTTTAATCTGTTATTTAATTTCAAAAAAAATTCATCTACATTCTTACTATCATAATTATATACTTACCACTATCCCTTATTCTTATACATTTTCTAATTTAGTTAGTGTTCTTTAAAATTCATATTATTGATAACAATAATATTTTATTATTATTAAATTATATAAGTATAATTATTTGAATTTAATTAAGATTTTATTATTACATAAATAGATGAACATAAGAATATAGAAACAAATAAATCATTTTAAAGAGAATACTATCATTTATATTATATAAGTAGAAGAATAATTAGAGTAGATTTTTAAATTTACTTAATTTTTCATCAATAATTAGTTATACATTATTAGTAAAATAGAATATTTCAGAAGGAAATATTTTCTTCATATAAAAATCGTTGAACATAATATTAATCTATTATTAGTAGAATTAATATATATAGTATTATTTTAAAAAGTACAAGTAATACAATAATTTTATAACAAAACAAAGCTTGTGGGATCATGAGCTAGTTATATTTAATGGCATATGCAGTGAAAAAGTTCTATACATAGTTGAGATAGTCTACAATAAGAAGTATAAAGTATCAATAGATTCAATACCAAATTTTAGAAATTAATTCTTGCATCAAAATAGTTAAACAATGGAACAGCCTAATCCCTCAGTATTACAGCTGGACATGGAAAAATTGCTTTAGCTCAGAGATAGCACTCAAAAACTTATAAAATGGAGGGTAGACAATAAAGACATATGGGCCATCTTGATGATTAGTACTCGAGTTTCAACCCGGGACTCAATTCCTACTAAGCTCCCTAATTTTCCTAGGTACAAAGTTGGTTTGTTTAAAGTGTACATCTGAACATGATTTCATACAGTGTCAGCTATAAAAATAGGCTTAACGAAAAGCTTTGCAAATTTTTTTCTTTTTTGGGGGGTTGGGGAACATGTGTCATGTAATTCTGCAACAGAAGACAGAAGCCATTTGTTTCTTAGTTGTCCATTCTCCTCTAAAATTTGGCAGCAGGTTAGACTAAAATGTGACCTTGTGATTTCCCCACGAAATGGAGTGAACTGATTCGGTAGATGAGAGAGACATTGAAAGGGGATTCCTTCAGAAGCTGCATGACTAAAATTGCTTTGGTTGCTTGACATATTTATTAATCATAAATGTTTCTTAAGCACCAAAATTAGTCAAAATTTAGCTAAAACTAACCTTCAGCCCTTCATAAAGAGCGCGTGAGCGACAAGAGCGTAAGCAAGCATGGTCATATTCCGATCGGACAAATTCACGGAGTCTTTGCAACTTCATTCTACGACGCCATTGTTGCCATGACCATGCTAGAGGATATGCCAGAATACAAAGGATACTGTAAATTGATCCCTCCCACCATTGATAAGTGGATATAGCATTTATCTCATCCACAAATCTATTGAATGCACCCTCGTATCTGCCAGTTCAGTCTAATCTATTACTAAGAGATTTAATGCAATTTTAAAAATATATTTACAAGAAGACAAGACAAGATAGACGTACATGAAATGAATTTTTTTTAATAATAGACGTAAGAAGCGTGTAGGAATGCCTATTGCTTGCATTTTTAATAAAACAACATAAGTGCCACCAGAGAGAAGAAAGCCGAAAATTGAAAGGGGCAGGGTAGGGTTTGCTTACACGATTTCTTTTATCTGCTCTGGAGGCGTATGAGGAAGATGCCAAGGCTCACTGAATGTATTGGGACCCATAAAGTACATTCTATGCACATGGCCTTGTGACTCCTCAACTCTGTTTGTTTCCAAAACCTGAAAAATAAATTACCGCCCCACATTCAGGAAAAAGGAATAAAGGAAAATAAAAAAGCAAGAATTGAATCAAATATGGAGATGCGCATACTATCTTCTTTTTGTGATAATTAGCGTTGAAAAAGAAATTTGATAACGATAAATGGAAGAATAACCTCATTTAATGACTCCAAAAAAGGGAACGAGTGATCTATTTGTGAGCCCTGATGTGTGGGGGCAGGGCCCGGTAATTCATCAGCACCAACAAATTTCATTCGAGCAACACTGAGCACCAGAGCTAAGAGCACAAGGAGACCCAAAAGAATGAGACAAAACAACCAAGGCCCACCAAATGTGTATATCAACTCTTCGAGTGCTGTGTAACAATGTGGCATGTGATATCTGTCTGCAATACATTTGTAAGGACAAGGTGTTTCAGCAATACCACCTGTTACAAGGATAAGGTAATTTTCAAAGATTGTACCAATAAGAGAGGATCATATAGCATGCAACACTGGGAACAACTGACAAGAAATGAGTACTCCCCTAAAAGATGAACAAAAATGAAATTTTGAGATAAATACTTTACAGGACAAAGTAGCAACTAACAAATCCTCTGAACAACTGACAAGAATAGAGTACTCCCTAATAGACAAACAAAAATAAAATTAGAGACAAATATTTTACAGGACATAGTAGCATTTAACAAAACCTCTGGACCTATTACAACATGCCAAAGCAGTAATATCATCTGAGATAGTAATAGATGATGTAGATAGTACTATTTATTCCCAGTGTGATTTATTTATTTTTGAAGAGGTAAATTATGCATTGACAGTATGGAAACTCTGAAAAGAATCATGTTCACCACTAAGTTACAGATACCTCGAACTGCAATGTAAAAGGCACGCCGGGGAAGATCATAAGATGGGCACTGATAACAAAGGGCTCTATCAGATCCTGTTACATTTTTATAAGTGCCAGCTGGACATTCCTGTTGAAAGACGGGCAATACATATAAATTAATTATATAATTTACAAACAATTTGAGCTGGAAGCAGTTGCTCTAGTATCCCAATTAAAATTCAATTAATTTCTGAACCACGAAAAATTAACAAAAATGGGAAGTTGGTAGTGGCTAATGGATTATAAACAGTATTTATGAAACCTAAAGGAAGAGTATTTCCTACAAAAGGAAAGGTAAATTGATCAGGCTGTGTACCTCACAGAATGTCCCATAAAGGCCTTTCGGACAAGCTCTTCCAGTGACCGTTCCATTTTCCCCAGTGCCCCCCTGCTTCCCTCCCAGGCCTCCCCTAGAGTAGTGAACATCAAATCAATATTAACAAGAAAAATAAAAAATAGAAACACTAGTGAACATTGAAAATTACTAAAAAGACCAGAACTTCTATAATAATCCACGACAAGTTATGACTCTTAATGGAAGAGAGATTGTGTCTCTTCATCTATAGATCTGACTGAACAATTCTACAGCCAGCCTTCTGGAAACCAGTGGATGGGATCATCTTAAAGAAAATTTGCATTATTTGGAAATGTAACTGGATTCCAAAGTCCAAACAAGTATATAATATCTGATATGAACTGACAAAAAAATTGGGTCTTAAGGCAGTCTAGTTTGTTATTGACGTAACAGAATAAAAGACAGTGCTTAGCAGGTGATAGTAATTATAATGTGCTACGAAATATTTAGCCAGAAATACCTTTATTTGCTAAAGTATTCAGCTTAGCAGTAGAATGTAATGATCCAAATAAATGCATGAAGGCTATGTAGGTACTGAGCATAATACATATCCAAATGAAAAAAGTAGAAAAATGACAAAGTTGTGAAACCAAGGTTGTGAGTCTAATTTGAATAAAGGTTGAAAAGAAGACCCAATTTACAAGACTTGTGCTCAGGCAGCCCAGCACAGGAGGCGCTGTGTACCTCAGCTTAATTACATTTTCATAACAACGTTAAACTGTTCTTAAGTTTATGAGACCAACTAACTACTTCTCTTTTGGCAAGAGCCACACAACTTGTCTATGTTCAAGACTCAAGACACAAGTCAAAAGTCATATAAATTTTTTCACTACCAGCGCACATACCCTCGCACACAAGGACACATACCCTCGCACACAAGGACACGAAAAATTAAAACTATATATAACCAAATTCTTCTTAGGAACTCTCTTTTCTTATGTTTACTAGCATGAAGTCATGAACATACACTTCTCCCACAAAATCTTCCCAGATGTAAATTCTAGATTTATTTTACACGCTAATCACTTATTTTCTATAGGAAAACATAATTCCCCCTAAAATATAATTTCTGCAATAATCACTTCGGTTCTCCAGATACGATTCCAACCACAAAAACTTAGATAAGAAAATGCACAGGTGTAGTTTACCCTTTTATGGTTCCTCTATGACCATCTTCAGCAAAGGGCCTTTTGTTTAAGAAAAAAATCGTTCAGTCCTGAAACTCCCAAATCACTATTCATTCATTGACGTGGTCGACGTGCGGCTCCCCTTCCTTCCGGCATGCGTACACAGGAAAAAATAAATTACTAAGACGGTACGGTACTTCCCTCTAATGTGACAGTTTTGGTCACAAATCTGCAATATCAAGTAGCATCACATCTTGGTGGGGCGACTTGACTCATGAATTTCTTTAGATTCATTTTTTTCACTAATGTGTAGCCTTCTTTTGTTTGTTCCAATTATGAGGCTACTCTATGCGGGCTAAAATGTCCAAAAATATCAAATTATTAGTGAGGACTCAAAGGATGTGCAACATAAGTATTAACAGTCTAATTGCTACAATCCACAAGGATAAGCAGTTCTAATGAATTGACAGAGTAATTAAGCTTGAAAAAAAAGCTGATGTGTCATGGCATGGAAAGCAGAACAGTATGATAAAGCAATTTTAACTTGCAAGTTGTAAGAGAACGACAAATAAGGACAGTGGAATATCACAACATGCAAACACGTGTATGATGTGTGATCCAATAAGACAGCTGCACTCCTTTTACTTATCACCTAAAAACCAAATCAAAAAAAAAAAGAAAAAGGAATGCACTTGTTTTCTTATACTTGAACATCAAAATTTAAAGTTACTTCACTATGAGATGTACATTGATTTTGAAAGCGGGCTGACATTTTGAGAAGTTCCAGAAAGGAAAGATAGACTCAATTTGAGTTGGAGGAAAGTTGGAGTTTCATTTACAATCACGAGGTCTTTCATCAAGTTCAAAATTACATTGTTCCTCGGGTTACATGCACTCAATGATTTGTTCTTACTTTTGAAAAACTTTCTGACTGAAGAAAAAAATAAAACTGATAATATGGTTGCATTTAAATATATATGCACAGCAGGGAAAGCCTATTATCAACTTAAAGGGAAAAAAGGGAAGGAAAAAAAAACAGGTGAAAACATGCATATTTTCAGGTTAAGCGACTGTGTAGAGCCCTACACTAATGACTGATCTAGTCACTCGATTTATCATACACTAGTGTTCCAAGCACACATTATGTGAAGTTAAAAATATAGTGGAGAAAAATTAGGGGTTGATAAGATGTGGGGAGAGAAAATAATTTTTTTAGAGAGAAGTTGAAATATTATACAGCTTCAAGAGTTTGTTATTTTTCTTCCTCTCCCTCAGTAATACATAGATACACACACACACATATAGATAGATATTATGACGACCACTTGGGAGCGAAATCAAAACTGCCATTTCAGCTTGGAATCAAAAACAGTATCTTTGCTTAGCACAAGATAACTAATTCAATCACATCCTCTAGAAAATTTAACCCTTGCATAGTGTGGATGTAATAAATTGAAACATGTGAACTACTTCGCATCAAATTTGTCGTGATGGTGGTGATTATCTAAAGAAACAACTTAATTCAACCATGATGAAAAGAAAAATTAGAGGAAGGCATTAACTAAAGACAAATAAGAGAAATGATCATTGTCATGAGATGCAGAAAAACTCCGAGAACTAGGCAGCAACTTTCAAAAATAAATTTTAAAAATTTAATAATATATACTAACCCGGAATGGATGCTTCCCTTCACACTAGCTATCGACTGGTATACGTCTCCAGTGGAAATGTCTGACCAATGAAAGTGAATCCTTCCGCCACCGCCTCCACCACTGCCATTAGGACTACCCCAACCCCCAACACTTGACAGAATGCCAGCATCACTAAGAGCCAGATAGCTCAAAAACAAAAGAATGGTTCCACCAGATGCACCCCCAGGAGCTTCATCCAAGTCATCCGAGACAACATACTGTTTCTTCTGAATCTTTTCTCCAAAACTCTCTCCATCAGCCTTAACTGAGCCTTCTATTGATAAACTTAATACTGGCTGCTCCCACGAACCCATCACTGCACGGTTAAACAGCACATCAAAAAAGTAAATTATATGGCAGCTCCCTAATTCAAATTCTTGAGAAGCAAAAGCGCCTATTACAGTGCATTCTAACAGATTTCATGGCTATTTTCTTATATATTTCCATCACAACTCAAGCAAATATGTGGTTTTATACATATACATGTAGAGATAACCCTGCCATACATACATATCCATGAAACTCAAACATAACAAGCATCCTAATAAGAAAAATGGGAGATAATAATGACTAAACACAACAATGGCGTAAAACCAATGTTAAATTAATTAATAAATTAAACTCTGGAAACCAACCTTAGAGATTACATCACTTATATAGGCCACATATAATAAAACTCTAATTCTAATATAATAGGAAACCTAAATTCAATTCTAATACTAATCTAAGTTCTAAAATACCCTAATACTATAGCTAAAAGACGTACACCTACATAAATCAAAATTACTGTTTACTAATATATTAATTTTCATATCTCGTTCCGCATCATTCTACCCTTCATTGAGAAAAACTTATCCTCAAGTTTTGTAGTGAAATAGCATTAGAGGACGTGAATAAAGTTCATTCATCCCGTGTTCATCTATGTGAAAAAAACCTTGGCCCGTAGAAAGGACGACATCAAGAACTTCAAGCTACTACATGATGCAAATGAGTTATTTGTAAAGATAAAATCAAACCAACATATTTAATGTCCAGTAATTCGTCAATCTCACCAATGCTTGGCTTGTATGTCATTGGGTAATTGGCTTTCCTCAACCTCTAGGAATAGTTTCAGTTTCAATTTTGAGAGTAGTTCTGTAGTAATAAGGACTAGCATGCGCATCTTAATTGTTATTTTCAAGTTCTTTCAATTTCCGAAACTCCAAAAAGAAGTTAATACCATGATTTGTAAAACAAATGGAAAAGATGAAAGGAATCATCGATGACACGTTCCAACGGATTTTTTCCTTAGCAGTGATGAACCAGCATTGTTCTCAGTCGAAGGACAGCCACAACGACAACATAATGCCTATGTTTTGCAACAGAATCCAAGCTTAACCACTGGATTATATAGATCAATGCGGATGGGATTACCTGTTGCAACAAAGTCAGTGAAGGACGAAACTGTTGTTCAGCAGCCCGATGGAGATGACTCTCTCCTCTCCCTTTTTCCCCCGTAAAGTGTATGGTTATGGAGCTCGGATGGATGAAAATTATGGATTTCAGCAGCACAATGGATGAGATGGCTCCGACAATGGCTGACTGGACTTGGGGTTCGGGCGACATTTTCCAATGGCTGTTGATTCAAATCAGGGTGGATGGTTTTAATGAATGAATTTTTCTGGTGATGATGGTGGAAAGGTTAGGTGATTTAGTGTGATCGATAATTACTGTAGCAATAATAATATTTTTTTTTGTTGATATTGATGCAGACACTAGCAAACTTCGATAATTATGATAGCCAAGAAAATCAGGTATGATTGTGGATGGGCATTAAAAGGTAGAAGGATGTGTTAGTGATAGGTAGAATCAAGAGATACCGAGTTTGGTTATGATACTAACTCACGCAGTACAAGGTCTTGAATGGTTAAAGGGAAAGAATAGAAAATATAAGAATAGTGCCCAAAATGTAGAATGGCATAAAACCAATGTCAAATCAATCAATATATTAAATTATGTATCCCAACGTATAAACTACTGTTATACACATAAGATATACATTAATTAAAGTAGATTTATCTCTACATAATAATATAAGAAAATTACTTAATAATCCCTTAATTCTCTATCTCATATTCTTATTCTGTATCAGAAGATCACCCGTTATATAAAGCTTTCATATCCTACATGACTATCAACATAAAAAATTTCTTTTTGAGAATGATTCCATTGTACATAAGGTAACTTATCCCATGAACTTTATTAAAATGTCATTTATGTTCCATCATTTCCTGTACTTTGGAATGCTATTGTAGACTCAGCCTTTCAAAATACTGTTTTCAAACTCAGAATTAAATAAATGTAACACTTAAAATTTCTAACTGGAAGTTCCTGCGCAATTTTTGACTCTCCTTTTCAAAAAACATTGCGACTTTATCAAGAAAACACAGGCCAATAAACTGCTAGAACCCAACTTTAAGCTATTAAATGCCAAAAAACCATTACTTGTACAACAAACAGAAAGTAAATAAAATATGAGTGTTTTTACTTGAATACATAAATTCATTATATGATCTTAACAAATCATGATTCATGACTATAATTCGAACCACTACTTTATGATTCATAAGTACCTAAGAGCTTCCTCTGCTGGGTACATCATTGTTAAATTTGGTTAGTTTTGGATATGAACAGTTTTTCTTGGTATTTTTTACTTCAGATACTCTGTTTTTTTTATATTTTATTCCATTTGCTGGCACATTGTACAGAATCTCATAAAAGCATGGTTTTGATGGTAAATCTACATTTGCTGTAAACAATATTTAATGCTCTACTTACTAGCTTGCTTTAATGTGTTTAATTGTTTATTAGATTTGATGACCGATAAATACAAATAAGCAACTTTTACTGGGAATATGCCTTGATAAAACTCTCTTGTTCTATTTGTGATTGGGTATATCTATGGACACTTTAAAAAATATGCCTAAAGTACCGAAACTACTATTCATGCTGTCGTTTTAGTTTAATGAAAAGTAGAACCCACTGAAACAGTCCTCCCTCTTGCTTTCACACCTGTTTTCTTGAAAAGATACTTTAATATATAAAACGGTAAAAAATTATCAATAAATAAATAAATACAGCAAACAAATGAACAAGCTTCACAAGTTTTAGTGTTGCCAGATTGAAAGTACTGCAAAAAAAAACCTATCATTCTGAAAGATGTCAGCTTACCTAAAATACCACCACCAGCTGTAGAACCCATTATGCTATCATTTCCACTTCCACTTCCCAATTCACAAGGCAGATCAGCATCTCCATATGCAATACCACCCTCAATGCAGGTATCGTTGTAACAACCAATCCCACCTTTACCACCATGCCCACCTCCACTACCAAGACCACTTACAACTTTTCCTCTACCCACACCACCTATGCAGCCTGCACAGTCAACATGATAAAGAAATATATATTATTGGAAATATAACTCAACCATAACAATGCGCATTCAGCAAAGAACTTATTTCATCTCACTTTTCAGTTATCATCAAAACATAACTTCTTTTCTCTACAAGGTCACTCAATGCCATTAAGTTTTTCAGATAATATATGAATCCAGAAGTCTTCCATTTCATTATATTTTGTGGGTGCTTGTGTGAGCTGGCGGAGAGGGAAGGAGGGAGAGAGCATATATGGTCATGATCGGATGAGAACTCAATGAGAGGGGAAACGACAGCATACCCTTCCCAGAGGTGGTAATTATTCCAGATGAATGAACAGTAACAGTTCTTGCCCTATGAAAATGAACTACAGAACCTTCTATGAGACCTTCAACAAGGATATCTTCAACACGACAGATCTGAATACAAAGATAATACAAAAAAAATTAAATATTAAAAAAAATATCCCCAAAAAAAATCTAGGATAACAAGGCAATTTTATAGCTACCACCTGAAGAGTAAAGGACAAAGAAGAGTTCACGTTGCAATCTTCAGGTGGATGTAGCAGCTCAATGGGACAGTCCTGAAGTTCACAATTCAGCTTCGGGGTCCTAGCATACGTTGGGAAAAAAACAAAAAGTTTAGAAAAATAAAATGATAAGGCTCTTAAGAGTATATAAGAAGACAAACAACAAAGCTAAACTTACACAGCATCAGTTGTGGCATTTTCTAAAGGACCACGCAAAACAGATCCAGGCCCAACCTTCATGTCAAGAGGCAAAACTTGTGGTCACTATATTATATGGTACATACTATGAAGCAGTGATTTTTTAATAGGTAAATAAATCCACTAGAAACGCCATACATGGTGAGAACCAAGAGCACACAGAGTTAAACGTGTATTTTACATTTTATAATAACAAGTAGAAGCTTTGAGTCATTATGAGCTTCGGCACAACAAACAGCAAAGGTTATTTCTAGACTAAGCATATTAATGCGCAAGCTGAACGAAGCATACGCATAAATCAGATGACATTTTAATTTTGCACAAATAATAACGAAATCATCCATAAAATGATATCTGTCTTGATAAAGATAGAAAAAGAGAGCGTAATACCAGAAATTCAACGTCAGTGTAAACTAAAACATAACTGCATGATCAGCATAAACAAGATTTCAACGAAATGCATACTACACCTTTATTTTTCCTTTTAGCATTTACTGAGACTCACTTTAGCAAAAGAGTGTTAGGTTAAGCACATTTCACCAGCTTCAAGTAGAAATGAACTCCAATACAAACATTTCTTCCATATGCTCCAGTGACATGTTAAAATTCATCAGTTTGAGCAGAACACGGTAAAGTGTTCAGTCTGTCTAAGGTTCTGTACCATTAGCTCTTCAATATTATGAAAGCGTTTATGATGCATATGGTGAAAGTAGGCTTCGTAATAGAGACCAAACAAGATGAATCAGACACATGGGTGCTTTCAGCACAAATTCTCATACTCCACTTTGTTAGACTACAAGTGGTACAATGCCCATATACTAGATAATCCCCACCACCAGTATTTTAATGATTAGAAGAGGAGATTACAACGCATGAGAATGACAAGAAGTCCTCTGTAAAGATATCAAAGAAAACAAAAAGACGAAAAGCATAACATTAATGTAGCACTGCTCACCAATATCTATGAAGATCGGACAAAAAAAACTCCAAAAGCTCCCATTGCATGAGCCCAAAGAGAAGCAAAGAAAGACATTCTGTCCCATAGCAAATCAATACTCGTTGTCCGACCACAAAAAATTCTAACATTCTTCTGGAAGCCAGAAAGTTTTTTTGAGGAGGCACATAATATTTAAGTCCATGAATAATTTGACGAGGGGCGGGGACAATGCCCCCAGTCTGAATTTTGAGGGCAGTTCTATACTTTCTGGTTGAAATAGGATTTCAACTTATGTGATACTTATATAATTAATGAGACAAAGAGAGACCTAAAATGTGATACTTATATAATTAATGAGAAGGGGTTATTTAATTTATGGATTTGTCATGTTTTATATTGACTTACAAATTTTGAGATGACTCTTAAATATGTGGAACTAAGGGGTAATTTCTTTTTTCAAAGTACTTAATTTTTCACAGATCTCAAGGAGCCTGAAGTAAAAAA
This sequence comes from Hedera helix, assembly GCA_947179155.2. Lineage (NCBI taxonomy): Eukaryota > Viridiplantae > Streptophyta > Magnoliopsida > Apiales > Araliaceae > Hedera > Hedera helix. Next base: position 34,340,147 of record OX359273.1, read on the forward strand.
ATAAAAATCTTAAGCGCTTTATTCAAAATCGTCATGGTACACGGCCCCAGGGGGAAGGGGGGAGCTATTCTAGCTCCATCCCTAACCAGCCTTGAACCCTTGACTTTTTAGTTTCACAATAGCCAGCAAAAGCTAACAAGTTTCTGCAAGGGCCAGTTACATGCAATAATGTAAAATACAAACGAAAGACAATGAAATAAAAATCGTAAAATAGTTAAAGGAACAAACTTCTGGATATTCTGTACTCAAACACATGTTAGGAAATTTAATTTGATGGATGAAAAGGAACAGTAAATGAGACATCTACTTACGAGGATACTGTAAAACAACGACAAAACCAGACGCTGTGCTTCAATACGATCTCCTGGTCCAGACAAATTTAATAAACCTTGTCCATGAACTCCAAGATTTGCATTAGAACGTATGACAGATGATTCCTGACAAAGTAAAATAAATACAGCAAGTCATACAGGAATGCCTAATCGGCAGCATGACACGGGTAATAAAAACATGGTCTGCGGAACACCTTGAGAACTATGAGATTACTAGCCTCTAGCAAGGATGTCTCAACATTTTCATCTCCTCCGCCATCTATAAGCAGTTCCGAATTCCACATCAAAAATATTTTCACGGACATCCTGAGTGCCCCATAAACCTGAAATAGTTTAAACCAATTCTCAGACAAGCATTTAGAGACCAAATTGTGAGTTAAAAAGAGAAGGGGAAGAGTGAAGTTATTGCATCATTTCAAACAAAATGTGGAAGTAAAGGTTGTATATTAGAAAATTTTAGTAAAATAAGGCTATGTTTTGTTTGCAAGAACTATTTTCAAAGCATAACAGTCCCACTGATTATAATCCTAGAATTAGTAAATGATACAGATTTGATTAGAAAAGGTTTAGAGATATAGATTAAGAAGAGAAAGAAGGGTTATAGAGAACTATCCAGGCATGGAAAGTAGAAGCGCACACAATCAAAGCACTAGACATGTTGCGGGGTGACTGATTCTCTATGGAGATATGCAAAAATATATCCATTTCCTTATTTTTACATATTTCAATTTTCTTAGTTTCTTTCACGCATTATTTTGGGGTTTTCATGCAATACCCAACAAACCATAATAACCAACAAGCCAGAATACCCCCCCCCCCCCCCCCCCCCCCCCCCAAAACCTCGGTGCAGACCTGGAAAGTAATCATGTCTAAAACCTGTCAAATAAAAATAAACAGAGTTCTTCAAACCATCTGAATCAGTATGCACAACTTCGAAACAGATTATGGAGATGGAAAAATTATTAAAAAAAACACTAGAAGCCTCCCAGTGGCAGAGCAACCTCGATTCCAAAAGGAGATGTGATGCTTACCTTAATTACGGAATCACTCATTAACAGCTCCTCCGCCAATACTTCGAATTCCGATAAAGATATATGCGCTAGCCCAAAGCTCAACACTCCACCACTTATAAGCTTAATTTGTCCTTGTACCTGTGTGATATACATCAAAGGAGATAGCCTTATTATATAGAACAAGTATAGATAAATATAGCAGAAGACATTGAAAAAATAAATGCAGATCTATTTAATAGTAGCAAAGATGGAGATTATCACAAATCTTGAAGATTAAAATAATAAAACATTTACTACGGCCAAGCAGAATCACCAAGAAAATAGAGTATCTGATAGGCCCAATCCTAGTAGTAGATTTCAGTAAATTGACATTTAATTGAGTGAGTTAATTTAGTTGGACGAGTTGATCAAATGAATTGACACAAACAAGTCGACCTTTCATTTTCTATTCTATTCTCTCAATACCAAATTCTTTTTCTTCATTTTCCCTTTCTTATTGGATAAGAATAAGAAAACCCAAAAGTCTAAGACCTTTCAACTATATCAGCACATACCTTCACTGCTTTAATAGCATACATTGAAATAAAAAAACATAACTATTCACATTTCCAAATTCATGTAATTGAATCATTCCCTCTACATTATTTATACATATTCACCGCCACAAAATCTATATATATTCAATATTGAGATCTTTCATATTACTCATAAATTTCGTGGTCAGTTCATGAATAAAGATGTTTTAAAATTTACAATTATAATGTTTAGATAGATTTTACATACTAATATTCAAATATGTTCGCCTACTACTTTCTATGTAATGACATTTTTGTTATTTCGTATGATTTGATAGCTATTATGATAACAAAGGTAGGAGAACGTAGTAGCTTCTAGAATGTTCCATTGAGTAGAATAGATATGTGTAAGGGACGTACTCCATTTCTCATGCATTATCAATGAAACATTGAGAGAAGTTTTTTCCCAAATCCCCTTTCTCATCTCAAATCCACCTTTTTTACCCATTCTTTCTCTCTATAGCTCTGTTCCTGAAATATATTTCTTTTCTATCAATTCGCGTCTTTGTGAGGATCCAGGTTGATCCTAACAGTATATCTAGAATAGACATTGGTAGAGAAACACTTAAATACCAAGGGGACATATGAGGATCTGTGAAAGAATTTACGTCTTTAAACAGGAAATGCATTCAAAAAGATAGGTAATGCTGAAAGCAAAGAAGATGAACGTTTATCGGATTCTATGTCAGAAGAATGCGTCGACAAATAAAATTATATAATAGAAAAAGTCATACTAATACGCACACACAGGGTGAGGGGGGGAGGAAGACTTTCCACTACGAAATCTCAACCCAAAAATGTCCAACTTTTGATTGGGGTTCCCATTTCTTCAAATTCTTTCATTCTTTTCAAGTATTGTCTTCCCATAAGCCTATAAGAGGTGAAACTGAGAATGTACTATTGTGCACAAATAACTCAATTTATCCTTGATTTTTTTCTCTATTAAGAAAACCCCTATTACAAGCTTTTTTTAATATAAAAGCAGAAATTTTATTAGAAGAAAAGAGGGAATACAAGCATAATCCGAATTACAAGATATGACGCTATTAAGTTCCTTTTCAAATAACGCTATGATATATCACGTGAACTTTAAAACCTAGCATACACAACAACAAAGATCCTTTCTTCAGTTCAGACAAATTCATGGAAAAGAAGGAACCACATCTCACTGACCTGGACACGACTCCAAAGCAAGGGAACAGCAGCCTTGGCACAGTTTTCGATATAAACATTCGTCATTAGAGGCTGATGTGGGAACTCTAGAAGAAGTGTGTCAGTATCTGTTGACATGTTGTGATTGCTAATAAAAAGGCTCCGGGGAACATTATCATAGAAAGTCCCTGCAGCACCAGAGTTTTCAGGGCAGCCAAGACTGCTTCCACCTGCAAACATAAAAGTGAAGCATCTAAGCGCTAAACTTGCACAAATTGAAAATTATAACACATCCTATTGAAGATTTAGAGAATGAGCCAGTATGAAGCGAAGTTAAAACCTTAAGAGAGTTATCCAGAGAACCGTCAAGCTTCTTAAAATATCTATTCCTAAAAGCTTAGCAACTTACCCACACATTTTCAAAATAAAACTGACAAACACATAAAACACCATTTGTATTCTTTCCTTTCTGCCAACTCCTGAACAGGAAGCTTTATGACTTTTCCCTTCTTTTTGGGCTCAAGAACGGTCTAAGAAACCATCAAACCTGAAGCTACAAGTTAAATGACAAAAAAAATTGGCTCCATTTTTTACCTTTAAACATATCAGATGGTTCAATTGCTACATTTTAATTGGCTTCTCCGTATCGAATGAATTTTTTATATGGACTCTAAACTATCAAACCTGAAGCTACAAGTTAAATGACTAAAAAAATTGGCTTCATTTTCTGCCTTGAAACATATCAGATTGTTCAATTACTTCATTTTTATTGGCTTCTCCGTATCAAATGAATTTCTATATGGACTCTAAAGCTCAAATGATATTCTTTTGTGGATTTTTTTCTAAAAGGTTATGTTCCTGCAGTCTGGCATTAGTTAACCCAAGGCCCAGCCTCACCGTACACCAACCCGATCACACCCAGTGACAGTACAATGGCTGGGGAGAAACATTCCCCCTCCCCTTACTAAAAAAAGGAAAACAATTAGGCACACCCCGTTGCGAGGGTTGACTTTAAGCACATCTAGAGAAGGGAAGAAAATGGTGAAATAAAGAAGCTATCTCTACAAGAAACCAAAATTGAAACAATAGTTAAATATATGTAACAGCTCCTACCATGAGCCAAGATTTGGGGGTCTTCGTGCCTGCTAAATACGTCAACAGAAACCCTTCCGCCACCCCCACCACCGAATCCATTACCTCCACGAGCAGTTATAATACCGGTTCCAGTCCTGTAGAGGAGAATATAGAACTTCAATTATTATGTATCCATAAATTGAGACAAGACTACGTGTTTTTTTTATTGGGGGGGGGGGGGGGGGGGGGGGGGGGGAGGGGGGCACCCACATTCACTCGAGACAATTAGGCATGAATTGTTAAAAACTCAATGCTCAACGAGGAGCAACATCTTGCAGTGCCAATTCCATGACATAGAAAAGACCCAAAGACAAGAGAAGCTAGACAAAGTATAAAGAATTCATGTCTTAGATTACTTGTAACAAACAGAGCAAATATGAATCCATATTATAAGCATCAAGCGTCATTACTTAATACAAGACAAATCAATAAAAGTATCAATCATAAGCACATTGACGTAAATATCAAATATTTGATTTTGATGCCTTCTTTATTTACTTTTTAACAAGGAAGACATGATTGACGAATTGGTAGATAAAGAAGCACCTACTTGCAATTTGATGAACTAAAATAGCTGCATGACAAAGCAGGCAATTCGTATCACAACTTTAAGGATTGATTATTAAAAAAGGTCAACAGAAAATGATGAACATGATATCCTAGTTCTCCATAATTAGAGTATATTGAACCATTTGACCTCGGATTAACTAATTCAACGTGAATTGAAGGAGTCACTCAATTTCATATTCCCATTCTTATTCCTTTTGATTGTCTCAAAAAGCAAGGCCACCAGACCATATTAAGAGAGGCCCTTCGATTCAAATTTCAAAATAAAGCCAAGTAACCATCTTACTCTTGCTTTTCAATTTCATTTCTGCTAAGATATATAGCAATGCTTCTAGATGCATCTTTGGGGGACATGGAGCTTTTTGGGGACCATTTCCCTAACCTCATAGATAATGCAGTTTACTCGAGGACAAATTTTGTAGAATACCGTTAGAGACAAGGAGAGGCCATCGCGGCAGTCGGTCTTTAGGCAAAAGTTCAGAACCTTCAAGATTGGGAGTTAGACAAGATTGTTGGGGGCAGGCCAAGAGGATAAAGTTAGATGGAAGAAGCATAGCAGTTGGTGCTTTTTGGTGCAATCTTACTTCAGGGTTTACCAGTTTAGCAAGGTGAAAAGGGTACTTCGCTGCCTTGAAGACCCATTTGGAAGGTTGGGGCTCCTAGAAGGTGGTATTTTCTTCTGGACAGAGCTTTGGATGCGATCTTTACAGAATAATGTTCAAAAAAAAATCATCTTGCGAGTAGGTGTGCCACGTGCTGGAGCAAGGAGGAAACAGTTGACCAACTGATTCTTTGGTGAGGTGGCTTGGAGTCTATGGGCAGCCGTGTTTCCCTTGTGTGAAATTTATTGGATAATGCCTTGATCAGTAAGCATGATGTAGCGCTTGTAGAGGGGTGAAGGAAGAGGAGTTTGATTTACATAGTATTTGGTGGTGGAGCTGGAAGCAGCCAAATAGATGGTATTCAAAAGGAAAGGAGGATCGCTAGGGAGTATTTAGTTCCTTTCCCTTGACATTCGAAGAATTGGCTTAATTTCGCTGGTTTTGTTTTTGGGAGAGATCTTGCTTTAGGAACCTACCGTAGGTATCTCTTCAGGAAGCTCATTGGATAGGGTGGTTTTTGTTTTCTTTGGGTACAGGAGTGCCTTTTATATCCCCTGTATATTGCGTTTCAGCTTGTGTACTAGGGCTCACTCCCTTTTAGCTATGCTAATAAATTCATTTACTTCTAAAATAAAGAATTTAGTGCAACAAAAGATAAAGAACCTCCAACCTCTCTTTACTAATATACAAGTCTATTGTCACTCTTTCCACATGTTTATAACTGGAAAAGGTTATTTCCAGAGTCATCTACTTAGGGGTTTAAAGGCTTTTTGAAGATGTATTTCATTATACTTTATGCTTCTTCCTTGTCAGTTTCTATTATAGTTGATAGCTTACTAATGTACAAGTCAACATAGTTCCTCTAAGTTTATTTAGAGATTCAATCTCTTCATTTTGATCATTAATCATTATTAGTTAATGCTAATATTTGTTTATATAAACTAATGATGATTGATGGAAAACACATTTGTGTTACAAATTGTATTTAAGTTGACAAACAAAAATTGATAGCTTATGGATAGAGAATTTGGTTATGATTCCATTGGGAGACTATTTGCGAGGAAGGTAATACAGGCATCTCCCCAAATCTAATGACATGATCGTGTCCTATGATTTTTTTTGTAGTATGTTTTAGTATAAAAATATTTAATCTTTGACATAACAATATATTGGTACTATTATTCTATGTAATCTGTGCCTACTCCCAAACTTCTTAATCCAATAGAATTCTCAATTTGTAAAGCCAGAATCCTTATCCATGATACATATCTCAACCCGACAATTTAGCATAAGAGAGCTATAATAGTATCATAATGGGATTGCATCATCACTTCTTACTTTTAGATGTGCCTACGAGGAGAGGATTAGTAGTAAATACAAAATACCGATTTGTAATAATGCACATAAAACTATTACTGTTTAGATGAACTTATAATTTAAAAAGTAAAAGAAACACTTTAAAAATTCCTTAACTTCAACTACAAGCAAAGAAACTACTTGTCCTCAAGCCTTGAATACCAAATAAGAAATCCCTTTCGCGTCAGTATAATGAATACTTGCATCCAAAAATTATCTTTAAACATGTAACTGTGTAAGAATAGACAAAAGTGTGAATATCCAATGCTCCCTCCATCCCACAAATATTGCAACAAATTCCTTTTCAGAAAGTCCCACAAAAATTACAACACTTTTTTTTGGGGAAACTTTTGCGATGTTAATTGACTAATTCACCCATAGTCATATCACTTTTATCATTTGAATATATAGTGAGTCCCTCAACCAACTAAGACTTTAGTTGTTCATATTATTGAAGCATTCTCAACCACGCATTACATAGGGGTCAATTAGGAAATCAAATAAGAATTTAAAATTTCTTAAAATTTGTGCAAAAAGATATGTTGCAATATTTATAGAACGAAGGGAGTATGCAATTAGAAAATTGTGGACGGTAAATTCTTGTTTTATATGAAATGGTGTTCCTAAAATCTTGCAAAATAGAAAAACTTAACTTTTGTAATCCTCATGTATTTGAAATTACATGCTTGTATTCTTAAATAATGAAATGACATTTCATAATAAGAGATTTGGACAACTTTTTTTTAATTATAATCCAATAAAAGCGCTAAAGGTGGGTGAATCCACTAGCATATGATGCCAATATGACCGGTATGACAATAGTGTAGGGTTAGGTTTAGGCTCTAATACCGATGTGGACTGATTTAGGGTCTAGAAATAAAAGATTTAAGAACAAAGAAGGAAACACAATCAATGTATGCTCAAAAAAAATTTATGGGAATTGCTATTTCCATAAGTAAAAATTCATATTTCCAAAAGGTCTCTTTCACGTAAGCGTGGGACCTGTGTACTATTCATATGAGAAAGACTTTGTGGAACTATCATTTTTACTTGTGAAAATATCAATTCCCTTTTTTTATTATTTATCAGCTTCAAAAGGAGGGATTATATCCCCATAAATAATCCACCTACTAGACTTTAATAGGGGAAATCAAAGGCACATATACATGCCCAAAGAGACCCATACCCACTCCATACAAAGAGCCTCCCAAAGAAGACGCATGCAGTAGGCTCTTAAAGCAAACTCTCCACAAAATGCACTATTAACCTGGAAACAGCTCATGAAGCCAAAAAAAAGGAAGCTAAGAAAAAAGAAACCACATATCCTCTATGTTCTCTCTTTGATGTGGGATTTGCAGAAAATGGTTAAGATTTACTTTTCAATTAAACTAAGTATGATATGGCATATTATAATTTTTTGAGAATATGGCACTAAGATCAGTCAATACCTATCAATACTAAGAAACAACTTAACTAACTTCTCTCAAAAACAAAGATAAATATTTCAAGGGAAAAACATCTCACCAATCTGTAAATCAACAAATCATTAAAATAAATATCAAACAAATAAATTAAGCAGTTATGTTGTTTTGTTATATCCGCAAACATGTGCACATAAACGCAGCTCCAGCAGTGAAATCTTTTTGTATACACCATAATTTCATATTGTATTTGATGGCTCCTACACATATGCAATAACAATAGGCCTGCAAACCTTCATCAACAAAATCAAACAATCTCTCCCTTCCTCCTCATCATACCTGATCACAAAGGACCTAGCACTTTTGGTAGTTTAGAGTGATCGGCCATTTCACTTTTCGCAAAGTTGAAAAGAGAGGGAACAGAATGACAGATGGAGATGCAAAAAGAGAGAGTAAGGTGTGCATACAAATATACAATTTGCTAGAAAAATATTTCATTTAATTCGAAACTACTACAATTTATTTTTATTTGTAAAGCTAAAGATATGTTCATCTTAAGCATATTATATTATGCTTACAAGTAAATAACAAGTGATAAGTTACAATTTTATTCCTTATATCCAAATATACAAATTATAAACTTTCTATACTTGGTTACAAAGAAAGTAAAAAAATTAAAACCGGGTTCACATAAAACCTATCAGCCACTATATTTCATTCAAGACATGACTATACAACCAAACTAAAAAGAACAAACGAGTCCACTTAATATGTAACATAAAAAACTAAATAACAAAGCTGATTTGAGTAAGCAAAATGCATCACAATACTCAAAAATTAATATCATGAAATTCTTATATAAATTAATTCAAACAAGGCGAAAGGAACATTACATTTTATGAGCCTTGATAAAGATGCTGCCTCCAGACCCACCTCCACCCTTTGGACTTCCATCACCCCCATCAGCCAATAAACTACCATTAACCTCAGCAAAATTGGTCACCACCAAATTAATCCTTCCGCCTCCGCCTCCACCATAATCCACCTCCTTACTCGTCGTCCCACCTTTACTCCCATAACTACATGGCTCCCGCAAACAGTTCCACGAATAAGCATCCCCGCCCCAAACATCTTCTGGTAGCTTCTCCTTATTAATCAAACAACAAGCCCCTCTTCCCCCATGTCCCCCACCCGCCCCATCAAGCCCTTGAGGAGTCCCACTTGTCTGAGGCGGAGGAGAACCAGCCAATGCAGTGGTATTAACCACCGAACCATTCCCAAACGTGGCATTATCAGCAGTAAGGTCAAAAGTTCCGACCTCAATTGCCGAATATTCCCCTAAACAAAAATTACCAGTAACGTTAATAATAATCTCACATCCCGCAACCAAACAACTAACACTTACATTGGAAAGGATATAAAAATTGCCCTTCCCAGCTATATACACGTCTCGTGTAAGATTCACACTCGATACAATTTTACAGGTGGTGTCCAAAGACCCAACTCCTCCGAGATCGTCCGCGCATGAAATCGATGGGGGGTGCGGCGGAGGAGGAGGCGGCGCCGGAGGGGAGTAGTCCTGGTGAAACAGGCTTATATCAAGGTCGTCGGAAATGGGGAAATCGTCATCGCAGATAACCGGAGTGAAGAAAAAGCTATGGTTTGTAAGGAGAAGAGTAATGGTGAGTAAGGTGAAACGAAGGAATGAGAAAAAGGGTATCGTCGCCATTTATTGCCGATGAAAAAATTCATTACATAGTAGAATTGAAATTGAAACTCAAATCGAAAGCGAATTTCATCGGATAATCTGCAAAAACCCTCAATAAAACACCATTAAAGCAACGAACAATGAGTAATTTACACTATAACTCCGTATAACTAGATATAAATAAAAAATTATAGATATATTTGTGTGTATCTGTATGTTTATTGAAGATTTATATAGAGATATATATATATATATATATATATATAGAGAGAGAGAGAGAGAGAGAGAGAGAGAGAGTGGGGTTTAGGAGGGAAAACGTGGCAAAAAAACCTAGCGAATGTTTCTGGAAAACCTTGCTTGCTGATGTAAAAAGAGGAGAGAGAAAAAAAGGAAGAAAACGAGGAAAGGATGGTAGTAGGCAGGAGCGACGACGAGTGGGTGGGAGTTTGTTTCTTAATGGGGATGGACCGGATGGTAAAGGTGTAGCAAATGCCATGGATTTGGATGTACATCATGAGTACTGTATACTTTCCTTTTTTCCTTCCCCTTTCTTTTTCTTACCCATTTTCCCCAAATCTTCAAATTACAAAAAAAAAATTAAAAAACTTCCTTTAAAATAGATGAATTATTAAAATCGTATATTTTCTAATTTTGTAATGTTCTTTAAAATTACTATTATTACTAATAATAATATTTAATTATTAAATTATATACGAATAACTGTTTGAGTTTAAATAAGATTTGAGGATTACATAAATATATAAATATATAAACAAGTGAATCATTAATTTAAAAATAAATACTATCATTTCTTTTATATAAATAGATGAATTATTATCTTAGATTTTTAATTTTATTTAATTTTTATCAATAATTAATTGTACATTATTTATTAAATAATACATTTTAGAAAGAAAATGATTATTTTACATAAAAATAATTGTACACAATAGTAATCTATTGTTATTATAATTAATATATTAGTATAACAAAATATAAAAAATATTATAATTTTATAACAAAACCTGTGTTTCAGACAGAATAATGAGTTAGTTATAATTAAAGATGACTTAAATTAAGTGTTGGTGTATTAATGTATTTTACAACCCTAACATGCCTTTAACAATCTTGGTTAGTGAAGAAGGATAAGTTGGAGATCAATGAATGGATTTTGTTTGTGCCCATGACCTCCTAAATCATGGAAAAAATCATGTAACATTAGGCATTTGTACTTGTCAGCTTGTGTCATTTTTCATTACTCAAAAGCTGCTTTCCCCACATTAATAAAAGCATTGGTGAATTATGTGGGGCTCTCAAGTCTCAAAATTTATAGCCATATTACTTGTTTGTTGGATTTAAGTGCTTGTTGCTTCTCTGGGCTGTTGCAAACCTGCTTTTTGTTTCCATTTGGTGGTGAACTTTAAGAATAAAATGCAGTTTGAACTCCAATACCTGGAGAGTAGTTTGAGGTTTGTATTTTAATATTTAAAACTTATCAAATGTATCTCAATAATATTTTATGCCGAACAAAATACGTTTTCCGAAGTTTAAATTGCTAAAAATACACCCTAAAAAAAATTTAACTCAATAAAATTCGCTAAATAAAATATACTCTCACTTTTGAACGGTTAAAAATATTGAAAAGAATTTTGAGATGCACTCGGATACGTTTTAAATATTGAATTGCAAATCTCAACAATCCTATAAATTTTAGGGTAAAAATTGTATTTTAGTCTTAGCATTAAATATGCTTTTTGTGTTTTGTAATTGATTCTCTTCTTTGTGTATTTGGTAAATCATATAATGCAAATCATATAATGCACGTAATTACTGAAATGTGTATTATTCTCTTATGTTATTAACAATCAATTATCATAAACTAGTTTTAGGCTGTTGGCGACGCACAAGTTGCGTATGCAATTACTTTAAGAATATAATAAGGGTATTATTAAATTTTGAGGATTAAATACAATAAAATTAAATTAAGTAGGATAAAATTATAATAAAATTAAATTTATAAAGGCAAAAAAAGAAGAAGATTTGGGATAAGTCTAGAAACTACGTCCATCTTAACCTTTAAAAAGTGGAACATAAATCGTTTCATATCCCACTTTTTAATAATTAAAATAGATATAATAATTAAATATTACGTACTTATATTTATTTATAAACAATAACAGTATAGCATTATTTACATTATTAAAAGGAAATTAACATTTTTTAAAGTTAATTTGATATTTTCACAAGTTAATCATATTTAATCTTGTGAATATATCAAATTACCTTATAAAAATATCAATTCTCTATCAAAATAGTAAGTGTAATTAAAAATGAAAAAAGTGTATTAAAGTAAATATAATTTTTTATTAAATACACATTTAATTTGATATCAGAAATAACGCTACGTAATTATCAACAACTTATAACTATCGTGCTCTCATATTTCAACTAAAAATATTATATCTATAATTTCAAAAAGTTTGACCTTTTTGTCTTCTTTTAAGAGCTCAAGCTGTCCGTTAGAATTAAATACCTTTATCTAAAAATGTATAATTTCACAAATAACCAAATATATGTACACACAGACAATTTTTAGTAATATTTCAGTGTCATAAAATTATGAGTTTTCTTTTATAATTAATAATTGAAAAAGTTTATGTATAAAAACGTTATTTTATTGTAGGCAAACTTTGTCCATTATGAGTTAAAATGGTGTCGACAAGAGAAACGTTCATACACTAATTATTAAATATTTGTGATAAATATATATATATAATTTTGACAAAGTATATATTTTGATGCACTGACAATATATATACATACGTGTATTATTAAAATTATAATATATTATTAATAAAATATTTGTGTCGTACGTATTATATTTATTTTAATAAAAATTGTTATAATTTTAATATTATTCGTAATATACTGTATTAATATAATAAATTATAATTATAATTTAAAAAGAATCTAGCAATACAAACATAGCGATCAATCTCTAAAACTCAAAATCTATCTGAGAAAACATTTACTACAAATTGTTTGTAAGACTCTAAATTTATAAATTAATTATTATGTATTAACTCTTGAATTTTCTAAAAAAATAAAGAAGAAATACTGAAATTAACATATTTAATTATTTAATAACAATAACTAAAAACTATTGGTTATTATTAAAAAAATAATAAATTTGCAAATCTTAACCATGTTGTTAACTTAAAAACTGACAATTGGAATATAATTATTAAATATTTTAAATTTAAAATTATATAGGTCTTAATAAGTGATCAATGTTTTCTCAAATCATAAAAAATAAAAAAATCTTACATACTAAACTCTGACTATTCAATTAGAATCAATGAAAGACTTGACTTTTGACATACATACAAAATCAATATCTATACATTTATTTGGACTATAAAAAGAAAAAAGCTAGGGAGAAAATAGTAAAATAAAGTAGTGAAATTGTGTCTCAGGGGAAGAAAAAAAAGTAGTGGAAGTGATTGATTGACATTTACATTACCGACGCCATAAGGTGCCACGTGGTGATACGTGAGTCAATTGGGGGCACTGCAAACTGAGACCGGATGTATATTTATAGAAAAATTATTCTATATTTTTAAAATAATATTATAATCTCTTTTTTTATATAGACATGTAAAGTTTATTTGTGATGAAATTTATAAGTATATAAAATAAAAGAGCATATTTTTTTACATATATGTGAGTCTCATTAAGCGACTTTATAAATATATAGGAGAGGAAATATATTATTCATTTATTTTAAAAATATAAAATAATTTTTTATATTTATGACTTGTTTGATTGTGACGATAATAAAACAAAATAAGAGTCGATGAAATTTGTTTTATTTTTTATCATGCCCCCGAGTACCAAATTAGCAATATAAAAAAGAAATTAATATTTTTATAAGGGAATTTGATATTTTTATGTAAAAAATCGTCGTTATAGACATATAATAATAATAATAAATATTAATATAAATTTATAATAATAATTTTTTTATGAAAATATTAAATTTTCTCAATTCCTTATAAAAATCGACTCGGCATCCGTGACTTTCTGTTTTAATTGTCTGCTACAAGATAGTTAATTTTGAGAATTTCGATGTAAAAAAGCCACTTCAAATTGACCTTCCCCACTTGTATTATATTTACTCTACCGACACCATAAGGTGCCACGCGGTGATACGTGACTCAATTGGGGCACTGCCAAGCTGAGTCGCCCAATCTTTTATGAAGGTATGTATATGACTTGTTTGGTTGTGACTTGTGACGTTAATAAAACAAAATAAGAGACCATGAAAATTTAGTCGTTTTTTTTTTCGATCTTTAAAATTAGTGAATTTGATCTTTCTCTTTTAAATTCAAATCAACATTTAATATTATTTTTCGTGTCGAAACTAAGCATGATATAACTAGAAAATTGATATTTTTATATTATTTTTTAATAATTTTATACAATAAATTTTATAAAAAAAATTATAACAACGATTTAACTGTTGTTAAAAAAATTATTTTATAAAAATATCAATTTTTTATAATTAGGAGTCGATTCGGTATCATCGACTTTTTATTTTAATTATCTGTTATAAGATAATTAATTTTGAAACTTTCGGCATAAAAAAAAAGAGCCAATTCAACTTGATTTCGCAGTCACTCGTGACTTGTATTAAATTTACAACCAACTTTCAATCGTCGATGCTCATAATTACAATGTAACAAAACGCACCAACATAAATTATAAATAGATACTTTTTCTATTACATAAATTGTAAATTAATTTTGAAACAAAATTCAAAATATATTTTGCTCTAATACTCGATCTGTTCTAAATTATTATCACTATTTTAATATATAAAATCATTATTAATTTTTTTAAAAATTAATTTAAAATATTGTCAAATACAAAATTGATACAGATTTTTTTGAAATTATAAATCAATATTTTTTTTAACTAATACTACGTTATAGATAATTTAAATTGTTCGGCATTGTATTGATCAAATTTAAGTTAATATGTATTAATTTTAAACTTAAAAATATCTTTTATAAATTGGAAAAGAGGTAATATAAGATTAAGATTGATTTTTCAAAGTCCGTATGAGATATTTTAATTCATGTGATTTATTTTATTTTTAAAAATAATAAATTTTTATAATTAATAATACATTTCACTTAATTTTTAATTTACATAATTGTATTTTATAAAATTAAAAAACCATACTATTATTATAAATTTAATAAAATATCAAATTTACTTTTCCAACATCAAACTTTGAATGAATTATAAATCAGGTGCACAGCAATCGTGTACGGTAAGTCCGGAGTAGATGCTGCAACCACTCCATTTTATTAGTATTATATATTATAAGCAATTGCTTACTGCCATGGCCTATTTATTGTATTTTTTATCTCCACGTTTTAATTTATTTTTATTTTTTTGGAGACGTTTTGTCTTTTTGTTTCCCACGGTTTAAAAATCTTTAAAGTAATTAAATGCAGAAGCTGTAATTTGGAATATATTGCCATTTTTTACATTATTTGTAGGGTCTATTTTGTGTCTTTAATTAATTGCCTTTAGGCCTGCCATCCTTCCAACCCAGAATTTCACGCTATGCTCTTTAGTTGATGGCAACTCACCTCAATGCTTGTCTTTTTTAGATGTCTTGTTAATTGGGATTCAGAGATTATTTGAGATTATTTTATGTTTTTGGACAGATAAACAATATTTTTTTTTTTTATTTTCTTAACGTGTGTACTTAAGACATACACTAAGTGCGAAAAATAATATATAATATTATTTGTTTATGTAGGCGTACTGAATTCAATATATACAAAAATAATATACTAGTATCTTTAACGGGTCTTATCTCTTGTTTTTCGCGCTTAGTGTGTGTCCTTATGACAAGGGAACCCTTTTTCTTATTTGAGACTTCAAGATTTTTTATTTATTTATTTTTAAAATCAAGTTACTTTCTTTCTCTAACAATTCAACAAAAATATGGTGAGGATTTGCTATCAAGTGTGCTGGCCTGCCGGAAAATTGTTATTACTCCTCTTATTTTATTGGGTGGACAAGAAAATGGTCAAGGAAGGTACACATGGTAAGTGTATACTTGTGGTCAGTATCAAATTCTGTAAAGATAATTTGGTTAAAGTATTTTTGTTTTAATGTCTTGATCTGTTAATATCTCCGTCCCAAATTAAATACACAATTTTAATTTAATTTTTTTGGATCAAATTAATCATTTTAAAAATTAAATTTGTTATATCATTTTAGTTAAAATATAAGTGAAGAGATTATAGTCAAAAAAAAAGTATATACTATTTACTATTTACTATTAAGCCCAATTTTATAATTTTAAAAATATATTTATACATGTGTAATTATTAATTTTAAAAATAATCAATTTAACTCGAATAAGTCAAAATTGGGCGTTAAATTTGGGATGGAGTGAGTATAATAATTTATCATAACCTAGTGGCCGAAGAGGATCTAGGTGAAAGAATGAATAACTTATTGTCTTCATCGCTTTGTTGTCGCCTTCTGAACTTTTAGACCTATCTTCATAATAACTTATCGTCAACAAGATTTCACAAGTATGAATCACTTCTACCAATTTGGTTAAAATATGAGACAATGTCAGGGATTTCAAAATTTAAATTTTAAAACAAGTATTAAATCTACGTAGTATTATTATATTGGATACGATGTTATGATGGTTCTTAAACAATTATTATATATAAATATAATAATAACGTGTGTATTTGAGATATATTTGACATCTCTAATATTATTTTAAAATTTATTTTCTATTGCAATATCAAAAATTAGAATTATAAACGTGACAAGTCGAGTCAATTTTTTTGAATTTGAGTCACACTTTGCAAGCTTAAACTTTAGTGTATGAACTCTATCTCATTTACCAGAGGAGATGCTCGCAGGCTCTACTAGAGATTAATTGCACTAGGCCAAGTTCAAACTGAATCAAGTTTTGATTAAGCTCCTTAAAAAAATCAAATTTCTCTAATTAATTAATAAAATCTTCTAAAAATTAAACTAAAGTCTTTTTTAGTTATAATACAAAATGATAAAGGATGTGTATTTTACTAGTTGGTAAATTAAAAATGTTATGACCTATAACCTATTAGTTATATGCAAAAGTAATCTTCAATTAATATAATTATTGAATGAGCCGGAATCCACACTCGTATTGGGCATGGTACATTTTGAACTCAGCTCCTTATTTAAGTAAACAAAATAGCATGTTCGAGTTTTGTTTACTACCCAACTCAGACAAAATCGCAACCCTTTATCTCGACAATTGTATATATATAATTCAAAAAAATATCTAAGAGATTCATGTTTTTCTTTTATTAACGATTTTATTAATTAATATGTTTTCACAAATAATTGAAATGCTCAGAAAATCTTTTACAAATCTTCTCCATGAAGATTGACTTAACAAATCAAGCACTGAATTGATAAACTATTTCAGAATATCGAAATGCCGAAAACGAAGAAGACCAATTTGCTCTTGAATAGAGAGGGTCTGCTGATAAGAAAATGGAGTTAGATTTGGTACGTGTTTGGCCAAAGACATTTCAAAAAGAGTCGATAGATTTCTCTTTTTGATTTTCTCATATCACCCATCTGAACCATTATTAATCATTAACCATTAAGTTGTAAGATGAGTGGAATTTAAATAAAACAAACTCAAAAACTCAGCAATTCATTTAAATTTCATAGAAATGACTCAAATCCACCATCTCCGCCAAATGCTATACACTCTCCCCTCTCTCTAAGTTCAAGAAATGTTCAGTATAATTTGGCACATGCATATTGAGAAAACTAAGAGAGAACTGCACAAGATTGCCGTCATTTTTTAATCCATCAACTTCAAGAAAATACTGGTTACTGAAATTATGCTCCACATGTTGGAAGAAGTTGAAAAGAGGTGGTTACATGGGGACAAACAATTTCCAACTGCATAAAATGATACATTTGTATGTATTTCACTTTTGGTCAAATCCACAGACATAAATCAGAGAAAAATAGGAGTAATTCTTTAGAATTTCGGAGATAGGATTAAGTGGTGTCCCTATCAATTATATGTTATTATTTTATTTCTTACAATGAGTCAAGATATAAGATTTATATAAATCTCATATATATTTCATATAAGATTTACGTAAATCTCATTTATGAAACACCAACACCGAATAATTTTTCGGAAAATAGTCTACAAACCTTCGAATTATGCACTGATTGACAAGCCAATTGACGTTTCAATACCACTTTATTTATTAGCTAATCTATAAAGTTGTCCCCCCTCTTATTTATCAACTTTTACAATGATCTTTTTTCTTGTTTCTTTAACCATCTATAAAAAAAAAATGTAGACAATTATTTCACATATTCCCGTTAAATTGGGGAATAACACTCCATATTTTTTGTGACTTGAAATTTAAAGTTTTAGAATTAAAACACATTATTTATAAATTAAATATGTTTTATTCTATTTTTACTTGTACAACAGGCCTTAATATTTGGGAAAAGTGAGAGGTTGTATTGTTCTAACTAAAATACCCATTTTTTTCGATTTATTTGGCAAAAATGTCAGAAAAAATAGTAGATATACAACAGAAAAATTCGCTATCATTTCAAGAATCGGAACATTATAAGGTAGCCACATGTTTCTAATTCTTTTTTGGAGATAAACTGATGAAGTTGAAATAGGAAGGATGATTTCAAAACATTGTAGTTAAAATTTTATTGTTACATATATATTCAAGTTGCTCATTCATCTTTCAATGGGCCTTTTACTTTGCTATTTGACATTCCATTTATTTATTTACTTGCCTAAGTACAATATCGATTTTGGAAGAATAAATTATAGTGACAGTTCAAAATAATATTACATCAAAAAGACATTTTAATGCTAAGATTTAATTTTTTTTTTAATTTTTAATTGTGCATGTCATACACTTGAATTCATCAAATAATAATTTTAGTACACGAGTTACAGCGAAGATAAATTTCTCTCTTGTCCACTATTTTATATGAGTCATGTTATGTATTGCGACTCGAATTACGATTATGAAATATATTAACGCATGTGATTTTATAGAACTATAAAGGAGCTTTATTTATCACACATTTTTTTCAAAAAGATTCCCTTATTTAAGTAAACAAAAAAGCATGTTCGAGTTATGTTTACTAGCCAACTCCAGTAAAATCGCAACCCTTTATCTCGACACAATTGTATACATATAATTCAGAAGAATATGTGAGTGATTCATACATGGCATTTTTTATTTTATCAACAATTCTAATAATTGATATATTTTCACAAATAATAGAAATGCTCGGAATTTTTTTCCAAATATTCTCCAAGAAGATTAACTTAACAAATCAAGCATCGAATTGGTAACTATTTCATAATATAGAAATGCCGAAAACGAAGAAGACCAATTTGCTCTTGAACAGAGTGGGTTTGCTGATAAAAAAATGGAGTTAAATTCGGTACGTGTGTCGCCAAAGTATTTTAAAACAAGTTGATAGATTTCTGTTTTTGATTTTCTCATATCATCTATCACAATCATTATTAATCATTAACCATTAAGTTATAAGTTGAGTCGAATTTAAATAAAACAAACTAAAAAAAATTCAGTAATTCATTTAAATTTCATAGAAATGACTCAAATCCACAATCTTCGCCAAATGCTATACTCTCCCCTCTCTCTAAGTTTAAGAAATGTACGTTATAATTTGGCACACGCATATTGAGAAAACTAAGAGAGAACTGCACAAGATTGCCGTCATTTTTTAATCCATTAACTTCAAGAAAATACTGGTTACTGAAATTATGCTCCTCGTCTTGGAAGAAGTTGAAAAGAGGTGGTTACATGGGTACAAACAATTTCCAAGTGCATTAAGTCTGGGAGTAGTCGAAAAAGGAATGATATGATACATTTGTATGTATTTCACTTTTGGTAAAATCCACAAACATAAATTGGAGTAATTATTCGGAGTTCTAGGGACAGAGTCGAGTGTTATTATATGTTGTCATTTCAGCTCTTGCAATGAGTCTAGATATGAGATTTGCGTAAATCTCATATATATCTCATATGAGGTTTGTGTAAATTTCATATATGCAAAACTCATATATGGGACACTTGGAGCAGGAGCACTGAATAATTTCGTCTTGTATTCATGAATAATAATCTTCGAAAATTATTTTATGTAAAAAATTTATTGGTCAAAATGTATTTATTGTCCGAAAAAACGCTATTCAATAATGTGAAATTTCAAAAAAACGAAAGATGATTTTTGTGTGAATAGTATTTTTCGGCGTTTTTCTTCAGAATTTTTTTTATTGGTACGCAGAGTATTTTTCTCGTGAATAATGATTATTGCTCATTTTTCGAAAAAAAACTTTTATTCATTATTACATTTTTTTACTTCGTAGGAACGACATATCTTGAAACAGAATGTCAAAAAAATGTACATGTTTCTTTAAGAAACTCAGGTTATATCCTTAGGGTTTAACCCTAGATTAGGTTTTAACATTAGTTTAGGATTTAGATTCTTTAATATTTTAAAATCGTAATAATAATTTTAATTAAATTTTGGGATCTCACAGGCTTGTCGATTGGTGCTTCGATTTGGAGCTTGATGTCTTCGTTTCGTCGCCAGTTATAAAGCACGTTTGTGGGTCGAATTTTCTTTAGCATGTGTTTTTTTTGTTTTTTTATGAAGGTGAATCAATTTGAATTTGATTATAAATTGGTGCGATTGATTTGTAATTTTGATTGGATTATTAGGTTTTCACTAGATACGAATTTTGGTTTATGGGTTTGAGCCCAAATGGTTTGTTTCCGTAGCTCAATTTTGCCTGACCAACATATAGAGAATTAGGTGTCTGTGTGGGAGTTACTTATAAGTTGGGCAACACAACTTATAAGTAGGTAAACAAAAAAAACCGTTTGGAAGTAACTTATTCTTTTTACTTATAAGTTCAAAAAAAAGTCAAAAAAATAAGTAATTATTTATGGCTTAAAAAAATAACTTATAAGTCATTTTTTAAAATTGGTCAACGACAATGAAATGACATAAATGTCCTATTTTATTTATTTATTTATTTTTATTGAAAGATATTTTAGTAATCTTTATATTTGATTATAATTTATAAGTCATTATTAGCCGAACACATCCACAAATATTATTTATAATTCTCGACTTATAAGTAAGAGTGATGCCAAACACTTTTATTTATAAATTTATTAAAATTTTAACTTATAAATCTACCAAAATTTTAACTTGGAGTTAAGAAAAAAAAATCATTCCCGAACAACCCCTAACAATTGAGCTTAAGAAGATGGCACCCCTTAATGGAAAAGTTGCTCTGATGTTTCGAAAAAGGCGCGAGTGTCTTGTTGTGTTCAAATCTTAACCACGTTTGAGTGATTTATTAGTTTGATAGTTTAATGTATTTCAACTATTAAATAACTACAAAAACATAGTTTTAACTCAAAATTCGTCAATCAAAACTTTAGAAAACCTATTTGATTTGGAATTTTTGTAAAATTTTTTGGTTTGTTTGTTTTGGCCTGCCAATCGAAAAGGTTCAACAGAGTGTCTACCGAGTGCGAGCTTTGGAGATGAATTCCTACCATGAGTGCATTGGGTCATTGTCAGCGGTGGTGGTGTTGCCGTTGCAGTGGTGGTGTTAGGGCTTGGGTCGGAAGAGGACGTGAATGAAGAGAAAGAGAACGAGTGCACATGATGATACACACGAGCCACATCATCGATAAAAGATAGCTACATCTCCAATTAAATTGTACGTTACACGGTCAAAAAAAGTAGTTATTTTTTTGGACAGAAAGTTAATAAACGATCATTTTATAATTTTTTATGACTATAATAATATATTTATAACAAAAAATAAATCTGAAACCGCAATGAAAATTGATTCTAATACATTGACCAAAAATTTATTAACCCGCCTTTTAAGTTGATTATTTCCTTTTTTTAAGTTGATTATTTCCTTTCTGAGTTAAAATTGAAGTTGCACTACAGTAAGTTAATTTTCAATCCCACCATCCTTTTCTTTTCAACCATGTCTGAAGCAACCTCAACAAGTGCTGGCGCAGCCTCCGCAGCTTCGCCGGACGACTTATTCCGGCCGTTAACTGCCACTGTCCCCGGAGACTCCTCAGCCATATCTAATGTCACTCAGACGTTTCATTTTTCTTCCGGTAACCCTAGAATCGAAGAGACCAGAGGTGTCATGATTCTCTACAGAGACGACGCCGTATCTTCATCTCCCGAATTACTACCTGTAAGAGTTGATTCCTTTATATTTCTTGTAATTTATCCCTGTTTGATATTTTCATGATCAGTTTCAGAATTATCAATACATTAACGTGTCAAATTGGTATTTTGAGAGACAATTTTCTGCAGTTTAGGGTTTTTCTTTTTTGTATAAATGCTTGTTGTTTTTGGTTTTGTCATCTGTGGACTAGCTACTGACTCCTTTTCAATTGTAGTATATAAATTAGCAGTGATAGTGTATAACTCTGGATTTGTTTTGTAGGATGTGTTACATTGTCTTGAAAACGTCAGAATGGAAGAGATGCTAATATTTTCATTTTTTATTTATATTTATTCAATTAGGAATAGGGAATTAAACAAATTAATCCTTATTTTCTAGTTGGTTGCTGTATCTTCTGAGATCATTAAGAAAGGTACTTATTTTTTTAAAAAAATAAAATGATATCATCAGGAAAGGCATTTGAATTGCAATTAAATGTAGGAGATTTGTAAAAGTTTGATATCCTAGTATCAGTTGGGATCTTTATATGGTTGATTTGATCACTATTTGAATGCTCTACCCTGGTCTTGTTTTATGGGACAGCTAGGCAACATTTATGTTTCTCCAATTCAAACTTGGT
Organism: Hedera helix; assembly: GCA_947179155.2. Taxonomy (NCBI): domain Eukaryota; kingdom Viridiplantae; phylum Streptophyta; class Magnoliopsida; order Apiales; family Araliaceae; genus Hedera; species Hedera helix. The sequence goes on from OX359273.1 coordinate 34,362,987, forward strand.
ACTTCTTTAAACTTTATGAAGAGCACATTCAAGTTTCTTCCGACTTCGTATGTTATCCATAGACCAATTTGATGCCATGGTATCCATTTATGAATAATGGATTTAAAAAGACTGATAACTGCTAGAAACAATGGCTCATGAAAGAAAAAAAAAGATATGACTTGCAAGTGAAGACCATCGGTACACCTGGTTAATTTAACAAAAAATTTGCATCTCTAAACTTTTATTGTTACCAATGTACAATTCTATGCCATGTGAGAATTCTTTTAGTCATTATTTAGTTGATGATGTTTTCCTTTTATTTTTCTGATGGTGCGGCTTAGGTTGAGAGAAAGCCTCTTGTCTGTGTGCTCGGGGTGCCAAACCACATGACATATGCAGACTTTAGTCAGTTCTGTGGTTCATTCATTCAACATATATTGGAAATGCGAATTGTAAGGTTTGGTTTCAGAAACCTAATGACTTGGTATGAGCGGATTGCCAAGCGTATATCTTGTTGGATTTGGTTGTGATTCTGTGCATTTTCTTGAGTTTCAGGAATGATGGGATGGAGGATCGATATAGTATTTTAATAAGGTTTGATGATCAGAACTCAACGGATACTTTCTACAAGCATTTCAAGGGGAGACGTTTTTCCTCTCTTGAGGTTGTTTTGCTCTGAGTGTGCTTCTAGATTCAGAAAATAATCCCTTGATTCTGAAAAAAAAGCCACTTTCTATAGGTCTGATATAATATTTGTATTTAAATACAGGTAGAGGCTTGTCATATGCTTTTCACAATTGATGTTCAATATACAGGTTCAATAGAACATGCACAGGCTTCACCTGTAAGCTCTACAGAGCCGCCATCTTGTCCAGTTTGTCTTGGTATTTATCTTTACAATTTCTATCATATCTGACTCTATATTATAAACATAAACATGGTAATGCAAGACTTTATCTTGTCTGTGCCAAGTTGATATAAATGTTGCATACTTATTCCAAATTGTGAACTTTCCTTAAAGACCTGTTCATGATGCGAGTTTTCAGCTCGGAGAATCTTGAACTCCCTAATTTTCTGGAAATTTCTCTGATATAATAGCCTAGCTGCTTGATTGATGAGATGAATCACCTCCATGGGTATACGATATCTGTAATATATAGGTTGTTTGATGGGAGTTTTTAATGTTCCATCAAATGTTGACTTTGAGAAGAATGTTAATCTTATTGACGATTTATTTCTATTATGTTATGTAACTTTTGAAAAGTAAATACGCTTCTGATGGAAATTGTTGGCGTAAATCTGCTCATTTTTGGACTTTAGAGGTCCTAGCAACTTCTACGGATTTTAAACCTTAGCGAACTCTTTTGCAAGTTTAGCATGTGGTATAGCATAATAGACTCTACATAATCTGTTGAGCTTTCTTTAAAAAAAATTACTAAGTAAGAGAGTGCAAGAAAACAAGGTTCTCTGTGCAAGGTGAGGAGACTACTCAAAAAAGTCAAGCATAGTAGTTCCCTTATCACTTTTGTATGTGCTTTTAGGTAATGTGCAGTGGGGCTGTAAGAATTTGAACTCTCTTTTGGATATGTAGATCAATGAAGTGTTTATAGTCTTCAGGTACTCTAGGGAACTCTAGTGGTCTAATAAATGCGTTATAAAAATCTCATAGAGTTTAGAAATTCTAGTGTTTCTTATTTCCTTAGTTCTGTCAGAGAAGTGTGAAATTGTGTTATAGTTGTATAATACCACTTATAATTGTGAAAATTCTTGTTTTTTTCTTTTTGCTTTGTGGTTCTTTGGATATTGCTTATTTTTCACCTGTGTTGCAGAGAGATTGGACCAAGATACGAGTGGGATTCTCACAACTATCTGCAATCATTCTTTCCATTGCTCCTGTATATCTAAATGGACAGATTCTTCTTGTCCAGTAAGCAGTTTTGGTTGTTCCTACTGGTTAACTTTAATTTGGTCTAAAGTATTGCCAACCTTTCATTGTTCGTGGAGCTGTCTTTATCAAATCATTAGTGGGGGACCTTGATTGGATCTTATATTTCAAATTTTATACACAGTTAGGTTGGACACATCCGAATTCCATGAGAACTGGTGATTGTTGAATTTGTACATGTCTTTTTTGATTTTAACATTAGCTGTCTGCTGTATTGTTATCCCACATCCATTACTTCTCTCAGTTGTGTGGTATTGGGTTCAACTATTTGTTGGAGCATTGGTGTTCTGCATACCTATTAATATGAGTGTTTGTGTATTTCTATTTGAAGAAACCCTCTCTAATAGCATAAAGTGAGTCCCAGCCACCTACCCCCTCGGTTCCTTTTTATCCGACTTTTTAGAAGAAAAAAATTTGTTCCTTTTTATTTGTCATTTGTAGATTTCAAAGAAGCATTAAATGCTTAATTTTTCATATTATCCTTTATGCAAAAAGGCTAATTCATTTCTTTCTCATATTTCCAATAAATTTTAGAAGGCTAATATTGAAATTTTATACTCAATTTAGTCAATTTGACAAAGCATTAATTGCATTTCTTAATCTATGTGTATAACCTTAAAAAGACAGGTAAAAAGGAACCGAGGGAGTAACATTTATGGGTTTGCTCTGTTGTGTGCCTATATATATGTATGGAGTAGAATGTATGCAACTAAAATTTATGGGTTTGCCCTGTTGTCTGCCTTTATTAATGTATTTATGCTCTTACGATTTAAATCCTGCTGGTAGAAATTAAGTGGATCGATAATTTCCTTGAAATTAAATGAAACCTCCCTGAAAAATATACGAAATCAGATTTGATTCGTTCCTCCAAATATATTGGTCTTTACTCTTCCGTGCTTTACTTCTTCCATTTCATTTCATTCCTGCTGAAACACATCATCTCTTTTCAAGTTGTTTGAATAATATAGTTCCAAGTCATATTTTTCCTTAAATTTACACACAGCATACATCCGATCTATTTGAATTATTTTACCATGAATCCTATATAGAATGATTGAAATGGCCCCCGGACCTTCAATTATAATCTGGCTTCTAGCTAGTTTTTTTATTTCAAATTATAATAGGTCTCTTTGTAATGGTTATCTGAAAAAAAAGGTGGTTTTATACTGAATTGGTTTAGACTTGTTACTTCAGGTATGTCGATATTGCCAGCAACAGCTTGAAAACTCGAAATGTTTTATCTGTCAAACTTCAGAGAATGTCTGGATTTGTGTTATCTGTGGTTTTGTGGGAGGTACTTATCTGATTTACCTCTTCATTAAGTTACACTGTAATATCTATATGTGTTTTCTTTCTCTAACAAGTTTATTATAGTTACCTGCAATGGAAAAATACAGGTCTTTTTTTAGTTCTTCTAAGTTCTAACAAGTAATATTGGTGTAGGTATAAAGAAGGGCATGCTATAAGACATTGGAAAGAAACACAACATTGCTACTCCCTTGAATTGGAAACGCAACGTGTGTGGGACTATGCCGGAGACAACTATGTTCACCGTTTGATTCAGTCCAAAACTGATGGAAAACTGGTAGAGTTGAACCACCATTGTATTCATGGTGACGACGGTTGTGGCATTTGCGAATGTGGTTCAGATTCTGGGTTTGGGGAGGCTCTTTTGAACAGCAAAGTTGAAGCTGTAGGTTATATTCTTGTCTTTTAACCTTCACTTGATTTTTTCCCTAGATACTTTGTTGTTTCTTTGTTTCTGGTACTATTTGATTCATCAAATTTACAAAAGTGAATTGTAATGTTACAATCAGATTGTAAACGATTACGAAGAGCTGCTCACTAGCCAGCTTGAGAACCAAAAGATTGTAAGTTCGTTCCTCTAGTTTCATGACATAATGAAGTGCATTTCACTTCTGCTTGAGCTTGACAATTTAGCAACATTGAAAATTCTTTAATTGTTCTAGGAATTGGGTTTTCTGACAGCTGATTTTGTTTTATCACTAAACAGTTAGGATGATGACTTTGTTGACTTATAATATTAACAGTCTCTGCTTTGATTCCTAGTATTTCGAGTCTTTACTTCAAGAATATGAAGAAGAAACAGAACGAAGATGTGCTGAAGTTGAGAAAGCTCCAAGTCAGAGTTTAAAACTGTGGAAGATGCAATCCAAGCTGGATAAAAGTATTGAAGAGAAGAAATTCCATGATAATGTGAGTATTTATGTTTGACTCTGTTGTGTGCCAAAGTCAGGAGTCCTCTTTTTAGAAGTGTATTGGATTAGATTATTGGGGTTGTAGAATTCTGCACCCCCTGAAAGTTGGTATTACTTTGATTGGTGAAATCATTAAATGCTTTTTTTTTTGTGGGTAGAAACGTTAAATCTGTGTCTTTCACCTGTAGATCAATGAGAATCTTTCGAGAAACAAGGAGATCTGGGAAGCAAAGATAGTGGAAGCTGAAGAAAGGTATGGCTAGCTCCCGCATTTATTCATATTTTGACGATTAAGACAACTCACTTCTTTTTCTTGTTCTTGTTTTGGCTTCAAGATATACAAAGGCCTACCTTTTGATATGACATCTCCTAGACAGTATGGAAAAAATCAATTCTTTAGCTATAATTATGGATATTGAAAGATAAATCAAAGTCTCTTCAAACTGTCTCAAGTGTCAATAATTTAACTAGATAAATTGATGGATTAATTAATTTTTGGTGTATGCTTTGAGAACCCTACATGGCTGTAAATTGAAAACTTCCAATTGAATCTATATTTTGCATGTCTTCTGTTGGAATGGAAAACGGAATTTTATGCTTTATGATGGGAGCCATTGTCATTTCGCAGTCTAGAATAGATTCACTGTAGATGTAATATGACAGACTATCTCAAAATCAAGACCATGGCATAAGAGTTTTTTGTCTATTAGTTTGAGAAAAGGAAGAGTAAAAACATAATGTTTGAGGGCTTCCATTTGGCTAAAGTATTTTTTTTGCCTTTGGTTCTTCCTGAAAGAACTTGTTGCTGTTACAAAATTTTTGTTTTCCAGTGGTAGAGGGTAACTGTTGATAGTTTATACTTTACACTGACCAACCTAGACCCGATTATGCAACTTTAAACCTATGGGTTCACTTACATCTGAAACTAACAACGAAATACCAATAACCACACAAATCATATCATGCAATTAATATATGATATAAGATTGTTGTACTCCTCGGTAATTCTAATGCTTTTCCTTTTGTTTTTTTCTTTGTTTAATTTATTCTAGGGAGAAGAACCACATAGGACAGAAGGACCACAAGATACAGGAATTGGAAGAACAGGTAATACCTAGCATAATTGCATGACTGGTTTTTATTTGTTTCATGAAAAAAAAATTCAACCCTGAAATTTTTGCAGCTTATGGATTTGATGGTAATCCTAGAAAATGCAAATACGACAGAACAGCTATCAACATTAAATGAAATCAAGGAGGGGGATGTTTTACCTCTTAAAGTGGAGTCTTCTTCAAGTAAAAGCACTAAAGGGGCCTCAAAGACCAACTTGCAGAGAAGAAGCTAGTCTAAAAGATTGATTGTGCTGGCTATATGAAATTACTTTGCTGCTTTTTATGGATGTTTCATGCTAACTGCTGCTTACTTTACCGCCATTTCCCCATTGCTGAGTACAAGTCTTGTTCCTGTTCGTTTCCGTAAGGCTTGTGAAATCACGAGAGATGTCGATATGCTCCTTTCTTCTTTTCCAGACAGGTTTTAGTCCTTAAATGTGTCGAGTTGATGATACTTGTGTAAAAAAAATTAAATTGGCTAGGACCTTGAAATTTGTAAAGAACATTGTGTAGAGCTTGATCTGTGAAGAACTACAAGTCCATATATCAGAAGTGTCGTATTTTAGTTGAGAACTTGAAACTCTCATTCTATTACCAAATTTGAAGCAACTCCGTATATAGATTGAGGAGGGATTACATGAGAATATTATTTTATTTAGTGCTCCTCCCACGGTCCAAGACTTTTTTTTAAAAAAAATACCTTCCCCTTAGATTCCCAGAAGGACAACTTTGTCTTGGAGTGGACTTTGATGAGAAAAGTCTAAATCACCGGGAATTTTTAAGCGATTCAAATCACCTTGGGCCCTTAGACCTCAAAAGCCTAAACACTTCCGTTACAGAGTCTGTCTTGCTGATGTTGTTGTAGTATTATTCATGGAGTAATTATTCAGGACTCGGGCGTATCAATCATGTACCGTCATTTTAATTGGGTCCAAATATAAAATTTACGTAATTCTCATATATATTTCAAATGAAATTTATGTAAATCTCATATATGCAAGCACCGAGTAATTTTTCATTATTCACTTTTGTAGAAAAATTATTCACTTCTGTAGACCCCTCTAAGTCCCTCAGCCCCACTAGTTCAGCTAATTTTTCCTGTGGATATTGTTGAACTGTGGATGCAACCAATTTAGAAAATCCATTTTTTATTTCATTTTGGGGACCAAGTTTCTCTCTCTCCCCCTCTTGCTATTTTTTAATTTTTTTTTATACTATTAATTCATTAAAACCATACAGGGGAGGAGGTTTGAACCAGGTCCTTGCCATGGCAAATCCTGGTGATACTCGCTATGGCAAATCCTGGTGATGCTCAATGAATGAATCACCCTTGATGAGTTGGTAGTAGCATCATAGTTAACCTTTACTAAACAGCAATTATTTCGCAAATGTTTTTACTGAGAAAAGATTCGATAGAATAATAATTTTAAATTAGGCAGTAGGTCGAAAGGTTGACCTACTCCGAAAATCTCCATCAATTAAATAAATGTGTTTTTACCTCAATTAAAATGTTAATCCCTGAATTTACATAGCAGAAGATATTACAACAAATGATAACAAAACTTCATCGACTCATTTCTATTGGAACAAATGAGAGAAATAGCAGCCTAAAGGGTTACTAAATTGCCTATACCATTTCCTTCGAGTCCTTATTTGGTGTTTGTTGTCAGGTAGATTTGTAAGTTTCAGTTGTCCTTGCAATTTCTTGAATAACTTGATGACAATCTGGGCTGGGGCTGAAAGAAATCAAACGGTGTCCCTGGCCCAAAAGACCGTCTCGTAGAATTTGGGGAATCTGAAAGGAGAGGTTCATACACTGGACTCCTGTTCTTGGGTTGAGATATTGATAATGACGAAACTTCTTTCTCTAGAGATCTTTGCTGTGGCTCTATATTTCCCAGTGACAAGATGGGCCCACCCAAACGTTCGGCCTGTTGAAGTATGTTAATTTTACTTGATCTGTATGTAAATCTGAAGTACTTCAGAGCCAGCACTGGACCCATCCCCACAGCAACAATTAGCTGAAATAGCAGTACAGTTTTTGGTTAGCGCACACGTTACCAAACAGCGAATCAAGGGCTCTGATCTTCTCCTATCAATTTTTTATGGCTTGTTAGGACCGTACACATCATGATAAATGTTCAACAATTCTTTTAAACAACCAAGGCGTACGAGTCATAAGGATAGACTAATCATTTATCCCACCACAGTCTAGGGATTGATATAAACGGTAGGAGCCAACTCTGTTTAAAAGAAACTACTGAATTTCTTGATTTCAGGAGAAATTGTATGTAGTAGATTATAAGTAGCAACTTGAAAAACCAGAGGTGCTACTTAGAGAAAAGTGCACCCTAAAATGCATGAAAGCATAAAATGGCTAGAAAAACTCACCAACATAGTAATCCAGTAAGATGGCTGCCTACACAGGCGGAACATGATTGTGTACATCCCTGATGCTGGCAGGGTACTGACAATCCAGTTGATGATATAAAATCCAACCAAGTTCCCCCATATGGCAAGATGCTGTAATATTGTGAAGGAACTACAAGCATCAAACATAAAGCTTGTGGTTAGAAAAAACTAGTATTTTCAATCCACATTCATACGAGGAAATTCATGAAAATACTACATTAAAATTTGGGCGAACGTGGGAGTTACATTTCAATTTCCGATATTAACACATTTTAGGAGTCTATATTGTAAGTTGTAATTTGTCTGAAATTAACTCTTTGGCCACCTTGAAGAGAAAGGGGAAAGATCCACTTGACTTCCCCCTCGTTTTTGATTTTTGAAAAAAATAAATAACACTCAAATGCAGATATACCTAATTAAAACAGGCACTAATTGAGTCAAAGGATCAAATTTATATCCACACAAGCTTACTTGGTCTCTAATGCGACAACAAAAGCCTGCAACCAAATACATCCAGAGAGTGCCACCATGGAGACCTCCTCCAGTTCACTTTTCTCAGATGCATATGAATGTATTGTGATTATGAATACAACAATTGCCTGAGATTGTTGTGAAGATTAGTACTTGAATTATAGAACCAGTGAACGAGAAAATTAAGGAAACAAAAGAAACTCAACTCATAAGGAATAGCTTTTGTTTGTTAGACGTGTATGCCGCAGTGCAGAGCTATAATAAGTAGAATCATTGACCTAAACAGAAATCTTGTTTTGTTTTTTGTTTTGTAACTAAGCAGTGGCACAGAAAACAACTAAAGTAACTGAACACAATAAAAATCCACATCCAAACCCATATTTCAAATTATGAAAGGTAGTGAGCACATTTATTTTTTTATCAGTGTTCTAAAAGTCGGTCTTCGCACCCCACTAGGCGGAATCAACCCTTACACGCTTTGATTTGGTCAAACATAATCATCATATACTTGACCACTCTGCCTTCAACATAACCAAGACTTTAAATATCTAATTACTAATATCAATGAGTTATATTAACTTTGTATTATTTAATTTGACAAATAGATTTGCAATTTTCATAAGCTTTATTTCCAATCTCAATTAAACAGAGAGGTAACATCGTCTCCTCAAAGACTACTAAAATGCAAAGAAGAATTAAGCAGTAGTGGAATATATACAAAGGGCTTGATATTAAAGCACTCACATGGAAGAGTGATCGCCCAAACCATCCAGCAAAAGTACTAGGGTTGAGAAGCCTGATTAAAATAATTCCCGATTTAGTTAAACAATCAGAAGGAAGCATTATGCCAGAGCAGCAAACAACCCAGTCTATTGCCAAAAAATGTAGCCTTTCTCTTAAAATTTATAAGAAAAGAAGAAAACCAATTTAACTTTAGCCTCTAAAAGCGATCAATAATATGGACAAAGAGGATTAAAACCCAAACCTTCCAGCTTGGCAGTAAAATAAAATTTGAGGATGTTGCATCACAGTTCTTTCACTGAGATCTTTGTCAAGGACACTGACTAGAACAGGAATACTGGTGTAGAAAACATTATAAGCCATCAAACTGACAGAATTGAAAAGGCTAGTTCCAGAGACACCTGAAATAAAAGAGAAACTGAATATGTCTAATGTTAGTACATTTGGATATAATATAATAAAAGATAAATTTAGTCAGTTTGCTATATTGCAACCAATTTTGGAACTGCCAACAGATGGAAATATGAAAAAGGAATATAATCCACAAATACTCACAAGATCTGAATAAAACATATCAGTAGGGATTTGTAGAAAGAATATTGAGACAGAAACGCTGTACGGTTGTAAGAGTACCGTCCATGGACAAGTATTAATCTTTTCAGAAACCTGAACTCTGCAAGCCAAGGAAAGTTGTAGATGTTAAAATCTGGAAAATTAGATCATGTCCAGAATATTAACTCAAACAACCAAAATACTACAGCAAACAGGCCGTGAAGACGAACCAATACACGAGACCAAGCAAGTCATATTTTAACAGTATACAGATAAAAAGTATGATGCCATAGATTTGCCAACAAACTAGGAGGTAACATTCTGATTCAGCACCAACAGAAATCTCGTAGCAAAAATAACAGAACACTCCAACAAAGAGAGTGTGACCGGATACAGAGAAAAAACAAAAGGATAATAATATGAAAATAATAATTTACTGTATGTGATAAATGACCTTATGTAGTATATATGTATAAGTAGGAGAAAGTTGATGTTTGAGACTTTAATATTATCTCTCCGCAGAACATTCATGATCTATGAAAAACTAAAAGATAAAATAAAAGTCAAACACCAGAGTTGATCCTGATGATTATGTAAAGCTTCAAAAGGATGTTGAGGTCTTATGGGAAATTGATACCCATAGTCTCAAAGAGGAAGTGGGTTAGTAATTTCAATGACCATTAAAGACTTTATAGTCACTATCATGGATACCTAATATTACCATGATTTTTGGGTCAGATCTGTAGTGAGTCAGTGGACCTACTCATGTTCGTGGATCAGTGGCATTGGGCCTGGGTTGTCACATTCATCATTATTAGTGGGAACTTGAGTTGAATTCTTTTCTAATTCTTCTCACCAATTCACGGAAACTATGAACAAAATTAAACTGATGACATGCAACAAATCTAGAAAAGTAATCTTGAAACTATAGATACTATTAGCCTTCCAACAGTATTAGAATATGAACACCCATGGTAATGACTCTAATAGTCAGATGACACAATTATATGAGCTTTTTAACGCATAATTTTTTTTTATAAAAAAAACAATGTCCCATCTATTTCATTTTACACAAAAACAACTAGTAGCCCAACGCAATAATGTTAGTTTACATACAAAGGTGGCGAGTGCAAGTGAATGAAATGCAAATCAAATACCAAAGAAAGATTGTGCAATAAATACGAAAGAAAGATTTTATATGACAACACTATATCAAAAATTTACAGGAGAAATAGAAGAGAGAAATGTATGTAACTATATATTTTTGGAAAAATGAAAATGAGGAGGAATAGAATTTAACATGAACTGATTATTACTTTTCGAAAACATCATCTGAATATTAAATTCAATGCAAGTTACATAACAACAGAAGACTATATATACAGAAAGACTATCAAAGATTTACAGGACGAAAAAGAAGATGAGTATATACTTTGATAAGCAGAAATAGAAGACATTAGAGATCTTACTTCCAATGCTATAATCAGCTGCCCTAGCTGCCTGCAGTCCTTCTCTACCACTTATGCCAACCCCAATATCAGCCTGTTGTATCATCCTCACATCATTTCCACCATCCCCAATAGCCAGTGTTCTGTAGTCACATGATTTTAGGATCCCTACAAGCTGAAAATATCATAAAATATACATCAACATTTCTACATAGAAAGGGAGGAAAATTACATAGTAAAAACTTTATTTTCAGGAGACAGTTAAATACTATTGAAACAACAAAGATACGAATCATTTGTGCTGACTTTGACTGTTAGTAAATAAGTAGACAAAGAGGCATCGAAGGGGCTTTTTCAGATTCTATTTCCTAACTAAATGCTGTTATGATTACTCAGTAGATATTCATATATTATATTAGTAACTCACCAAACTGAGATCAGAGTACTTCAATTGTGAGAAAGCGTATATATATATATTTTTTTATAAAAACAATACAACAGACAACATCATAGGATATTTTTCCAGGGGCACTTGGGCATACTTTATGTCTTTGGCACATACCTCTTTCAAATGCCAAGTTGTTATCACTGTAAATTAACTTTCCTTGAGATATTTTGAGCCACGAATTACTAAAATTTGTATTAATATAACAAGAAAACATAGTAATACAGAAGGAACTATTAAATTCCTAACCCAAAGTGTAAAATATATTTTGAGCTTCTGAATCAATAATTATATAAAAAGGAGCACCTGTGCCTTTTGGGATGGCGTAACACGACAGCATATAGCTGTCCTTGACAATATTGCTAATTCCGTGAATGCTTTCCGGTAATGCTTAAGTGCAATTTCAAGTGCCCAGCCATCAACAACGAAGGCCACATCCTGTCACAAGAAACATCATCAATACAAAATGGATGACAATGATCTTAAAGGAACAGATCAGCAATAAAAAAATTAATATAGGAATTAATTCAAAATAAAGTACTATATACAATATCATAACCAAGCAACTAAAATTTTAGGAACCCAGTGAGGGATGAAAGAAGTCCATTCTTACAAGGATGCTTGTTTGGTTGTATAACCTTTTTATTGCATTTCAAAGGATTTGGAAGGTGAATTGTTTTTAAAGTTTCATTATTCACTAGCCTACCTCTCATATAAACATTTTTATAATTAATGATGTGGAAAACAAGGGAAGCCTGCGCCTTACTAGTGGTCACCATGGAAGATATCAGAAGACACATTAATCATTATTACTTCATTGTGAAGGAGCCTAGAAAGTGACCTAAGTCACCCTTGGAAAAAAGGAAGCTAATTCAGCAGGAGAATAACGCTTACCGAGAAGTTCAATCGCAAAAGCTTGGGAGAACCTGGCTTCAGACAAACATGAGATGTTTAAGCGTATGAATGTGTGGTCTTTTAGTGTCTTATATTCTGTGCATATTTAAGCTGGTTATTTTTAAGGGCTTTCTACCAGATTTTATTGCTAAGCTAAGACTTGTCCTATTTTTCTCCGGTCATGACACATCAATGAAAGAACAAACTGCCAAAAGACCAAGATAACAATCTGCCAAAATCCCCTAATCGCCCCACTTTAGGCAAAGAAAAATATTATCTGTAATATTCCTCCATATCATTGGTAACAAAAACAGAGGATATGCTACCATGAAATTTATTGAAATGACCTGTGTAAGAGAAACAAAATCGACGTGTAAAAAGTGAATGGCAAAACAAGTTATTGACAAAGATATGAAAAAATTTAATAGAACTTCAAGATCGAGTAACAATAAAATAGCATTCTCAGTATTCCTATTTGCTGTAACTATTATCACTTATTAAACATTAATAGCATTTGCGATTTAGATGCATTTCTACTTCATACACTCTAATTAAGGGTTGCTACTAAATTCAAATATGGGCAAGTGAAACAGTGCCAACAATCCATGCAGGAGAGGTTGAGTTGTGGGCATTGAACTTGTATGGCAGTTGAGACTGGTGCTAAAGCAGTACCTTAGGTTCTGACTTCGTTATTCTCATTGTGAGTAGCACTCTCTCTAGACTTCTACATACTTCATCTTCCGTTTTGCCGTTAATCAGTAGGAGCTGACCTTTAGGTTCTGTCAGCAAGTATGCAAAATTAACAATGAATAAAATTTGATAATATACGAATAAACAAAATCCAGAGGAGCACTAAAACTTCAGCAAAGTTCTTTCAACAAATTTCAATGGTTGCACAAATTGTCAAATATTTCATAATTGGATTTAGATATAAAACTACTTACAAAATACAATAAACCATAGTCAAGTCAGTGTATCGTACATATTGGCTCTTAGGGAATAATGTCTAACCATACACATGAGGGGGCCATGTGTAGACTCTGTAGAGCTGTAAACGAGTTGAGTTTTGTAGAAAAATTAGTTGAGTCGAGTTTTAGGTGAGTAGTAAAATTTTGTGACTAACTCGAGTCGAGTAGTTAAACGAGTACTCACGAGTAACAAGCGAACTACACGAGTCGAGTTGAGTTTTGGGAGTTTGAGTCAATTTCGAGTTCACTAAGGCATGTTTTGGCTCAAATTTTAAAAAATGACAGAAATTCATTAAAAAAGGTAATTAAAAAAAAAAAAAACTAAACTCATACAAAATTAAACATAAACATCACAACTTAAAATTAACACAAACATCATCTAAACTTCAACATGAGGCTTAGTTTATATTCTTATTGTTTATTTACTATTCTCCCCATATATTCTAATGTAGTAATAATCTACGAAGAAACGGATGAAGTTCAGTTAGGACCTTTAGAAGCCCTAACTGATTTGATAGATAAATTCAGAAAGAAAGAGATTTCATTTGCAGAATTTAGGGGAGGAAGGGGGCAGAAAAAGGAAGAAGGGAGGTGAGAAAGGGGTTTAAGGAAACATCATCAATGTAATATCCGAGAATATTACGGGCTATTGTAAATAAAAATTAGCATTAATAAAAATAAATTTTTATTTGAAAAGTATGATGTGTATGAAATGTGATTTAATAGGATATATATATATATATATATATATATATATATATATATATATATATATGAATGTGCACTCAGTTTTTATTTCAATGCTCAGCATAATAAACTGGTTACGTCACAACAAATATATAGAGCCCTTAGTGGCTTACAATATCATTTATCTAACATGAGCCTAAAAAAGTAAAATGCACTTAAAGTAGTAACTGACTTCTCATGCATCTGTTTTCAGAAACTATGATGGAGATCACAAGTCAAGAGCAAAACAAAGCATTTTTATATTTGTTATTTAAAGTTTTTATTATATTTAATGTAATAGTAATTGATGAAATTTATTAGTGGGGATTTAGGATATTAATTAATGATTAGAAATTACTACTAAGGGTATTTTAGTTGTTTAGCACTTTTATTATTCCCCAAGTAATATTAGAGTTTTTAATCTCTTTAAGTAGTGATGTAATAATCCCCACAAGTTTGATATACTACAAACGACTGATATTGAAATGGATTATTATCATTCATACCGTAGAAATATTTTATCCATCTTAGTGTTGATTTCTGGAGTTGATATACTTGAAAGACCTTAGTGATTTAAATGTGAAGTTTAAATCCTTGTTTATTTTTTCATTAATTCTCTATCTCAAATCTGTCTTGCATCATTTTTGGTATCAAAACTTAGTGTTTCTCCATTAATTTCTCATTTTTGGGGAAATCTTGGGTTTTCAAAAAAAAAAAAAAGTTGTTCATAGTCGAAGTTGCTGTTCATTGGGAAGTTACTGCTCAGTGACACTATTCATAGTCGAAATTACTGTTTATCATCGGATTTTACCGTTCATCGCGAGCCATTGTACATCGCGATTTACCATACATCGCGATTCATTGTTAAAAAAAAAGAGGTAGAAGAAGCAAAGAAGACGATGAAGAAGAGAAGATTCTGCAACCTCCTTTGGTAAAAGAAAAAAAACATTAATCTTATTCTCTATGTATCCACACTTGGCAAATATCTATTTAGTATCCCAACGTTTCCTTTCATATTTAAGTTTTAGCCCATAGTTTATATACTTTTCACTTATACCATTTTATCATTTTAAATCAGCCCTTACACTTTCTGCATTCACACTTTAACCCCTGTTTTCTATTTTCTCTTTTTAGTTAGGTCCTTAAGTTATCAATTTTTTTTTATAACCCATTATCCCAAACACCCAATGTCTCGAGCCACTAAACAATTGATTGCGGAAGTAAATGAGTATATTTGGTTTCTTGATGATGAAAATGACCGGATACACTACCTTATTTATACATGTGGTCATAGTTATTTGAAACTCAGACAGGAAGAGCTTAGATGGGATATGATTGATGCACAAAACAACCTTGAAAAATTACAACTTCAGTATCAATATGAGCTAAGAAAGGCTGAAGCAAAAAAACGTCAACAAGCTAAAGCAATGAAACATCAACAAACTAAAGCAAAAGAACTTCAAAAGGCTACACATAAAATTGTTTCTATATGTTCTTCTATAAAAAATAAAATCTCTTTATAAAAAATGACATCTCTTTTTAAAAAGATGACCTTATTGACTTACTGGCACATATTCGAGCAGAGAAAGAGCAAGAGAAAGAAAAAGATGATGTTCACAATTTCGGGGCTACAAATAGTTGTGACGTGTCCATGAATATTTTTAAAGTTCCAAAAGTTGAACCAGTGTGTGAACAACAAACTGAGAAAAACTCTGAAATTGCTTTTTGAGTTGTTCGTGACAGAAGATAGGACGATTCAAGAAATTGATCTAGTCCAAGTTGATAATGTTGAGTTCGTTATTCTGGAAAATTACTTTTCAACACCTTTGAATACAAAAGCGAAGCTTTCAACAATTCTCTTCCCAAAATTGTTCAAGCCTTATCGTGTAAGGATGTTAACAAAGGTGTTCCAAAATGTTCTTCTGTTGTTGCATAGGAGTTCATGGATTATTCTACCATGTTATAAAACTCAAGGTCGAGTTTTCTCTAACAAGGGGAGAATGACGGGGACCATAAGTCAAAAGCAAAGTAAAACATTTTTATATTTGTTATTTAGAGTTTTTATTATGTTTAATGTAATAGTAATTGATGTAATTTATTAGTGAGGATTTATGATATTAATTAGTGATTAAGAATTATTAATAAGGGTATTTTAGTCGTTTAGTACTTTTATTATTAATTAGGGTTTTTAGTCTCTTTAAATAGTGATGTAATCCCCACAAGTTTGATATACTACATACGATTGCTATTGAAGTTAATTATTATCATTCATACCGTAGAGATATTTTATTTATGTCATAGAGATATTTTATCCATCTTAGTATTGATTCGTGAAGTTGATACACTTGAGAGACCCTAGTGATTTAAACGTAAAGTTTAAATCCTAATTTATTTTTCAATAATTTTCCATTAATTCTCTATCTCAAATCTGTCCTGCATCAAACTATTATTCTAACAATTTCCCTAAAATAATCCTACCTTGACATTCCTTCCCCTTTCCTTTAGTTCCATGTCCTCATGGATGGAAGTGTTCCCTACTCCTTCATGCATCCTAGAAAGTCCATCTCCTATAATGTCTTCTTTCCCCTTTTTGTATGCGATGGTGTAGTCAAACCCTAGTAGTTTGTTGAGCCACTTCTGTTGTAAGAGGTTAACCATTTTCTGCTCTAGGAAGAATTTTAAAGTTTGATGGTATGTTTTTATGAGAAAATGTCTATTCATCAAATAAGCTGGCCATCTCTTGACTGCAGTAACAATGCCCATAAGTTCTTTCTCATAAGTTGACATAGCCTTACTCCTTGGTCCTAAAGCCTTGTTGAAGAGCCTGAAGTAAGCTAAGGGTTCACCTTCTTGCAAGAGTACTGCTCCAATTCTTGAGTTGTTTGCATCTGTTTCTATTGTGAATTCTTTCTCAAAGTCTGGTAGTGCTAGAATTGATTTCAATTCATAACCTTCTTAAGTTGTTCAAAAGCCTTAACTGCCTCCTCACTCCATTTAAAGCAATTTTTCTTTATTAACTTGGTTAATGGTTTGATAATGGTTCCATATCCCCTTATGAATTTTCTGTAGTACCCAATTAGGCCAAGAATTCCTGAGCGGAATGATGATACTATAAATCCCTTTGGAAGGGAAACTGAGGATAACTAGGAACTCTAGACATGCACAAAAAGCCCGGGGCCTGCGGTTTGGCCTAGCCTGGTTTGGTTAACGGCCTGACCTGGTCTGGCCCGACCCGACCTGTAGACTTTAAACAGATTGTGATTCGAACACAAAAACCCGGTCTGTCCAAAAGTCTAGCTTGGCCAAAAAATCGGCCTCAATTTTTGGTAAAGTGACATGAATACTGAACTAAGATACACCGAATACTGAACTGTTTCCCTCTCTCTCTCCTACCATATTATATTATAATATAATTATTAGTATGTGAGTGAGCACTTGGTTCAAATTGGGGTGATGATAATTTGCAGACAATCTCATATTATATAATTATATAGTCATTATTATTGTGAGTCATTTCTAATTTCTATGCAGCAGTACTGAAAATTGTGGAGAATGATGATTTTTGATTGACTTTTCAATGTTTTGTCCCCTTAATTTATAGTTGTGCACATGTTAGTATAAAAAAAAGTCCTAGATCCTAATCAAATCTTCACCTGATATTATATTACAATAATTAATAGTCACTAGCAGAGATAATCTAATTCCTATCCGTGACCGGCGACTTCGCGACTCTGTCATTCTCCCTTTCTTCTCCTCCCTCCCTTTATCTTGGCCTGGTCTGGCTTGGCCCGCAGGCCTCAATAGGCCTGATTTTCGTTGAGAAGCCCGATCTGCAGACTCAAAAGTCAAGGCCTGGCCGGCCCTGCCTGGTCAACGGTCAAAGCCTGTAAAGCCGACCCAGCCTGTTGTGCATGTCTGCCAGGAACCAAGACAGAGGTATTTACAGGGATCTTCTCCACGCAGTCAGAGAAAGAAATATAGGCACATGTTACGATATAAGTTCAAACCCCTATTTCTTCCTGAAAAGCTAGCTATCCAATAGGAGAGGTCCAAGTTTATATCAACCCCACATTGATATCCCATACTACTGACGTGGGATCTGCTCCCCATATGACAAGCTCACATTGGTATTCATAGGAATTCCATCACACTTCCTTACTGAAGTCCACGATGACTTCACTCTAATGACACTAACCCGATGCCTTTTGCACCTATCAGTATTTTAATCTACCCTCTAGATGGTTTCTGCTTAGCCACTAGTTCCACATATCGTCTGCTCTAATACCACATGTTACGATGCTTAAACCCATATTTCCTCCTAAAAAGGTAGTTATCCAAGAGAGAAGGTCCAAGCCTATATCAACCCTACGTTATTTCATACTACTGATATGGAATTTGCCCCCTATATGACCAGCTAACATTGATATTCATAACAAATTCTTAAATGGTAAATCCCTTTTACTACATAAAAGTTGCATATTGAAATGTGTACCAAGTAGAGGAAGAATGAAAATTTTGAATTAAATTAGATATTATTGATTTTAAAAAGTAAAAAATATATCTCTAAGTTTTTAAACAAAGGGAGTACTTTTCAATTTGATTTACTTATTTTATTTTATTTTGCACATGATATAAAAATTCACTTATTGTTAAATTATTTAAAACATATCATAAGTTGTGATGTTGTCTACTTATTTTTATCAATTTAAACTATAAAAATGTTGCATGCCTGCATATGGACCAATTTTTGAGATGTTCTTCTATACAGTAACATTTGTCATGGAAAAAGGTAGAATTTAACTTTCAATCAGTTTTTGATGTATGTAATTTGATATAAAGTTTGATTCAATCTACCCGGAGAAACAAAGTTGCATGATAGAGCAATTTGTATGGCAGTACTCTGCTTGTCTCCAGTTAGCATCCAAAAGTTTATTCCTGCTTTTCGAAGTGTGTCAATTGTCTCTGGTACACCATCCTGTATAAAGACAGCAATGAAGCACAAGAATCTAAAAGCTAATAGAACAAGGGGTGATATCTTTCAATACATATAAAAGTTTATGATGAAAGTTATTTTCAACCCCTCAATTGAAAAAGGCTCACCTGTAGACGATCCTCTATGGCGGCAACCCCAAGAATTTCTAAGTCATGCTCTAATCTTTGGCAGATCTCAGCCACTCTCCACTGAAAATATAGTAATCGAAAATATCAAATAGATTCAACCAAAACTTAAGTGCACGCAGAAACAGAAACACAATATGTCAACCCAAAAAAGAAGAGGAAGTGAGAGACAGAGATAAGGAATCAACACACTAGATGCAAGCTTTACCTCTCTGTCGACCAATGTACTATTAGCCTCTTTAAACATCAATGACCATTCTCGATATTCATCTTCCTGCAATTCACGCCAAGCCAAGCATAATGTCCGCAAGCCCAGTTGAGCATATTGCTCTACAGCTTCAGAGAAAGTTCTTGTTTGTTGTCCTGACACATTACAGATGGGAATAGAACAAGTAAAAAGTATGATCATAGAGTCGTAAATCAGTATTCAAAAAGATAGATTAGATATGTTACACTTCAAAAAAAAAAAATGACAAAAACAATGCGTCCAATATACTATAATAAAATATGCAAATTGACGAAAGAATTTTTTTGATAAGAAAACATTAATTGATCAGCAAGAACGTGTAGAACTGACTTAGCACTGCAGGTTACTTTTCACTGTCTAGAAGATCAATATTAACAACTGCAAGGACCCAGAGTAAAATGGGGATTTGGAGGGAGTAAAATGACGATGGTGCATAATAGTTTAATCAGTCTTCTGACAAAAGTATACATCAATCATGAATGGCCTTAAACAAGAGAAATCTGATGTTGTTTTGATGATGTATGTGATCTAACTTGCACTTAATAAATTATCATATCAGAGAATCTCACAAAGTTGCAAAGGAAAACAAAACGTGAAACAATAAAACATTAAGTAGTGCTTAAGTAGATCTAGGATAGAATCGAATTGGCCTACTTAATTGACACATAAAATACGCATACATGCATTCATATACTTTATATAAGAAAGATGATTATTTTTTGCTAGTATGTGGCACCTCGAGTTTTTTTTTAATAGTATTGAATTTTCTCTCTTGTGATTCTCTATGTACGATAATTTTTATGTACTCCCTCTATTCCAAAATTAAAGATACATTTCAAAATGACAGTTTTTATAAACAATTTTCCACTTTTAGCTTTACCCTTAAAAATATATGATGATCTCCTTTAACTAAACGAATCATAATCATACCTAAAGACCGGGAACCGGGAACTGACACGTCAGAATCTCCATGAACTAAACGAATCATTTATGCCCATACAAACAGTGTCACTCTTCTCAACAACAGAAGGAATGTCCATCCACTTGCGAAGATTCTTCTTTTTATTTACACTCGCTGTATTTAGAGAGAGAAAGTGGGTGATGAATTTTTAGAGAGTGAGAGAGTGGGGGATTGAGGGGAAGATCAGATGGGTGGGATGACTTCGTCTATGGCAGCCAAATTTGCGTTTTTCCCAACGAATCCACTGTCCTACAAACTTATTAAAGATGAGGTGCAATATTATATATTTTGCACCTTGTTTCAACTATTTTATATAAAAGGGTAAATTGGGTATTTTATGTCTCAAAATAGAAATGTATTTCCAATTTCAGAACAACCAAAAAAGGAAAATGTATCTCTAATTTTGGAATGTAGGGAGTATCTTGTTTACATTAGATATTTCACATGATTCAATTTCCATAACAGCATAAAGGAGTCGGAGATTTAATGCCATGAAAATTGCTCCTCTCTCTTTCTGTAATTTGATTTATGCTTCCTCCCATACACGTGTGTGTTTATGTGCGTGTGTGTATGTTTCTGTGTGTGTGTAATTTATATGCCTATCGCTTTTTTATTTTGTGCTCTTTCACATTTATTTTGTACTCTTCACATTTCAAGTTTTCAAATACTTTTTTACGTCAGTGAATAATCCACTAAACATGCCAAAAAAGGGGGCAAACCTAAGGATTATAGCCATTTTATTACTAAAAGCACCATACATTCATTATGTTTCCTGTGCATGGCACAGTATTACGGCTAATTTACTAATGTATTATTTGTCGAATAGTTCTGGTAATAAGGCACTCAGTTCTTAACTGATTCTTAGCCATACCGGCAGAGTAAAAACCTAAAATCTCAATTCTAGAACTCTCTACCGGTCTGATTTTTTTATCTGAAACAACTTTAGCATAACAGTTGGAGAGAATAAAACCATGGTCCACCTTACTGAGTAAAACAATCAAATTAGGGCAGAGTAACAGTACCTGAGCACTGTTCACTGTTTCCTGATAATTGAGCCTGCAAACTTGTGACCAAATCGTCCATGAAAAGTGAAAGAAGCACTTAATGGAAACAACACCAACAGACTAGTATGAACTGCCCAAAACTCAAATCTACAGGTACTTTCACTTGCTTGCATTAATCTCTCCTAAATCCCCACTAATAATAATTACATACATTACTTTTCTCCTAACTTAAACATAATAACACTTTCATAAAATAAATATAAATTTCTTCTCAGCTTTGGACTTGTCATCCCATCATTAGCACCCAGAATGTATCTTAGTCCCACAAACATTTTTGGCCTACTTTGACCAAATAACTCAATTATATATATACTTACTAGTGGTCCTGTTAATTGACCTTTCAGCAAAAATATACACAAACAAAAAATAAACAAAAAGAGGCCTCTAAGAATGCATGATTGATATTGCCCTCCCAGAGTTTCAAGATGATGCTACAAATGCATCCTATATCTTATAGCAATCCTTCAGGAATAATAACCAAAAACATATATTTAATGATTACCAGTACATGCATAAGGAAGAACTGCTTCATCCGCTCCTTTGGACAAAAGGAAGATTTTTCTACTTTGGTAATCTCTAACCACTATTGACATTCGTTTCCTATCCGAAGTGAATTCCAGAGTGTCCAGCAATTCATATTGTATCAGAGAAGCATTGGAATTGATTTCTGCCCAAAAAATTAAAATAAAATATTAGAGCAGCTTTGACATCTGCGTTAATATCAATTTATCTTCGTCTAACAGCTAATGAAGACTCCGTACCAAGAATACTAGCAGTCTTATTCACAAAAACCATATGCAAATGGGCAGCAGCACGAACAAGAGCTTCCTCATCCTGCGATTGCGCCTTGTATGAGAGCACTCCAGTTTTGCTATGGAAAATTGCAGAAATTACAGAAATTATAATTCAGGAACAAATAGATGGCAGTATTGCAGGCGAGGATAGAAACAGGAATGGAAATAAGTATTATTTCTGGCTTCTTGGTAAAGCGGACAATTTGACAAGAATTTTGAACAATAAATATGCTGGAATTACCTCTGCATGGGTATCACAGTATTACAGATTGACATAACTGTGAGAAATCGAATAACGTCAGGGGAACCACCAGCTACAGCATGGAGCAGCTCCACATCTGTAAAGTATAATATCCAACAAATTAACACACTAAATTTTGGCAATTTAAAAAAAGATCTTAAAGGAAAGGCATAAGGTAAATTCATATGAACAAGAAAAACACATGAATAAACTAGTTGAAGTACAACAATTTCAAGTGTACTCATTAATAATACCAAGTAAACTTACAATAAAAACTAACAAAAGAAAAAAGATAATTTTACTTTTTTGACAAAAGAAGAAATTTTATTAATAGAAAAGTGAGAATAAAATAAACTGGGGGAACAAGAACACCACCCTCAACAGTCAACCCAGGGTAATTCTTCACATCCATGTTCTTGTGGTTTGATAAACTCAAGGCCTTGGAAGACAAAAATTAGGCTCCAATCCAAACAATCAATCAGGTGTTTCAAGCCATAGCTTTTAATAAATATCTCAACAAACAAAACATAAGATCCCACAATTTAAAATGTTTTGATATGAGACTCAGCAAGTAAGATATTTTATTTTATCATTTCAGATTAGAAAGACAACTCAAGATAATGTTCACAGAATCACGCATAGCATCAGCATAAGGTTACATGGAGACAACATTGGAGCATCAGGAATTATGACAAAAACAAGCTGCATAGTTCCTAACTTAACTGTCAAAGCTGCAAATATAGCCTACAATTCCTTCCTTGTTCAACATATTTCTTGGAGCTCATGAAAAGGCATTTAGTTATCAAGACAACTCTTAGTTTAACTATATAACAAAAGAAAACTTCTAATCAACTGATTCCATAATCAATGAACGTTATAGCTTACACAAATATGCATTATATTTGCTTGATGGAATTTAGAGGCACAGGGTTGCCCTTGTAAGCCAGTAAAATTAAAATCTGAAACACTTCCTCTTGGTTGCACAAATCAGCATAGACATTTCACACTTCAGAAGTTCATATACTTGTTGATCAGCTGTATAAATAAATATTGGCCTTCTCACTCATCAATTGACAACATGAAATATTTAGAAGACACACACACACACAGAGTATATGTATAACAGAACTGGAAGGGAGAACTGACAGAGAAAATAGAAGAACAAACCTTTTACTGCATCCCCATTCTCATTCCCATAGAAAGTTCCGCTTATACAACATCTTTTGAAGATCATTTTATTTTCAGTAAGGGTCCCAGTTTTATCAGTCAATATA
Source organism: Hedera helix (assembly GCA_947179155.2). NCBI lineage: Eukaryota > Viridiplantae > Streptophyta > Magnoliopsida > Apiales > Araliaceae > Hedera > Hedera helix. The sequence goes on from OX359273.1 coordinate 34,386,601, forward strand.
TACTCAACTTGCCCCAGGTCCTCACTAATTGCTGTACTGCCACATACAAGAATAAAATAAATAAATACATTAAATTATGTTTGGGTCTAAGCATAAAGGCATGGTTTGAGCTTCACTTTTCTTACTTCGTTGCATGAGACGGAGTACCAGTTTCAACGTCAATCATCTCATGGTCCCAATCAATAAATTTTGCATACAAGCTTTTTACAAGATCCAAAGACACCTGCCATGAGGAAAAGCAGAGTACTTGAAAACCATAGAAATGAGAGCTCTTACCATCTAAAATCACAACCCAGTCATGACCGACAAAATAAACTATCAGAAATGAGCGTATAGAGTCTGTAGACAACAAATTGTGGAATTAATTAATGGATTCAATACAAAATACTACCCTGAACTTTGCACTTCTTTCCACTGATCGAATATTCAATTTTTTCAAGGATGCGCTTCAACTCACAGTTTTTCCAATTTGGTTCAATTGGAGATGTCACGTCATAAATTGAAGACATGTATTGCATATGTGGCATTAATTGATTTGCCATCTGCACTATTCATGCCATCAATTTATAATTTGGCATCTCCAACGGAACCCAAGAAAAATGTGACTTGAAATCAACTAATTGAAAAAATTGAATAGACGATCACCGAAGTTGGATTAAGTCGAAGGGTTGAGGGAGTATTAACTTTTTACCTTTTAATATTAATAGATTATTTTTAATATTATATTTTAATAATAACTAAATAAAATAAAATAAAAATGATGCTAGTCTTAAGATATAAAATTTCAAAACAATAGTAATAAAAAAATTGTCTAATAATTGTCAATGAACTAGAAAAATGAGAAAAATAAAAGTTTTGTTGTGTAGAAATCATCAACTGGGTTATAAATGAGCAAAGGAGGGCCTTGTGGACTTTTGGAAATGGAATATAGTCATTGCACAACCAACCACTTGCATATGGGCGAGTGTAATACACTTGTCAATAAGTTGGATGGAAATGAGGTAACATGCAGTATTATGTAAAGTACAAGTGGTAAATTGGTGGTTCTTAAACCATATTTGGTGACTTACAATTCTCATCAAACCATATGTGGTCAATTGCATTTTATCCTATTATATATATATATATATATATATATATATATATATATATATATATAGTACTAGAACAAATCTAAAGTATACCTCTTAAATAGCATACATTTATTAAAATTACGTCGTTTTGAAGATTCTTTTAAAAACAGAATAATATTAAAAGAGAGTGGTCCCACTTGTTTTCCTTTTATTTACAAAAATGTCACCCGCGGCCCCACTTGATTTTTAAAAGAATCTTCAAAATGACGTAGTTTTAATAAATGTATGCTATTTAAGAGAGGTATGCTTTAGATCCGTCCTATATATAGTACATTCTATTTCTAAATCAATTTGGTTATGATTTATGTGCAAGTAAAATTCATATTGATATGAATTTCAAAAATAGCCATGTTACTATAGAAGTGTACATCCTTTCATTCTAGCTAATTAAATTCTAGTTGAAATCTATATTTGAGCTATTACATATAAGATTAACTTACATTACTTTATATGAGTTATCATATCTGTTCATTTATAATCTTTGATTCCAAAAACACCAAAGCGATTGCTGAAATTAGGGAGGTCTGTTTGTATTAGCTGAAAGTAATTGCTAAATTAATATCGAAAAAATACTTTAAAAATAGTTCTTTTACTGATATGCATGACAAATGATGGTATTATCATTATTCGGGGGTATTTTTAAATTTTATGGAGGGGAGAAAAGTCTAAAATTCATGAATTCAAATAAGCATGCTTTCAAATAATCCAAAAAAAAAGAAGGTTTGGGCTAGACTATTACTTATTGACCATTTTTACATATTTTTACCAAAATAAGCTTTTAACCAAACAGCCAAGAACTACTTATTGCCTAAATAAGAGTTAAGAATGAAAAATATATAAGCCTCAACAACAGGCACATTTTATAATCGGGGAAGTAGAGGACCGCCTAACGCCTAGGCTGGTCCTAAGCGGGCCTAGCCGCCCAAATGGGTTTTTTTTTAGAACATTACCGAGGTGCAATCATGATCGTTAACCGGACACTACATAACTGATATGGGAATTTAATACTCTCTTTTTTTCTTCATTCACATCGCAACTAAATGTTGTTGCTAATTTGCTGAAAACTAGTTTAGTTTAGCAAAAAACTTTTTTTCTGGATTTTTCTTGACATTAAGTCATTATTATTAAACATTCAAAAACATGATTTAGTAGAGTTAATGAATTTTCCTTACATTTCAAGCTGCTAGCATTAAATAACATTGTGAAATTTAACTTTTCAATTGTTTAGAGCCATAAAATGTTATTAATAAATAATAACATAAAATGCTAATACTATTATATTATATAATATAAAAATAACTTTGAGTACAGCTAAGTTTTAAAACCTTGTACTAACTGCGTAAAGCAGCATATATTTGGTGAAGAAATATCCATTTTTGGCTGAAAGAATAAAAATAAAATAAATTGGGCAAAAATATGTGACTTTCATTAAGGTGTCATAATGGTGCTGTAATGCTACTACATGTGACTTTCACTCTTCCAACTACATTGGTGTGTGTAAAGGACACGAGATAAAAATTCCTTAACCTAACGGAAGATATCTAAAACCCTGCTTAGATCTATTTGTATGGAACCCAACCACTTGGGCCTTTGAACTCTGAGAAGTTTAAACAAGCATTGTATCCTCATTAGGTCGCTAGTTTCCTATTACCCTACATATGTCCAACTGTTTACTCTAACTCCTGAATCTACAAGAGTTCTACTTTTGCAACATCCACTCTTAAAACAAATGTTTATTTCATTTCTCTCACTCGGATAAGTAATACTTATCTAACTATACATCCCACCTCTGTACAAAAAACTATCTTTACATCAGGTCCTCGTGCTTAAATTTCAGACAATAATAAAAATAGTGTCAAATATGTCAATGACAATGTCAGTGAAGTAAACAAGTAAAAATAAGATGTGAAGGTTACCTTTATAGATATGGGTATCATGATGGAACAAAGCAGCTCAAACCGCAGAGGGATGACCAATAGTTCATACCATGGCCCCTCATTTGGATATTGAACATACCATTGCTGCAAAAAGAAATACCAAGAAAGTGCATAAATATAAAGATTAGAGTAGGGCAGTAGAGTAAATGTAAATGATTTTCTCTTCGGACTTGAAAATAAAATTATTCACAGGTCTCATATCAAAAGGACTAGACTATTCTCTATTTTCAGTGAAATATTATGTACTGCATAATAAAATAAATACTTTTGTTGTTAAACTGTACAACACATAAACCACAACAATAACTCTAGGTAACATATTCATGAATACATCAAATCCATCTGCAGAAAATTACAGAATTGACAATAAAACGAGTACGACTCGGTAGGAAATATCTAAACAATCAAACAACTAAAAGGATGACTTGCACTAAAAGACAGAAAGAAAAACACTCCTGAAGAAGTTAAAAATAAAATATAAAAAAATGTCAGAGAAAAAATAAGCTATTGAAACAAAAAAAATTATGTAGAGAAAGAAATTAGGGTTAATTTTATTTTTATTTTATAACAAAAGAAAATTTATTAATAGAAAAGAAAGGATACAATAAAAGGGGAGCCAAAAGTTCACCCTCAACGGAATAAAGAAAACAAAATTAAAAAAAGAGCACTTAAAAAGTGCAGCCCTCCAATCTTTACACAAATCAATCATAGAGATACCTCTAAAGGCCCCCACAGCAGAAGCCCAAAGAGATATAAGAAAAATAATCCTATTACTCAACAGCTTAAAAGATAAGCAACTTCCTCTAAACAGTCTAACATTACATTCATTCCAAATTCCCCATAAAATAGAAAAGAATGTACACTTCCATAAAATTTGGGTATCCCTCTTATTTTCAAATCCTCAAAAACGAATTAACAACATATCTTCCATTGAAGTAAGACAACCCACTCCTCCCCTAACACTCTAAAGAGAGGGCTTCACAAGCTCCAAGCAACAGGACAATGCAAACATAAATTAGAGACTTAATTATACTATGGATTCCCTACTCTTTTCAGTTAAGTGAGACAACATCTTATAACCTTCCCAGACTTCAGACAAACATAAATAAATAAATAAATAAGAACACAAACTAATATTATGTTATAGAGATTTGGATTCTCCTTCAGTTTTAATGAGCTTATCAACTTGAAATATCTTGTGTTATCAGTTATCGTAAATGGTGTACGACATGGTTTTTTAAAAAACTCTAGGGGACTCGAGCAGCGTGACCCCATATCCCAGGTGGAAACAGAGGAAATGGTCAGATTTATCTCGACAAAAGCAAGAGTAACAATAGAGATTATATTGCTATAGCAACAGGTAGCTCTTATTAATACCAGTGTTCCCTGGAATGTGGTACGTATCGATACGTGCTATGAATACGGATACGCGATACGTTATATAGCTAAAACGCGGCATGCTAGGGTATTTTTGTATACGTTCTTATAGTTGGGAATTCTCTTAAAATATAAATGTAATAAACATTAAATTTATAAATAATTTATAGCTGAATCAACAAGTTGATTGTTTTATAATTAATTTAGTACAAATTTAATGTTTGAGCATGCAATACTAAGTTATACTCCTTCCTTTCCATTATATAGGTCGTTTAAGACATAATCACACATACTAAGAAGTCTCATTAATACTAATGTTAGGTAATTAATGTTGGTTTGAAATTTCATTATTACCCATGCACTAATTAATTACTCCTCCTCCTCTCTCTCTTTCAATTACTCTATCTTTAAGGGTAAAGTAGGAAATTATTAGATTTTTTCTTATAAATATATGTAAAACGTCTTATATTTTGGAAAGAAAAAAACTTCTAAAACGACCTATATAATAAAAAGGAGGGAGAAATATTGATATTTGAGCAATTAAAGGTTAAACAACAAAGAAAATTTTTAGTACACTAAATTTAAAGTATTAGTACGTAAAAATACCCTATTTAGGTACGTAAGTACTAATACGCGGTTTGTTAGGTCAATGAGAGTATCTGATAACTCTGATTAATACCACCATATAGTATAAATGGTATGGCCTAATTGCTATCACAATCAGAAAAGTGTATTCCAGTGTGACCACCCAGTAAATGAAGAGCAGCTGTAAATATTATATGAGTGCAATGTTGGACACACATGATTCAACATTAACCTGAGTAGAAGGTGGAATGGGATTCTTACATTTGTAAGCTAAATGGTTAGATAGCTACCGTGTGTGTGTGCGAGCGTAAATTTTCAATAAAGGAAATAGCATACGAAGACAAACCTTTCTAGCTTCTGTTTCCTTCCAGACATTCCCAGCTATGCCTAGAACAATAACAACCACTATCTGAAAAACAAATATCGCTCCAGTCAACTTGTCAATCATCGCATCCATAGCTGTAAGCTTTGGTTCCGGAACACCCCTACTCATACCCTGCTTGGTTTCATTTCCTGGAAAATAGAAAATATATCTCTTCCCTCATACAAGCTAATAACACTCAAAGACTCAAACGATACGTTATAATTCAATAGTACAAGATCATGGATTGTCATAATAAAAATAGATACAACAAATGAACCATAGGAATGGCACCTAATTAGCGAGAGAATAGAACAAATTTTATATTAACTATTTTGAGGATATTTTCTTGATTGCAAGAGATTTCATGTGATGGTGACAGTGATTGAAGAGAAAGTAGCGATGATGGTGGTGTCGGTGACGGAGTTCTGCTGCCAGTAATAAGATGATATGTTGGGGTGCCTTAACAATTTTTCTTTCAAGGTCAATTGACGAGGGATGCCAAAAAACTAATCTTTTGAGGTGTTATTTAAGTAATAAAATGGGGCACTTCAAATTCCTAAAGTGATGTACCCAGCAGATTCACTAAATCCTCTTATCCTCCTAGTTATTTATTTTCTGGATAAAAGAACAAACTTTATTAGATAGAAGAGATAGTTCAAAATGGCAGGCCCCAGGACTCCTCCAATAGCTCTCCCAAAAAAAACGCTAGTAATGAAACCCTATCCACCAACTACCTGGCAAAATGCCTACTGTTAAAAACCACTAACTTGTCAAGATCCAATTCGAATTGGTTCCTGGTCCTGGTCAAAGACCACTGTGTTCGAACCGGCAGTCCAACAAAGAGGCGAAGTAGTGGTATATTATTTCCCATTATGAATGACATGCTTCGCCTGCTCCCTCCCCGTGTCCTCTAGCACTCTCGCCCAGAGCGAAGAGAAGGTGAAAAAGAGCCACTGAGGCAGGCTTCTATTGCTACGTAACAATAGAGCAGGATAGCATTTGTGCCCACATGTTTGAATTTGAGGGTAAATAGCTCACTTGTTATACGGGATCCGACCCATCCAACAGAGCGAAATAACGTTCGGCTTTCCGTTTTCATTTTGTTAATTATTAACCTCCCCAACACGAGCATCAATAAATAAAATAAACATGATGCAGGGGAGAGCCATTGCAGAAAATTCCTCACTGTTGCCTCCCGTAGAAAGAAGTTGAAAGATAGATGATATCATTGAAATTCTAGCATTCCTTTCAGTCTATAACCCATATAAAAAAGTAAAACAAGAAGACCTCCAAAGAATCTTCGGTTCATGTGCCTCCCAAAATCTCAAAATAAAACCCGAAGCAGACTCTCATAGGTAAAGGGACAAACAAGCCTTCTCAAAACTCCAAGAAAGAAAATTCCATAACTGTAGTGCTAAAGCACAACAAAGACACTCAAAAGAGTCTGAACTTTGCCTACACATGATACACACATCCAAGCACAAGTGTTTGTATGGTCTTCGCCATTGCAACAAATCATTAGTATCAGGGAGATTGAGAACTGCTGACAAAACAAAAGCCTTAAATTTCATGGGAACCTTCGACTGTGGAAGATAAGAAATTAGGGTGAAATTATAAGGAGATTGAAAATTAGGGTGAAATTATAAGGAAATTGAATATGAATAAGAAAATTGACGAAAAGACTTCCAAGAAAAATTGCCCAATGACTCTAATAGAAGAAGAAAGATAAACCTAGATAAGAAGACTCAAGAGAGCAGTTAAATCATTGGTCATGATCATTTAGATTTCTGAAAAATAAAAATTCCACCAATCAAATTAAACGAGCAATAAAATCCTCCTAGTTATTTTTACGAAGAAGTGAAAATACTGAATTTCGAGATCCCAACTACAATGAAATCCCTAGTTGAAATATCCCATCCAAATACAATCTAGGTAATCAGATATGGTATGTACTACTTACAAATAGAACCTACCTGTATAGATGGCAACTCCACATGCCCAATCTGTATTTCGCAAGTAACATGATTGAAGGATTGTGTTTTTTATGGTTAATGGACACACGTCATTATCAAGAAATGGAGGAAACAACCGCATATTCGCATCGAATCTTCTAATGTCTTTATCTGGTTGGGGGCACTCAATCACACCCTGCAGGGAAAGGCATACAAAGAATAATTATTGGTAGAAAGTAATTATCAAACCTTCTGCACATTGAAAGAAATAAGGATTTCTTGCCTTGATTTTGTGCAGCAACTCAAGATCTATTCCCATGCAAGCAGATGGTATTACCCGTGTCTTAAGATCGGTTTCACCATCAAGGGCAGATGTCTGAGGAGAAAAAAGAATTTGTATATTTTCAAAATCCACATATATACAAGAAAATGGAAGATAATCTTGCTCTTGCAATCATTTACCAAAAAGTGAGACTATGATCCGAATGAACCACCATCTTAAGGAGCTCGTCAATTGTGGTACCATGAAAGATGAGGTTTAAGTCACATTTGCAGAAAACAATTGACTGAACTTTTCATATAGTTAGATAATCTCTTTTTTTAATCAGTATGTATATATGAAAGAAAACCGCCAGGGGGCGGTCCCCATGTACACTAGGAGTATACAATAATCACACAAAAGACCTCCAAAGCGCCCCAAAAGTAAAAAACCCTAAATCCTATACAACAAAACGCTCTAGGAGCACCCAAAAAATATCCACAACTAGGCTCCCTAATCCAAGATGAGCTACAATTTACTTTGATGTGTCCTACATCAAGATACCAATTTGGTGTAGAATAAAGAGTCAAAAATCAGAAGAATGTGGGAAAGAAAAGAAGATGTGGTCTATGTCACCATCCCAAAGTAGACAAACTTCTTCCAACACATTTAATCTTTAATATTAACTAATCCTACCCAAAAACAAGTACTGCTATGCAAGATTTTCAGTTTTTTTTAACTGATTCAATTTATTATTTGTATTCAGCAGCTAATAGAAGAGGGTACATAGCACTTTGCTGTGTTACTGTAAATTATAACCCGTCTAAAGTTAGAATATCAACACCTTCTGCTGTGTTACTTTAAATTTATATACAAACTTGAGCGAAAATTCCATGGATAAAATAAATTTAAAGAATAAAGTATAAATTCCTGAGAGTTTAAAGGGCCATCTACAATCCTCAAAACAGAGGCCGACTATATCAAAAAAATAAATTAATTGCTTATTATCCATAAGAATTTCTCTCTCCACCATCCTTGAGTGTTTCCCAGAATCCATTATCTTAAAGTTACAACTTTTTTTGGTAAAGATACTAGCAAGGAAACCCAATCAAACAAAGATAATATTGTTACCATTTAAATTTATGAGATGAAAAAAAGGTTAAATAGTTTTAACTTCAACTTCAAAGGGCGCATAATGAATAACATGAAGGATTTTACCTCTACATAGCAAAGACCTTGTGGTTCAGAGGTCCCAATTAGCACAAGATCACATGGCACTTCATCATTTTCACGAAGCCACACTATGTTACCAACATGAACGTCTTGGGCTTGAATCTACAAGTGAAAATCACCAATTAAAGGAAGATTATCTAGGGAAAGAAGACATGTTTACAAAGTAATTGAAACAAGGTCATAAATGTTCATAATAACTGGGGCCTCAGTGTAAAGCAAATTCTACTTGCAGACTTGTATGATATGGTGTTTTACCTGCTTTAATATTTTAACCTGAATTTCTCACAGGTTTTGATCTGTCATTGATTGTTCACTTCCACTTTAAAAACAGTATAAAAAACAAACTTACAAATAAACCAGATGGAAATGAACTTTCCATACAACCATCAAATGATCAAAAGTACAAGGACTACCATTAAATATCATAAAAGAATCCACCGTCTGACATAAGGCACACCTATCCACATCATGAAGGCTTATTATCCACCAGCTGACTATCTCTATCAGTATTAGTATATTCCATAAATTCCTCAAGTAAAGAGAATAATGTCTATCACTACGTGTATCCCCAATTAATTAAACACCACACTCTAGAATTAAATATTCTTAAGATAACTTTAAATGCCATACCCGTTGTCAACCCTAATCAAGAAAAGAATGGTTCGTGAAGATGGTTTTCTTTAAATTCTGATCCATGGTTCAAGAAAACTTAACCTCATTAAACGTGGCCAAGAAGAAAAAGAGGGGGGGGGGGGGGGGGGGGGGGATTGCTTAGAACAAGAAGTTCCTACAGTGATAATTACAAGTGGCAGAATTTAAGTGTAGAGAACCGTCAATTTGGCCCAGAGCATGTCAGAATATGCCCACTTTTATCCACTGTCAAGCCCTATTTCCATAGCATCTGACAATATTTTCCTTCCCAACCTTGTAAGTGAATTAATTAATTACATAATTAAAGCTTATTTTTTTTTAAAAAGATTGCTTTCTCTTCACTTGCTTTAAAAGAGTTTCTCCAATCTTGAACTTTATGTAATTATGTTTACTAGGACTTCCACCCTCCAAACTTATTAACCATCTATGGTCACTGTAAAGCTATGTTGCTCTAGTACTGTAATTGGTAGTACCACATGGCTTAAGATTTTCAGGGTTAACTTCTTTTAGCATGCATTGGCTTTATTTGTGTAACCGGGAACACCGACTGGGTATGCAAAATGAAATCGTGCACGAGGAATGCTACTTATGGTAGAATGCATAAGGCATTTAGTTCTCGTACCACAATTCGGAATGGAAGTACCTGGTACGTGGTCCAATAAGAGTTCCCTAATAACTACATTCTACTCTGCTAAGTCATTTGAAGGTGTTTCCCTAAGAAGATGGTATAAAGCAGTGATCTCACTTTCCACTTGTCTTTTGCCATTATCTTCATTGAAACCCATAGATATGTTCACATGCATTGATGAAAACTTTTTTTCTTCTGTCTACATTATATGCATACTTAATTTTCACAATTTTGTAAAAATGCATGCCTAAGCATAAACTCATATTAAGAAACAACAATAATGATTAGAGGAAAGTCAACCAATAGACACATTACTCAATACAGTAAAGTATGTACTATGTAGAACCAAAAAGGGTGCAGTAATCATTGCCATCCCTGGCCTTGAAAGTCAATCGGCTTGACTTATTGGCAACAGATATGAATAATTTTGATTCCAACTAAAAATACTGAAAAATAGAAAAACAAAAGCCACAAAGCAGTATGATGTTTCGGATACAACTAACATACATGTTTTTTGACACCCTGCCTTACAACCCAGACTTCTTTTTCATTTGCTTTCTTGTCTGATAGATATCTATTATAATCATCCCAAGCCTCTTTTGTTGCTGAGACAGCAAATATAAAAATGAGTGGGCCCCATGTACTTGCAGGATTTACTGGGGTAATAAGTGACCAGAGTTGAAGGCAGGCAATCAACAGAAAGTACTGGTTCATGAATCGGCTGGAAACAAGGTAGAGAAATTTGTTAGGTACATTGGATAAGTTCAAAAAACAAGTTGTAGGAAGAACCAATAGGACCAAGAGTTGATTATATAAGCAGAATCATATCTACAGCTTTACAAAACATTACTAAAAAGGAAAACAAATGTTCAGAGATAAAACTTTATAAGACCTGCGATTTTGATAGAGATCATTAGTATTCAATCTATGTAAAACTAGAGACCACACAAAAACCTCAACTTTGGAAGTGACCTTGACTTTCCAAATGAACCAAGCTAATGGAAATGGATTAGGAACAATAGAGCAAATCAAAAAAGAGGAGTAACAATATCAGACATTAGGCAAATAGCAGACATGAAAGAGAAAAGGTAATATCAGACATTAGTCAAATACATCTGATAAACTATTTGAAGCATCCTGCAATCTTTTAACATAAAAAAGTTATGAATGAAAGAAAAAAGCAGTCAAAAAACACAAATAATTTGCTAGATTTGTAAGCCTACTAGATATTTATTAAAATTTGCATGCTTAGCACCACTATACTAATGCATACATCAAAAGGGTTTCTGAATTACCTGAATTGCTCCAATAAATTTTTCGGGAGAAAGTTCAACACAGTATATTTTCTGTTTGATATGCGGTTATCGCAATAAAGATCTTGGGACAGACTGTCATCATTGATATAAACAAATCGCTTCATGATTGACTTAAACTTAACCGCGCAAAATTATGTTCCAGTTTGTTCACTCCAAAGTATAATGTGGAGCTGCACAACAATAGGAGCTAGATTCAGAGTTTCGTATCCTGCAAATAACAACAATAATGAGGCTTCAAAGTAACCCATCATGGCATTTTTTAATTATAACCAAAAACTATAGCCTATTAGCATCAAAATTAAGAAGCCCATTACAATATCTACACCAATTCTCACTTATGCATATGGGTTTTCAAGTCCGTCAACACATGAAGCTATGTACCAGAGAGTATGAACACAAACACAACCAAATGAGCAAAATTTAGTTTGGTCAGTATTCAATCTTGATCTCATCATTGATGATTGTCGAAAATCAAAGACGCATGATTAAAAGAACAAAAAAGACTTTGGAATTTAATCAAACAGTTGTATTAACCATTTGAAAATGGAGATCATAAAAGCTATGTAAATTTAGATATCACAACAATATGAGTGAAGTTGATGCCAATTGATCAGCGCTGAATAATATACCATGGGGATTGTCGGTGCCTGGGAAAGCTGGAGCCCGGAGCAGAATTGGATCGGACGGTGATGCGACGATCCGTGAATGAATAACGCACGGTGAAAAATGATGAAGATGCTTGTGGATATTCGAGAACGCGTTAATTCTTGCCGATTGAGACTACGTTTTAAATCAGATGGAACCCGTATTAGCCAAAATGGGTTTTGCTTTTTAATTTTTCTTCTCTCCCCCTCTCTCTCCCCTTGTAGACTTTTTCTTTTCTACTTCTGGAATATATATATATATATATCGTCATTAAATGCACCACAAATTTAATCAATTGTAAGCAAAATAGGAGTAAGGTTACCTCATGAAATATTTTTTAAGGAAATATACATTTCATTTCATCTTACGGGTTTAAGGAAAATTGAGAAAGGAGCTAGAATGGGAATTAGGAAGAACCTAGAGTAAATATACCTTCAATCTTCTCTAAGGCGTGAAATTTTTTAATTTTTTGTTAAGAGGTAAATTCGAATATTTTATTTTATATAGTTAAAAAAAAATTACTATTAAATTATCACATTTGGTTTGCTTATGAAAAAGTTGTATGCATGAGATCATGGACAATAATAAAAGGTTAGATAAGAAAAATTTATATACTTTTAGAGTTAAATGAGCTAAAAAGACGAAAGATTTATGGAAGTTGGGATAAATTGAGTAATCAACAGGAAGAAATCAAGCCAGAATGACAATAGCAGTAGGCAGAAATATGTTTCTCTCTCTACCACATAAGTTAGAAAGGAAAAATAAATACTTTGAATTTCTATTATGTCTGCCACATAAGCTAGAAAGAAAAAATAAATACTAGAAGAACAATGAACCATTTGATCAAATATTTTGAAACCAAATTAATCATAACCATTTATTTAAAGTTATCCTTACCTATAAATATTAATATATCTCATTCATTCCAAAATTTACGAATCTAGCAAAAAGTCAAATATTGCACACAATTCTCTTTCAACCTTACATTCTCAAAGCTAGATTTCGAGTGGGGCAGAAAGTGATAAAAAGAGCAAAAAATATATAAATTGTTATACATTCATCTACTGCTCTTTTACATATCTTAGCACACACACTTCTTTATATATAGTGTGCTAACATATCAATTTTTTATTTGTGTTTAATATTATTATTATTATTATTATTATTATTATTATATTTATACATATTAAACACATCAAACACAGAGTACTAATATTCACAGTTATTTAAATTATTGTGTTTTATTCAAGTTGTTCATAATTGATTATATCCATAAACACTTGAATTAATAGCTTATATATATATATACACACACACACATTAATCTGAACTTTATACATAGTCCTTCCGGAAAGTGAAAAACAAGTGATTAGGCCTTCAGTAACTATCATTTTAAGGATTGGTATCACTTGAAAGTAGTGAACTATAGTCCTTTCTAGTTAAGTGATACAAGAAAATATTTTCTCAAGATTGAATAATTCTATTATTTTAATTCTTGTTGAAAAATTATTATCATGTGTATATAAAAAGAAGATTCGTATATAGTCTTCTCTTGGAGAATGATAAGCAAAATATATAAAACACTTGATCTATAAAGCGTAGTAGATTGACCTTCATTGAAAGAGTTAATCTCATCTTATAAAAGTGTTCTATATAAATCAAATTGATCAATATACATAAACTATTATATTATTTGTGACCATTGGTTTAAAAGTCATTTTATTGGAATTAATCTTAAACTAACATTATCCATCATCCTGTAATATTTAAGATATTTGTACTTAATGTGTTATCAATTTGCTTAATGAAAGAAGCATTTATTAAACATAACAAATTATTATAAATAAAAGGGGTAGAGTTGAGTGTTCTTCTAGTGTGCGAGGAATTGAATGATTCTTGTTTCGAGACAAAGATCTTAGAAAGGCCATAGGTTTGGGTTTCTAAGTGAGCGAGGAAGAGAAAATATATAGAGTTCCAAGACCAGCTAAAGAAGGAATACAAGATGCTCTAGAAAAGAGAATCTGCATTCTTGAAAAAGACTAGGGGATAGTTGTTCTAAGAAAGAATCATATTTGTAAAGGATTCTCCACCTAAATGAAGGAGTTTACTATTTTTATAGTGGAAAAATCCTAAATCCTAGAGAGGAGTTTGGGGACTAGACTAACTATATATATAAGGTAGATATATTTAGTAATTCAGGATATATCGTTGTGTTCTTTGTGTTTGGTATTTCTCTATCTCTATATTTTTTCTTTGATTCACTAAAATATTTAAATAAATATTTTAACAAAGTCATATAGAACATATAGTTAAAATTTAAAAAGACCAATTTTTTTCAAAAAATAAATTAATCTATTCAACCCCCCCTTATAGATTAAGTATTGCATAAACGGACCTTATCAATTGGTATTAGAGCATTGTTTTTTAACGTGTTTGTTAGGTGATTACAGATACAACCAAAAAGTAGATCATTTAAATGACCTATTTAAATGCTACTGGTTGTGGAGAATGACTTTCTATGTTTAGACCGTTTCTATTTGATAACACCAACTTTATCACTTGGAAAAATTAATTCAGAATCTATGCCAGATCACAAGGTGTCAAAGTGAGGATTACAATTGAAAAATGAGTCACTGTTCTTACAAAAACAGTTGACGAAAAGATAGTCGACAAAGAAGTACATGAATTCACAATCATTGAAGAAGAACTCATGAACATTGCTACTAAAGCAGAAATGGTTCTTACCACTGGTCTTGCTAAAAAAGAATTCAAGCGAGTCATCAATTATAAGAATGCCAAGGAGATATGGGAAAAACTTATTATCACACATGAATGTACCAGTCATATCAAAGAAACTAGAAAAGATACTATCATCCAAAAGTATGAAAACTTCAAACTTTCTAACAGAGAAAACATCATCGACATGGAAATTAGATTCACCTGAATCGTTGATGAATTGTAACAACTCGAAAAAGTCTACACCACTAATGAAAAGAATAGAAGAATTCTCAAAGCTCTTTCTTCCAACTGGAAAATTAAAGTCACTATAATTAAGAAAATGCATGATCTTAACATCTGTCTTGTAGACAGCCTCATTGGGAATCTACGTGTATATGAAGGAGACATGATTGCTGAAAGGATCGAAAATGATCTTGATTTTAAAAAGAAAGGAATAACACTCAAAGCTATTATAGCCGATCAGGAAAGTGATGATGAAGATCTCAAAGAAGAACTTCAAAGTTTGGATGATCATCAAGTAGCACTTTTAACCAGACAAATTAAAAGAGTCATCCAGAGCAAAGCTCAGAGGTATGGAAAAAGGTTCTTAAAATTAAACAATATTAATAGAGTTTTCAATAACCCAAACAACAAACAGTTTTACAAACTAAACTACAACAAAATGAACCCTTTTAAAAAATACACTAACCAAGTCAAAAATAATCACGCCCAAAACAACCCTATTGAACCTTCACCACCAGAAATTCAGGAAGTTTTCTTTGAATGTAAACAACCTGGACACTTAAAAAAATGTCCTCGATTAACCAAAGGAAGGAGTTTCGAAGCTGAAGGAGGATGAAATCTTAGTAAGTATGAGGAAACAACCGAACCACAACAAGAAGTGGTCAATCTTTTTCTTATGATGGATAGTGGAACATCTTTTTCAGGAACCAAGGTATCTCCTAAACTAAACTCTGAATTAAATATAGAAGATGATGAATATAATCAAGAAGAATTACAAGAAGGATATAATGACCCATATGAAAATCATGAAAAATTAAAAGAAGAGTTAGAAAAATTAAACGAAATTAACAAAAATATGGAGATAGAAAACTGCAATTTAAGTTTAACTAATGAAGATAATATTTTTGAAAAACAAAAATTAAATGAAGAAAATATTAATTTACATGTCGAAATTCTTAATTTGAAAATAAAGATTGATGATTTAAATAAATATCATAACATTGAAAAGACTGTAATGAGATTAAAAAGTTGAAGGCATTGAAAAAGATAAACAGTACTTTACTAAAAGGAATGAACAACTATATATAAAAAAAGAAAAATTTCAAAAAGAAATAGTTGAATTAAAAAATGAGGTACTAAAATTAAAAGAACAAGAAACTAATTTGTCTCTAAAAGAAGATTTAACTATATTAACTAATAAAATAGATGATTTAAAAGCAACAGTGATTAAGTTCACAAAAGGAAAAAAAAATTAGATGCTATGCTCAATTAACAAACATGTGAATTTTATCGTGAAGGATTGGGATATGGAAATACAAATAAAGAATCTACTAAAAAGGGTGTTTAACATGTGGAAAAAAAAAAACTATCACTCATATTTCTCCATTTGCCAAATGTTCTTACTGCAATAGAAATGAACATTCAGTTCAATTTTGCAAAGCTAAAAATGGTGATTACAAGGGTAAAATAATATGGGTTCCAAAAAGAACTGTGAACCACAAGAATAACTCAATTAAATATCATTATAATTCAAAGAGATTGGAAAGACAACCACAAATGGTTTATTATAACAAATCAATTCCTCAATATACACAAAAATTAAAATCAAAATTCTATAATGCATACAAAAGAATATTTGTATTTGAAAAATAATATGATTATCCTGTTCCTATGTTTGTCAGTGCAGGAACAAGTACTTTATACAGAAAGTGTCATACTAATCCCAATGACCCAATATACAAAAGGGTACCAAAATGGTGATTTTTTTTTTGAATTGCAGGTTTGTCTCCCCACTCAAAATAAACATAATAAATGGTATCTCGATAGTGAATATTCGAGACACATAACAGGTGATGGATCAATTCTAAAAAATTTCAACTGTCAAAAATGAACACATCACAATATTGGAAGTGCAATTAGGTACTGGATGCATCTATAATCTTCTATCAATTAGTCAATTATGTGATAGTGGTCTTAAGGTAACATTTAGTCCCATACATTATTCCATCTTTGATCAATCTGGTAAGTTAGTTCTCTTTTCGTCCTAGAGAAAATAACATGTATACATGCAATTTGAATATTTGAGTTTGTCAAAATGATATATGTCGTATGTGTGTACATGATGATCCTTGGTTATGGCCTCGAAGACTTGGTCACATTAACATGAGACTACTTAATAATATATCATTCAAAGAACATGTTAGAGGGCTTTCAAAATTACGATTTATAAAAGATCATACTTGTGAAGCATGTGAAATAAGAAAAAAATTCATGCATCTTATAAAGCTAAATTTATGGTGTCCACATCAAGACCAATTGAACTACTTCATATGGATTTGGTCGAACCAATTCCTAAACATAGTATGGGTGGAAGTTTATATGTGTTTGTGATAGTTGATGATTATTCTAGATTTACACAGGTTGAGTTTATAAAATTTAAAAGTGAAGCATTTAAGTACTTTGCTGCATTGTGCAAAAGAATTCAAAACCAACAGGAAACTGCTATAACCTATATCCGATCAGATCGGGGTAGAGAGTTTGATAACTCTGACTTTAAAATTTTTTATGATGAAAGAGGAATAACTCACAATTTCTCTGCTCTTTACACTCCTCAATCCAATAGGGTAGTTGAAAGAAAAAATCGAACATTAAATGAAATGGCCAATACTATACTTAAAAACAAACTAGATGAACATGGTAATATAATAAGAAATAAAGTTATATTAGTTGCACAAGGTTACACTCAATTATAAGACATCAAATTTGATGAAACATATGTACATGTTGCTAGAATTGAGTCTATAAGAATGTTTCTTGCATATACATGTTATAAAAATTTTAAAATGTTTTAAATGGATGTAAAGTCTGCATTCTTAAATGGAGTCATCGAAGATGAAGTTAATGTAAAATAACCTCATGACTTTGAAGATTATGAATATCCATATCAAGTTTATAAATTGCATAAAACATTATACGGATTGAAACAAGCTCCTAGAGCACGGTATGAACGTCTTAGTAAATTTTTAATTGAATTTTTTTTTAAATAAGTGTTGTTGACACCACACTATTTACTAAGTTTCATGATAATGATATTTTGGTTGTTCAAATATATGTTTGATGATATCATATTCGGCTATACTAATATGCCTATGTGTAATGAATTTTTTGACAATATGAGTAAAGAGTTTGAAATGAGTATGATGAGAGAATTAAACTTCTTTTTAGGATTGCAAATAAAACAAATGGAAAATGATATTCATTTATCATAATCTAAATATTATAAAGAAATGCTTAAGAAATTTAGACTTGAAAATGTTAAACCAATAGACACTCTTATATATACATCTAAAAAATTAACCTATGATGATTATGGTAAGTCAGTTGATATAAAGAAATATCGAGGTATTATTGGTAGTCCATTATATATCACTGCTAGTAGATCTGACATCATGTTTAATGTTCATAAGTGTGCAAGGTTCCAATCTGTTCTTAAGGAATCACATCGAACTGCTGTAAATAGGATCTTTAGATACCTCAAAGGAACCTCTGACATTGGCTTATGGTATCCCAATGGTCAACCTTTCAACTTGGTATGCTTCTCTGATTCTGATTATGCAGGTCACCAAGTTGATAGAAAGAGCACCAGCGGAACTTGTCAGTTTCTTGGCGAATGTTTAGTATTTTGGTTCTCTAAGAAACAAAATTCAGTTTCTATATCCATCACAGAAGCGGAATACATTGATGTAGCCAGATGTTGTGCGCAAATCATTTGGATGAAGCAAACATTGGTTGACTACAATGTTAAGTTTGAATGTGTGTTTACACTGTGCGATAACACAAGTGTTATTGATCCGAGTAAAAATCATGTTCTTCATGCAAGATCAAAACATATCAATGTAAGACATCATTTTCTGTGTGATCATGTCAACAAAGGTAATATAAAGATGATCTATATTGATACTGAGCATAATATTGCTAATATTTTCACAAAAGCTTTAAGTTCGGACCTATTTTGTAAACTACATTATGATCTAGGCATGATGAAATTTATAAAATAATTAACTAGATTAAGTGGGTGACTACAAACAATTGTTTAAAAGTTATTTTGTTTAATTATTTGATATTTTGTGATTAAAATCACACTTTTAGGTTAATTGGTTATTTAGACCAGTCTTGGACGAGAACTGAAAGCTTCTCCCCTCTCATATTTTATTACATTGAAAAATTTAATATTAATAAATAGCCGAAGTCGCTTTAAGAATTTCATTTGATTATTATACTTTTTGATTAAATGATCATTTCTCATAATTGCTTGATAAATGTTAACTAACTAAGTTTTTGAGTCACCTTAATGATGAGCATGTTTGAGCCAAACCCAACTCAGTAAGTATCAACTCAAGGTGAGTCGAGCCAAACTTTCCTAATGTTAAATAGTATTTTAGGCGAACTCTACAAAAGAAGAATCCAATTGAGCCGAATTTTTCTTGTTATGCCTACCCATACTATACAATGAAAATATTCATTAAAGCAATAAAGAATGAATTATCATGGGATAAATGCTAAATCAGATAAGTTCTTATAACACCTTCCTCTAATATTCATTTATAATTTTTTATAATAAATTATTATTATTATTATTATTATTATTATTATATCTTCATATCTCATTTTGATCATCATGCTTAATTGTTAAATATGCTTAAATTAATATATTTGAACTCTAATGTTATCTAAAGTATATGTGTCTTGCATGTTTATATTTAAATAATAAATATGATTCATGAATTGCTTTATTCTTATTACTAGCATATAGTTAGTACATGACATATATCATATTAGTTTACGTGACAAACTTATATGATTCATAATGTGATAGTTGTTGGAAAAAGGAATTCCAACTCTTTTAGAAAGTATATTTTGTCCAGTTAACTTGCATGTGTTACTTTAAATAGAAAATTATCTAGGAAGAAAATAAGAAAATCTCGTGGGTCCATATCTTACAAAGTAATATACTTTTATATTCAAAATTGTCTAAACAGTATAATAATTATGTACAAATATGGGTAACACATGTGGGTAAATTATGTGGACATAATTCGATCAAATCATACTTTTTCAGCCATACCCACATTAAATGATAAGCACTTACTCGTTTTACTAGTACTTAAAAGTATTCTTAATTCATTATATATAGATGTATGGACAAAAGAAAACTTTACAATTTGTTTTCTTGTCTATAACTGAGCTTTTTGCCATAGATCTTTTTAAGTACGCTTTCATTGATAATCAAGCTTATGATTTTGGTATTTCTTCTACTATCTTAAATTCAGACATTCTTGAGTCTTCCAAAGAATGTCCCGAGTCATCAAAGAAAAGAAAATTTGAGTATAAAAACTATTTGCTTTGTTCAAATAAAGTTTTAAGAGAAAATTCTCCTACTCCATTTCAAAATGGTACACTAATTAATTTTTCTATATTCCCAGATATCAAAAATAATTTTAAAATCATTGGATGGGAATGTCTTGTTGAATTTTTTGAATCTCTAGTATACACTAACTTAGTAAAATAATTTCACACAAACATGTTTGCTGGCACAAATGATAATAGGGAAAAGTTTTTCACAACTTTGATCAAATGAAAGCACTTGATTTTAGACCAAATCAATTTATGCAAATGTTTGTCTTTAAATTCGAACATGTTTGAGCTTGCAAAAATTGACGCTTCATCTGAGTACACAAAGTTCTCTACAAATAATTTCAACAAGTTTTTAAGAATTATTTGCGACTCAGTTGTTCCTAGAATCTTCGATAGCTCACCTAGAGATTTGGACATCAAATTTTTCAATGCTAAGAGTCAATTTCTAGCTAAGAACTATATTCTAACTACTATGTGCCCTTTAGTCTGCCATACTTTCTTGTATTATCAATGATCAACTGTGCAAACAAAGGTTTAATGGCATATGGACTTTTATTGACAAAAATATTCAAAGCACATAATATTGACTTGAGTGATGAAATGTCTATGTCTGTTGATGGAGTGTTTACTGGTACACTTTTCCTCCTACCTGTTCTTTACATCATTAGAAAATGAGTGATAACACATCAAAACAAACCTCTATATCAAAATGCTTAACTCATTTGGATGTTGATGTTTGTTTGAAAATTGAGCAAAAGATTGATAAACTTTTTGAAGAATTGAAAATGGTTATAACTGGAATACATGAAAAATTGAATGTACTTCAATTTCAAGTTAACTATTTAACCAATGGTGTTCATGTCAATCTTGATCCTACTATGATCTCTGCTCCTATTTTTGACAATGTTTGATATCAATGAACACTCTACAATATATCTTATGTGCTTATGTGTAAACTTTATAAATACTACATAGCTTCATTTATATAGAAGTGTTTTGGAAGCAATGTAATATTTGAGATATGAATGAAAAGCGAAGGAATATTTGTTTTGCAATTCTGGTTCTGTTCTAACTTTTGTCTGTTGCAGGAACAACGAAAATTTTGTTGATGACAAAAAAGGGAAGATAGAAGTAAAATATTTTATAGGATAAGAGAAAAGAAAAAGGAAGAAGTGAGTAGAGCGATATTTCGAATTAGAAGAAAAATGGGAAGTACAAAGTAAGAGAAAGTAATACAATCAAGTTTTTTTAAAAGATAAAACTTAAGTGGTTTTGTCATCATCAAAAAAGGAAAGACTAAAAGGTATAAATTATTATACTATTTTGATGATAACAAAATTAAAAGTCTTTAGAAAAACTAGGATATATTCATCTCCATAGGACTCTATATTACATATAGTTATTTTTCCAAATTCTAAATAAATAAATAAAAATAAAATTCGACCACCTTGATCTCGACCACCTCGGCCTCGACCGCGACAATAAATAAATAAAAAATAATTAAAAAAAATAACAATTTACTTTTTCTCTTTTTCCACTCGAATAAAATAAAAAGTACTTTATCTCATTTTCTCTATATGTTATCAAGTACTGATGAGTTGGACAAAAAGAATGTACATTTTTTAAATTAATCATAAGCGCACTCTCTCACCTCCTGGCTTTATGCAAAGCACAATTCAATGATATACAAAAATTTTCTTTCACGTGGCATGGAAAATACTTTGAATTTCTATTATATCTGCCACATAAGCTAGAAAAGGAAAATAAATACTAGGAGAACAATGAACCATTGGATCAAATATTTTGAAATCAAATTAATCCTAGCCATTTATATAAAGTTCTCATTGTTTATAAATATTGATATACCTCATTCATTCTAAACTTACGAATCTAGCAAAAAGCCAAAGACTGCCCACAATTATCTTCCAATCTTAAATTCTCAAAGCTAGATTCTGAGTGGGGTAAAAAGTGATAAAAAGAGCAAGAAATAAATAAACTATTATACATTCATATACTGCTCTTTTATACATCTTAGCAAACATACTTCTTTATATATATTATGCTAACATATAACTTTCTTATTTGTATTTAATATTATTATTGTTATATTTACACATATTAAACACATCAAGCACACATTACTAACATTCACAGTTATTTATATTATTGTGCTTTATTCAAGTTATTCATCATTAATTATATCTATAAACACTTGAATTAATAGCTAATATATATTAATCCAAATTTATACATAGATCTTCTGGAAAGTGAAAAACAAGTAATCAGGCCTTCAATAACTTTCCTTTTAAAAATTGGTATCATTTGACAGTCGTGAACTGTAGTCCTTTCTAGTTAAGTGATACAATAAAATATTTTCTCAAGATTGGATAATTTTATCCTTATAATTCTTGTTGGAAAATTATTATCATATGTGTATAAAAAGAAAATTCGTATATAGTCCTCTGTTAAAGAGTGATAAGCAAAATATAAAAAACACTTTATCTATGAAGTGTTGTAGATTGATATTCATTGAAAGAGTTAATTTCACCTTATAAAAGTGTTCAATATAAACTAAATTAATCAATATACATAAATTGTTATATTATTTGTGATCATTGGTTTAACATTCATTTTGCAGGAATTAATCTTAAACTAACATTATCCATTATCCTATAATATTTTACATATTTGTACTTAATGTGTTATCAACCTGCTTAACAAAAGAAACATTTTATTAAAAATAACAAATCATTGTAAACAAAAGAGGTGGAACTAAGGGTTCTTCTAGTATGTGAGAAGTTAAGTGATTCTTGTTCTGAGACCAAGATCTAAAAAATGTCATAAGTTTGGGTTTCTAAGTGAGTGAGGAGTAGAAATGATATCAAGTTCCAACCATAGTTATCAAGGCGACAAGTCGAGGCGAGGCGACAGTCGGGAGCCTAAGCGCTTAAGCGATAAGACGCCCGACTAGTCGTCCGCAAGTCAATAAATCGTTAACAATGTAAATTTTATACCTATAAAATTATATATAATTTAACATTTATATGAATATTTATATATTTATATTTCTAATGTTTTACCATATTCATGATGCAGATTGTAACATATCACCACACAAAAAGGAGCGAACAAGATCAAGTCAAAATGATAATTTTACTATAGTTGTACTTTTTTGAACTTGTATGATTGTATCAACTTTAAATTATATAAATGATGATACTTTTGTAATATTTAGTTTAATTCAATATAATTCTTAAATTTATGTTTAGTTTCTTAAGTTTTAACATTGTATATACCATAACAAGTAAACAAACATTGTTAAGATAAAGGTATAAACAAGCATATAATCATATTATAATATTAAACAACTATCCTTAATAAGATAAAGACATATTCATTGATACATTGTCAAAAACAAACATAATATAGAAACAAACATGAAGTCCTAAAAACTTAGAATTCTTCAACTCAAAAGTCTTATTTTTTCATAATAAAAAGATCACTAAAGCTATCAAGAAAAATCATCAAAGATCAAATCATCGTTCTTTCTCC
This sequence comes from Hedera helix, assembly GCA_947179155.2. Taxonomy (NCBI): domain Eukaryota; kingdom Viridiplantae; phylum Streptophyta; class Magnoliopsida; order Apiales; family Araliaceae; genus Hedera; species Hedera helix. The sequence continues at coordinate 34,410,609 of OX359273.1, forward strand.
CAACAGTGGTATCATCACTCGAAACAGTAGTTACTCTTCGGCCATAATCATCATTTACATCCTCATCATCATTAGGAAGGCCTTCTTCATCTTTTCCAACATCAGAATCAGAGTCATTCACAACTCTTATCCTTGGTTCCCTCAAAGTCGAAACACCACCACGCCGTGAGTAGACAGTAGTAACATTACCCGCTCTACGAATATTTTGAACCTCAGTGGCATCGGATGCACCAACTTCTCTGTCAACATCCTCCCATGTAAAATCATCTCCATGATGAACTACATCTTGCTCGGGTTCGATCCACTCATTACCTCAATCGAAATCCTCTAGGACTAATAGATCAAAGTTTCTTCCAAGTTCGCGCCTCTTTTGGAACCTATCAATAATTCGGCGATTGTATTGCACATACACCAAATCATTTAACCATCGATGCTCCAACCTATTTCTCTTCTTCGTATGAATCTGAAATTTGTGTTTAAAAAAATATTAAGTAAAAGAATATATAAAATATTTATAGATTTAGTCGTGTATTAATTAATATTAAATATAAGATATTTAATTACTAAATACTTAAAAACTCAAAAGTGCTCCAATTGCGTTCCAAACCGAAAGAAGAACAATAAAGGCCGAGAATTCGCTTTGTAAACTTTGTAAGCTCAATAGAAAAACCACCAAAAGCATTCCACCAATCAACTATATTAGATGTTAAAAATCATAAATAGTCTAAATTATAAAACTTAAAGCAAACTTTATAATTAATTTAAAATATGTACTATGATTTTTTGTCTTTCGTTGCCTAATCGACATGGGTTTAGAAAAGTCATTACGAGAAGATTTATAGCCATCAGCTAGGTCGCTTATCTTGTCTGCCAAAACTTGATCGGGAACTATTTTTGAAAGAACATCATTGAAGTTGTTACGTAACTTGTAAGCTAGACCAGATTGTTCATCCTCTTTAATGTCAAAATACTTTCTTGAATTTAGAAACAATGCTGCCCCATATAACTTTTGCTCCATTTAGCATTCCCATCTTCGCTCGATAATGTCGATCACTTTCTTGTATAACCTTTGTTAGTTATTAAAGGCATCTTTGATCTTATTCTTTGCAAATTTCATCGCAGCAAGAATCAGGCATAGTTGGCCTCTCATCAGAATCAACAATCCTCAAGACAACAAGTAATGGTTATGAGGCTCTAATACAATCTTCAGCCACATGCCAAAAACTAGAAGAAATAATTGTATCATAAACTTTTTTCCCCGACTCTGTAGTTAACAACCTAGAATGTGTCCAATCACCACTAATGAATAAATGTCTCAAAACATCCTTGTACTTACACATGCTTTGAAGGGTCAGAAAAGATGTAGTAAATTGGGTGACTCCCGATCTCACAAGGTCTCTCCCATTTGTTTTGTTCCTCATCGCACCAAGAAGGCAACCATGTCTACAAATGAATGTTGTTATTTTTTTTTCTCTCCCAATTATAGACTTAAATTGCTTCAAATTGCCTATATCCTCTAGCATAAGGTCTAAGCAATGGGCTGCATATGGTGTCCAGAACAAGTAGGTCTCCTCCCCATTAAAATTTGGCCAGCTGCCTTATAATTGGAGGTATTGTCTATTACTACTTGCACAACATTCTCAGCCCCAATCTCGTTGATCTTCTCATCAAGTAAATCTGCCAACATGCTTACATCTTGAGATTGACTAGAAGCATCAATTGATCCCATAAAGTAAGTCCCTACAGGACTATTAATAAGAAAATTTATCAAGTGTCTTCCTCTCCTATCTATCCATTCGTCTGACATAAGAGTGCAACCGTACTCATTCCAAAAAGTTTTGTGCTTCTCTTTCATTTCCTCTGTTTTAGTCTTTGCCTTCCCTAAAAGAGGAACTCTCAACTCGTGATACAATGGAGGCTTCAAACCCGACCCATATTGCCCGATAGCCTCAACCATCACCTTAAAACTTCTTGCATTCACTGCATTAAAAGGGATGTTACACTCATAAAACCAATTGGCAATGTGCATGTGAACTTTATCTTTCTCTTCCGGTGAGCGTAGACGATTCTCTAAAGTTATTTGGCTTGGACTTTTGCGATGTCTTTCGTCCACAACTTCTTTAGGAGATTTCCTAAATAGAGTTTCAACCGTCTTTGGGTGTGGCTGTGGCTTAGTGAATTGAAATGTAGTCTTCATCCTTTTAGATGTAGTCCCAGAACTTAGAATAGTTGGAGAGGAAGTATGGGTAGGGTTGGAAGGAGTGGATGTATGGCTTGGAACATTAAATGACTGGATTTCTTCTATTTCGACAGTGTTATTAAATTGAATTGGCTTGTTCCTTTTGTTATTCATTATTGCTTGATGCATCTCTTTTGAAATTTCTGTTATAGTTCGAGGACACTTGGAGACATCCCCATATCCACCGGTAAGATGTTACTTAAATCTCTTGATCCCTCCATGAACTTTTTTCCCACAAAGTATGCATTGCATGAGATTTTTATCGCTCAATTTCGGCCAAAATCTATATTTTCACTCCGGATCCTTAGACTTGGCCTTTCTTTTAGGATCCTTACTTAGATCATAACCTTCTGCTCCCGAACTTTTAGCTATTTAACTATCTGCAAAATATAGTTTATAACCATATTATAAACATAGTACAACAATGCATCAGTCATCAATCATTGTTGTAGTTGTAGAATACTGTAATATAGTCACAAAAAAAAACATATATTATATATATTAACCACAGTCTATAGCAAAGCAGTCGTCAGTCATAAGACACATAAGTAAAAACATAACTCATAAATATATTAACTAAATGTCTACATTACATATATATTATTTAAATGTATCATAATATAAATACACTGCAGAAGCTCACGGCTTAGGGGCCAGGGCAAAAGAAGAAGAAGAAGAAGGTTAAGGAATAAGAAGAAGGAAGAAAGACGAAGGCAGAACTATGGAAGAAGAAGAAGAGAGAAGTTGTACCTGAAGGTCCTGAACTTGAAGTCGACAGTCGGTAGATGATGATGATGGCGAAGTCGAAGTCAGCGTCGGCGTCCGGTTAGTAGTCCTGTCGCAGCCTCGCAGGTCAGTCGCTCTCTCTGCCTCTCTTGAATTTCTGATTTCAATTTCTAATTTCAGTCGTGGCTTTTGATCGTGATTAGTTTTTTTTTTATTACCCATTCACTTTCGGGTCGAGTCATACCTGCTATGGGTAGGTCGCCCGCTCAGCTCCCTTGTTATTCGTGTCGTCCTTGAGTCGTCCAAGGCGACGACTTTCCTTACTAAGCGGTCGCATTCCTGTGTCGCCACCAAGCCGTCCTATCGCCTTATGTAATATTCCGAACTTCCGATATTCTTGTAATCCAACTCTATGTGAATAAATAAAGGTTCAATTAAGATTCATAATGTGATATATGATAATTCTATATGTAGGATTCTATATTTTAATTCTAGTAGTAAATCTTAAAGCTTACAAATGAAATCGGAATGACAATTTAAAGTTAAAACCTAAACTCTAAGGGTTGTAACCTAAGGATTATAACCTAAAAGATGCTTCAACCGTCTTAAGTCGTCTTGATATATCGTATTTCACGAAATAGTGTTTATATGAAGTATAAATGTTATTTATCCAATAAAAGTTTTTCTCGAAAAATGTATAAAATCACTATTTACGAGGTGACGTTTTTCATTCGTTTGATTATTATTTCCTTCATCTGTAGGACTTTTTATATTTCACAACATAGTGTTAATATGAAGTTTAGATGTCAGAGAATCAATAAAAATTTTTGGGGAAAAAGGCACGATTTACGAGAAAACGCTTGTCGTCTTTTTGAACGTTCTTTTCGACATTTTGACTTTTTATATTTCACGAAATAGTATTCTTATGAGGTATGGATGTTAATGAGACAATAAAAATATTTTGTCTAAAAATACGTGCAAACACTATTTATTCAAACACTGTCTTCCAAATTTTAAAAATTCACAGTTCCGAATAGCATTTTTACAGACAACGGAGATATTTTCACAAATAAAAATATTTACAAAAAAATGACTGTGGGGTTATGAAATTTTAAAATAGAACAAATACGGAGAGAAATACGCAAAAACACGTTTTACGAGAAATATACGGAAATGTACCCGAGGTTAAAACAAGGTATAAACTACGAGGCTTACACGAGACATCATATTAATAATATATGAATTATTTTATGAATAAAATACGTATAACTAATTAAAACTGATATTACTAATGCGAAATATTTAAAATTAATCGTACGTGATTTATCCGATATGCCAAAAATTCAACCAATCGGAAGAAATAATGACAAAATAGCTCGGGAAGCTTCTAGAAGACTAGGTGAACGGTTTGGTCTTGAAAATATCTAGATATTATCTTATTTTTATTAATTAAATAATGTGCAAAAAGACTAAAATGCCCCTGACTTTTAAACTAAAGACCAAACTGTCCCGACCCTTGGTTTTCTATAAATAGGGAGCTCTCCCTCCTTTAAATTCATTAGTTCAAATGCAAAAACACTCCAAAGTTATATTTTGAGAGATATTGTGAGAGAAAAATTACTTTCGAAGCGACGAAGTTCTACGCGATTTAACGTAAAGCATGCACTTTAAACGGTATACCTGTTTTTCTTTTCTTTAGTTTTCTTCTATTAGTTGGTATAAATATTCATTTTATAATTTGTTATAATGTTCAATTTAGTTTAAATAAATAGTATAAAAGTCCTATTTATAGCCGTTATAATGGCCAATTTTATTTTAAGTATAAAGAAGAAAACATACTTTTATAAGCTGTTATTCTGCTCAGATTTTTCAAAGTATTATTGTAAATATCCATTTTGTAGGTAGTTATAATGTCTAAATTATTTCAAATATCTATTTGAAAAGTCCTATTTGTAAGCCGTTGTAATGGCTGATTTATTTCAAGCATAAAGAAGAAAATGTTCAGTTTATAAGCAGTTATAATGTTCAATTTTCTTTATGTAATAAATGAGAATATTCATTATATAAGCAGTTATAATGCTCAAATATTTTCATATATATTAGAAGAAGTCTTATTTATAAGTGGTTATAATGTCCGAAATAAAACTTAAAAGTTGTACTCGATATAATTTAAACCGTGTATATAAACGTGTGATTATGTAGGATTATTGGCGAGGGTTTAATCTAATTCTAGATATTTACAAGACAAGTTTTCTATCCTTAACCTTTGTTTACTTGCTTTCTATGCGATTTATACATTTTGTTCATGCAACGTGTTATAAATCTTTGATATGAGAGTTATTGCTTCTTGTTTCGGCATAACTTGCAAAAATGAAATGCTTATTCGTGATATTATTCGAATCATGCTTTATTATATCAAACCAAATTGTCTTGGGGCGATCCTGACATGTTAAGTAAACTGAGATGAACAAGTATGTTTCACTGTTCGTAATTAGTTCAGTGTATAGTATGTTATGCATAACATAGGATGTCGTTAGGTTGATCCCTTTTTCTATATCCACTGTAAAAGGTTCTAAGTCGAAAGACAAAGAACAGTTCAAGGTCTAACCACCACTCAGTCTTACTATGTTAAGAACATTTGTTATATCAATTGTTGTTGTCACGCCCCCAAATCCGAGTTCCTTTAACCCTAGACTTGGTACGTCACGATACATCATCTTCATACATGTTCTATAACTAATGCGGAATATATAAACATAAATTGTTTATTCTACAACATTTCCCAAGGTTTCTAACCTTAACTTACATATATACCTTTAGATTCATAAAAAGGTTTACAAAATTACTTACATCATATAACAATTTAGTTATAATGAATAACACTATAATCTTGTCTTTTGCTTCTGTCTCCGTCTCTCCTCGGACATTCGTATTATTCTGAAATTTGTTATCATGATATAGCAAGAGTGAGCAACGACTTTGCTCAACAAGTTTAAATACAATAACGATATATCATGATTGAAGGAAAGAACAAGCTTTCGGATTTTCAGCAATATAATAATTGTGAAAGAGTACGAATCATAATTTCAATAATTGAATGATTGAATCAATTAATGTTGAGTGTCAAGAATGATCATGAACAAATTTAACTGAACCTTATGGTAATGAAGGTGATCATCCTTTCATACCTGATGAACACATGCAACAAGCACTATGTGCGAATCAACAATTTAAAGATGTGGAATAATTATACAGAATTAAACCATAGCATGCTTGAAACATAATAACTTGAGTTTGAGTTAGGAACTTGAACAATAAAATAATATATCCTGCTCGAATATAAATTGAGTAGGGTTTAGGAAAACTTGCCTGTCTGCTCAGCTATAATAAGTGTCTAGCTTTAACTAACTGACTTTGAAAGACCTAACATTAATAAAGTTGGTCTAATAATTAGTACGACGTATTTGAACAACTATACGCTTACTAAGGAACTTATCTACCATATAAGTACTAACACATGATATACATCAGTCAAAACAATATTATTAACCTTATAGACCCTCAATCATATTAGGTTAATAATTTAATAAGTTAGAAAATATTTTTCTTAAGTGTTGGACTCTTATTAAACCCTTAAACAACTTATTACAATTGTTTAATTAAAGCATAATTAAATTCAAATTATTTTATTAACTCAATCTCTATTTAATTACTATTTAATCTTGATTAAATAGGAATTAATTAATTATCTTTAGTTATTACTTAAAATAAATAATAACTAATTGTACTTACTTATTATTTAATAATAATTAAATAATAAATAATTATTGATTTAATTTTAACCTTCTTTAATTTAATATTAATCAACTAATAATTAACTAAGTAATTAACCTCACTTATTATTTAATTTAAATAAATTAAATAATAGTTTACTAATTTTAATCCTCTTTAATTATTATTTAATGTCAATTAAATAATAATTAATTATTTAGTTAATTTTAATTATTATTTAAGGCTAAATAATAATCAATTTATTTATCCTTATTTATTATTTAAATTAAATAATAAATTATTACTCTAATAACTTAGTTTCCATTAATCATTATTTAATGCTAATTAAATAATAATTAATTTCTTAATTATCCTTATTTATTATTTAATAATATTTAAATAATAAATAATCAATTTATAAATTTTTATCTCTCTTTAATTATTATTTAATAAGAGTTAAATAATAATTTATAATTTGTCACCCTTATTTATTATTTACTCTTAACTAAATAATAAATAATTAGTTTAAACACTTTCTCATGATTTAGTTACTATTTAATATAAATTAAATAATAATTACCTAGTTACTTTCTTTATTTATCAATTAAATAATAAATAATTAATTTATTTTCTCAAAACATGTTGATATTGTTATTAAATACATAAAGTACATATTTAAGATTTAATAACAATTTATTTATAATTTTCTTGAATTATTAGCTAGGTAGTCACAATTTAGTGTACCTTTTAACCATAAATAATATGAAAAATATCAATTTTTAGAAATAATACCATATCAATACCTATAACACTTCAAGTAATCAGTTGGTTATTTGTTCATATTTTTCCAAAATTTAAAAATGCTTTTTATTATTTTTCATACATTTAGTAAGCTTTTATCATTTAATAATTATGAAAAATAGCTACTGACATTATAAAAATACCATTAAATTCCAGAAAATAGTACACAAAATTCCAAGCAACTTTCTAGTTTTGGCCGTCGCCGGAACCGGCCGGAAAATGGGTGAACCGGCCGCCGGAATGCTCCGGCCGGTTCACCAAAAAAAAACCGGCAGAAACATGCCTTATTCCAGATTTTTGTCAAGCTTTGGGGTCTTTTACTAAAATTTTAATAACTTGAGTTCTATAACTCCGATGGAGCTCTACTTTATATTGTTACGTTCGTTTCTTCTCGAACTACAATTTTCCATTATTGGATTAATTTTTCGGACATGATTTGACCTCCGAAAATAGCCTGGAACCGGACTGTTCACGCAAAACTTCCGACAGTGGAGTGTTTTAGTAGAAAAATCATATCTCACTCGTTTTAAATCGGATTCTAGTCATTCAAGTTGGAGAATTTACATAACTTCAAGATCTATCCAACAAAATTGACGGATCAAAAATCCAATTTTCTGATCGTGAACAGTAATTCCGGGAGCGGCTGTTCCGATTTAGTTTTCCGGTAAACTTGATTTTTTCAAAGTTTGAACATTTTTTCCCCACATTAAAGCTTATAAAACATAAGTTAAACTCATGATAACCTATATAAACATACAAATCATGATTTTAACCATACAAATCATTACGTTAATATTTCTATCATGAACTTGAAAGAAAAAAATAAGATTAGGGTTTATAAAAACAATTACCTCATTTTAATGGCTATCTTCATTTTTCTTTCAAAATGGGTTGTGAAGGAGGATGGCATGAACCAAGAATTCCTTCTCCTTCCATATCCTTGCTCTCAAATAATTCTCTCTCTAATTTGAAAAGTGAAAGAAGAAGAAATGACTAACATTTCTCTCTCTCTAATTACTTAAATCTTCCATGATGTATAGATATATATCTTATATCTATGAATTTAGACCAACACAAGTTAGCTATTGGATACTTACACAAGAAATTTAATCCATGCCTTAGTTGGTGAGAATAAGTATGGTCCATGAAATAAAAAATCCATGCAAGCAATCCTAATTAAAATAAATGAAAAATAAAATAACAACAAAATCAATCCATTCTCTCTCTCCTAGCACCATGCGGCTGATTTGGTTTTGCTTTGTCCCAAATTGTTTGTCACATGTCACTTTTTAATAAATAATTGTTAAACAATTTAATTCCAAGTGGGCTCAAGCTTTGGGCTTTATTTAAAAATACCAATTGGGCTCTAATTAAATTGTTTGGGCTACTAAATTGTCAAATTTTTATTATTCTTCACTTGGGCTACTAATTGACCCATGTTTGGCTAATTTAATAATTTACACATTAATTATTCAATCCATGGTTAAATAAATAATTAGATTGAATAAATAATTAAATACCTTAACCCATTAGTATTAAATTACTAAATGGACTAATAAATATTATTATTAATATTTCACATTATTTACATTAATTAATAATCATATTAATTAATTTATAAAATTTAATTAACTCATTATATTCAATTTAATTGAATATTTAATTAATAGGAAACTTATCAATTATTTTGATATTAAAAATTTTAGGATTTGTCGCTAATAATAATATATATAATCTATATATATTATTTATACACATTACCTTACCTCAAAAACAATTTCACAATAAATTATGAAATTAACATAAATTCAATATATAATTTAATATATATTATTTACGCCATAAATTAAATTATTTTATACATTTACATTAAATAATTCATTTCTCATCAATTATGGAAATAATTCCATTTACCCGAAAATACATTAAAATAATATATTTACTCAATTTCTTATTTAAATAATTTATTAAATTATTTAATTAATATTACACAAGTAATTGTATAATTAAATTTCTCACTCCCATAAATCATTTACAATGATTTATTTAATTATAGAATATATTCATTTAATATATTCAATTACTATTTAAAATTACTCAATTAATTTAATCCCTTTATATATATGTACATATATATGAAATTAAATATTGTACAATATATATAATTACTATTCTCCTTTAATTAATTCAACTATTTTATATAATTTATATAAATTACATAATTATTCCTCACAAATAATTTATCAACAATTTGCATAATTGTTGATTAATGAATAAATTAATTCCACAATAAACCTTTTAATTCAATTCGGATTAATTTAATATTAATCTATCTATTTATCACAATTTAATTAACCATTAAATTATGTTACTAAATGTGCACGCATATATATATTCATATAAATACATATTTAATTTACACGCAACCACGTCGTATAATTATATAACTCCACTAATTAATTCTCTTAATTTAATTAGACTTGTTGTTAGTCAAGTTTATTGAATTATCACTTTTTACTTGCTAACTTATCCAAAAAAAATTGATATCACCATATCTAAGTTAGTCCGTTAAATTTAATTTGGACATCTATTTATCTATCACTACTAGGTTATCAAACTCCAACCTTTATTAAATATTAAATATTTTATTTCTAATTCATTTAAATATCCGGGATATTACAGTTGTGCCATGAATCCTTACAATCCATATCGGTGTGAGTTCACTTATATGCTATGTGTTTAAGACTTGTTAAGCATCTTAGCTCACTCTTGCATAAACCTAAATTGCAGACAAACCCGAGAGCTCCGGCTCAAAGAAGAAAGGAAAAAAGAAATGCGTAGACTAGTTTATTGCTTTCCTTAACTGTTCTTAACTGTAGTCATAATGACATTTTGTAATAAGAACAAGTTTCACACATGTAACCGAATATTATATAAATATTATCATATTTTATCACATTCTATTGTTATGTCTTTACTTTGATTAAACTTAGAATTGTTTAAAACTTAACATAGTATTAATAATGATCTATTTATCTGAACGAGGATCGGTAAATAACTTGTAAGTGTTGTACATCCGAGACAGGACTAAGCGATGTTGATTGGTCAAATCCATCGTTAAGGTTCCTCGGACCCAGGTATAACTCGTTATTACTATTTTGAATGTCGGATAAGTAGGATTATTAATATGAAGAGATATCACTATAACCAAATATGCTTCGAATGAGGATTTTAACTATTTGGGTAATGTTCTGTACGGAAAAAGAATTTTGCATCGGACAAAGATACAACCATTTGTCACGGATAAAGATGCAAACATTCACCGCGAGATTCTCTGTTCCCAAGAGCCGTCCTAATGATTTAATGTCGTGGATGTTGGAACATGTAAAGTTATAAAATATCTAAATATTAAGAATAAAATGTTATGTTTGAGTATTAAGTCTCTTGTATTGATTACAAGGACTTGATATAAAATAATGAAAGATCTTTGGGAATTAAGATGAAAACTTTGTTTGAGAATAAAGGAAATCATCTATAAACCTATTGATTTAGCATTTATAATGAACACCAAGTCATTTATAGTAAGTATAGTGATTTGGGGGCGTCACACCTTATCCCTGAGCAGGGCCTTGACGCCTAAGCGATGACTTGATAAGCTTGGTTCTAACACCAGCCAAAGAAGGAATACAAGACGCTCTAGAAAAGAAAATCTGCATTTGTGAAGAAGACTAGAGGATAGTTGTTCTAAGACAAAATTAGATTTATAATGGCTTCTCCACCTAAGTGAAGGAGTTTATTATTTTTATAATGAAAAAATCCCAAATTATGGATAGGAGTTTGGGACTGTATTAGTTATATATATCGGGGAGATATATTTAGTGAATCAGGATATATCGTTATGTTCTCTGTGTTTGGTATTTTTTTATCTCTATATTTTTATTTTTATTCACTAAAATATTTTAATAAAATCATATAAAAAAAAAATTAAAATTTAAAAAGATCAAGATTTTTTTAAAAATAAATTAAACCTTCTAGATTAATTATTGCATAAACGAACCTTCTTTTTGCTATTGTTCTCTTATCTTGTATTATCTCCGTCTGTCAACTCATGACTGATGTATATGGTAGACATGAACCTTGGGCAACCTGGTACAATTAGGTTATGCCACGTGGCGAGTTAGTGCTTTATTCAAAGTCACGTGTCGGAGTGGACCCCATATTATTACCAAAGTCATTCTCAGCCAAAAAAGATATAACTAACCCTCTCGGCAATCCTATTTTTCTAACCACCAGCACCAAGTCAAGCACTTAAACAGGTATCTCATATATGCCAAGTGCCCTTCCTAAGGCTGAGAGAGACTTGGGTCTTCTTTTAGTGCCTCCAAGACCTTTGCTATACTGATGAGAGTCTCAAGCAACCATACCACTTGTTTGTGTACGAGAGGTTGCATTTGTTAATTAGCATCACAGAGGTGGCAGATGGCGGCTTCCGAGTGGTACAACTACATTTGTCTCTTGGCCACGTGTCATTAATCGAGAGTTAGGGTCCACAATTTACATTTATTGTGCTATGATTACAGCTATGTCCACCAAATTTATGCATAGATTAAGTTCCTTATGTAACTTTTTTCTATATAAATATAAGTCTTTTATATCATAGAGTTGCATTTGCGATTTTGCATAGAAATAATTGCATATGTATATAAATAAATTATATTGGTACTTATTCAGTGCACAAAGTCAAAAAAAAAGCATAATCGTTCTGTAAAAATATTAAGGTGTAAATCAAATCTGATAATAGTTGGATACTTATGGATTTAGGGTTTAATTAATTTGGAAAATGGTAGCTTTTTTATCATAAATTTTAAGAATTGTTTTACACTTTTATAATTTTTTTAATGACATTTCACACTTTCAATTACTTTTTATTCTGGCAAATTATTTTTCGAATTTACAACTGATCCCATGCTCTCTGAAGCAAACGTTGTTAGCACACTTATATCAGCTGATTGCTTTTGTGATTAAGTACTTCAAATTATGAATTTTGATTTTTAAAACAAGGTGGTGGCCGTGGTTATTTAGTTAAAAGTTAGACATGACTTTAATGAGTCGTGGTGAACATTTGAAATGAAGAACGAGAGAGAGCATGAGAGGAGATTTAAAAGAGTTTTCCCTTTAAAATTAATTGAATACATAACTCTTATATTACGTTTGAATTGAGAGAATAAAATAAAAGAAGAAATATAATAAAAAAATAGTGTATTAGATGATCACTTTGGAGGAGGATAAATCATTCCAGTTAAATAAAAAATCATTCTATCCAATTGATTTTTATTCTATGTGAGAAGTGATGAAATGAAATTCATTCTAATGGAATAGTTATGCATGATAATTTTACCATCATATTACATCACCCACTTCCACTAACAATCAAACATATACTTGAAATAGTTTAAAAATATTATATTCCTTCATTCATTCCATTCATTTAATTCAAACGTAGGATTATTAATTTCTTTAATATTCTTTATTGATTCGTTAAAACATTTAAAGCGTAAGATACAAAGTGCTTTTTAAAAAAAAACAATATGTAAAGAGCTTTGAGCAAGGCAATTTCTAATTATGGGCATGTCTAATAGGAAAAAATGGTGATATTATGAACATGAATATTAAAAACAATATTTTAATATTTAAAATGTACAATATTTTTCAAAATAATTAACTTATTGTATTTCAATTATGTTAAGAAAATAATTTATATGTTGAATGAAAAAAGACATTTGTATTTATTATCATACATATTTGCTTTATACATACATACATACATATATGTATGTATGTATGTATGTATGTATGTATGTATGTTTTTTTCTTACTTTAAATTCTTAAAACACCCATTTAATTTTATAGAGTAGTTGTTTTTAAATTGCTCCATTTAAATTATTATTTATTGCATTTATCGAGTGTGCCCTTTATGTCTATAGGAGTATATATGACCTTTTATAGTTAAAGGGTATGTTTAGTATTGCTTAAAAAATATAATTAATAATTTTGATGATTGCTTTTGATTATAATCAATATTTTATTTTATTTTATTGGTGCAAAGGGGTGGCTAAATGTTAAAACCATACACAAAGTCTTAAAGCAGTAACCCTAACAACATCTCTACTAATAAGAAACGTACCTAAATTTTTAAAAAATAGTAAAAAGTGAAAAGTAGTTGGTAAAAAAAATAAAAATTAAACTAATAAAAGACAAAAGTGTTTAGCAAAAAAAATTATTAATCACTTATTTCAAGTGTAAATTAATAATTATAAATATTTTGAGAAGTAAAGATGAGTAATTGATAGAATTATTAAAATAAACATAGATAAATTAATAATATATTTGATCAAATTTGATTATTAGATTTAATAAATAATTAAAATTTTTAATTATTTTCATAAAAATGATTATAATTAGTTTTAAAATCATGTTATTAAATATTTTTTATTTTTTAAAATTAATTATAAATAATTCGCCACTGCTTATAAATAATACCAAACAAACTTTAAGTAGTTAAAAAACAAAAAAAGGAAAGGAAAAAGTAACGCAAGAAGAGGCATCCTACAGGCTACGATTATTAATGCCAATAGACCGTTCTGGTGCGCAAGTCTTGGATGTCAATTTATCGTATGGTTGCAGCTAAGGACCGGCTTCACCTCCGTTACATCTTTAAATCAATTAATAATAAAATATTATATTCAATTATGTAATAATACTCGTAATAAATAGTAATGCTGTTTATATTGTTGTGAAAAATACTATTTATGTCATTAAAATATATAGTGGGAGTAATTGTATGAAAATTTTGATCACTTTTCTTGTTAAATTTTTTCATTTAAAAATGGACAAAAAATTAATCAGCACAAGTATATCTTTTATAATTCCTATCATACCCTTTATGTTTTAAACTCAATAAATTAATATACGAGTAAATCAATAATTTATATGTAAAACTTAAATCTTTTTTTTCATATATAAATTCACAAACAATATAAAAGAAAGCATATTAGTTTTATTTTTTTATTTATTTTAATATAAATTAAATTTTAGATTATTTTCTTTTAGGTCCAAAACTCAAAATCATAATGCAAGTTAAAATAAATAAATTAATATTTTTCAAATAAAAATAAAAAATTTAAAAGATTTCTCTGACATAAATAGTAGGGTGGTATGTGATAAAACTATGTAATATGAGTTTATATAAAATATAGGCTCTATATGTAATACAGACTAATTTTTTAAATAGAGATTAAATGTTAAAAAGTTGTTTAATAACTAATTTGCATAACATGTCTGAATTCGATATTTTACTATTTTACTCTTAGATCATTATACAAATTTAGGGTAGGGTAATAATAAAATACATACTAAATAGCTAGTTCAAATAAAATCACCAATAACGTAAACTAGTAAAATATTTTAAGTTTAATAAAGCATAATAATAATTATGACAATTTTACATAATTATTACTCTATTCGTCCCAGAATGAAAGTCTTGATAATTATTTAATATATATATATATATATATATATATATCGAACAGTTTCTCGAATTAAGTGAAATATTTATTCTACATGAGTTCAGTTTCTTGAGATTTTGACCTGTATTTTCTACATAAAAATTAAAGCATGGAAATAGTCATAAAAGTATTAATGCAGAAATTGGCAAAAGTGTGACCGAGCTAGCTACCGTACGAGTATACGACTCAGTTTCCTTAAAGGTAATAATGGGCACATTAACTCACCCGATCGTATATCTACCTCAAGAAAGTTATTTCTGAACTGCACCGATGACATTGAGCCGACGAATCAGTAAATACTTCTTACTTTTTCAAAATTAAAAATACATCGACTAAAAATGTATGTATTAGTGGTGATATAATGTTATTTAATTAATCGACTTAGAATATAAAAAGATTTAACTTAGGAATTTTATGATATTTATATAGTTTTAAAATATAAACGTGTCTTTAATTTCAAATTGAATAAAAAATAAAAATATATTTTTAATTTTGGAAAAGAAAGAACATACACACACATGCATGCATACATATATACATACATTACAAGATCAGGAAATAATTTAAAATCAATTTAATAACCATCCGAGTTAGCTCATTCTAATTGATGAGTTAACTTGAATGGTACTGTTACATTTAATGTAGTATAATAACTATATTTAATTTCACTTGAGTTATAGACGAAAAATAAAAAAAGTTTCTTCTTGAAATATTAAAAATTATGTATAATTTTACTTAAATAAATGTAATTAATTTCTCTCAAATTGTGGGCGACATATAAATATAAAAAAGTTTATTCTTAACAATTAATTTTTAATTTTTAATCACATAATATTAAAAATAATTAAATTTCTTTTAATTTTAGTAGAATATGTTAAACCAAATTATTAACATTATATATGTATTATGTTAGTGAAAAATAATAAATATATTAATAATAAATTATTAAATATTTATAAAAAAAATTATACAAATTAATCCATATCTTGCACGGATTATTAAACTTATATATATATATATATATATATATATATATATAGAGAGAGAGAGAGAGAGAGAGAGAGAGAGAGAGAGAGAGTTCATATCTTACGCGTACGAATATGAAGTTAAAGACCTTGACCTTGATTTTATAACAAGGTATATACGTTTGGTTCGCCAAATATAGTTTTGGCCTACTGCAATAACTTAGGTAATGCTAATGATGATAACTATATATTTAATTCTTTATAGTGGCATTTGTCTGATAATTCCGATGTTATTACATTATATTACACTCAAAAATTACATTTGATTCACTAAATATATAGTTGTATAAGAGTGTGTAAAAAAATCAGTTCAACCTATTTTTTGTATATACCGAATCGATCCGAATCAGACAATTCGGTACAAATAGAGACCGATTCGATATACCGGTACAACCGATTCGGTACCGATTCGGAGATTTGATGATCCAATATATCTTATCCTATTTTTTTTAATTATTATTATTATTAATAATAACTAATTAATAATAATAATAATTTTTGATAAATTCGGTACCGAACCGATAAACCGGTTCAACTAGTACCGGTATGGATACCAAGTTTTGAATAAGTTCGGTACCGATTCGGTCCGATCCCGTCCAATTTTAACCGAATGAACACTCTTATAGTTGTATACAATGAATAAAGTAAAATTTAAGTTAAAATTTTAAATTAATTATAATTATCATTGTTTGTCTTTTACGAGTTATTGTATTATTGACATAATGAAATAATTCACTCACTACACTTTTTTTCTATAATTCAGTCTAATACATCATATTTTTATAGTTGTTGATAGTATAATAAAAATTAACACTGGTTAACTAATTTATAAGTAATATTAAGAAGTATAATTGTTCAAGAAGCAAAAATAATCTACACTTTTTCATTATTTGATGGACATGTAAATTTTTTATTGAAATTTTCGATGGTTGAAAATTCTTTTAAGCTTTTAACAGTAAAAGTATATTTAATAATTCTAATTTTTGATAAGATTGAACTTACTATCACCAATTATCTATTAATATATTTTGATCATTACTAACAAAATTATTATGATAAGATAATTGATGTATCGGTTGGAATTGAAAAAAATTGTAATGGAGAGGAGTCGAGCTAATGCAATGAACTAAACAAAAAAAAATATTACATTAATATAAAAACTTAATATATTATAAAAGATATTTCATTAATTTGACGCGAATATATTAATTAAGGAATAAAGCAAACCGCGTCAGTATTGACATCATCTGCTGATTGTGTAAATATTGACTGGTCCCCCAACCTTAACCAACGAGGAATTATCGAAGTAAAAAAAATTGCTAAAGAAGTTACAAAAGGAAGAACACTAGCAGAAGTGGTAGGTCTTGCCAAGTCAAGCTACTAGAAGGGATTTACCATTATAAGTAGGGCTTTATCATAGCTTATTTTTGAAACTTACTAGGAACACACATAATTGGTGCATACTCTGATTCCTTGTATCTCTCTGTGTGTAGCTTGATTAGTTAGATAGGAAAGTATCCTCCTTGTATCTATCTGTGTGTAGCTTGATTAGTTAGATAGGAAAGTAGCCATGGGAAGAACTCCTTGCTGTGACAAGAGTAAGGTGAAGAGGGGGCCATGGTCTCCTGAAGAAGATGCAACTCTCAAGAATTATATACACAATAATGGCTTCAATGGCAATTGGATTACCTTGCCTAACAGAGCTGGTATGCAATTCTCTCTCTCTTCTCTTTCTCTCTCTCTCTCTGTCTCTTCTCTCTCTCTCTCTCTCTCTCTCTCACACACACACACACACGTAGTGTTTTTGTTCCATTTCTCTCTAGTTAACCCAATCGTGAAGAGTTTTATGTGTTAATTAATTTTCATGTTCCCATATATATAAATATTATGTATATATATTGTAGCAAAATTGTACGATCAATCTCACATAATATATTGGATCACTTCCTTACCTAAAAGGTTTTAGGATGAGGTTCTATTATATTTATTAATTCATATACACTTTTAAATTTATTCGATATAAAATTCATGTAAAATATTCTAACGTGTGTGTGTGTGTATATATATATATATATATATATATATATATATATATATATATATATATATATATATATGAGCTTACGATGATGTGTATTATGCTCATTACAATTTTAGCTGTGGTCGACCAAGTATTATATTAGGGATAATTGTGTTATTTAACTAATTTTATTATTGTCATTTTATCATTTAATTAACAAAAAGTTACGTGGTCAATTGTCACAACCAACTAGCTGTACAATTACCTTCTTACTGTAATTGTTTGTTCAGTGGAGATAATTCTTAACCCCTCTCCTTAAATGTAAAGGACTAGGATATTTTTTAATATTACCGATATAAGTATGAGTTCTAGTTTTCATTAAAGTAGATACTTAATAGTACCATTTTATAAATCATTATATGTTTAATTTGTCTTTTTTTTAATATCTTTTTCCAAAGACTTTCTAATTCTTCTTCTTTTTTTACTTGAAAATTGCCCATTTAATTTGTTGATTGTCATTGAAATATTGAATCCTATAGTATTGTTTTAATGTGTAATCATAATTTATTTTTTTCAACTTAAATGTCACACAGGGCTTAAGCGTTGCGGCAAGAGTTGCCGTCTTAGGTGGCTAAATTATCTAAGGCCAAACATTAACCATGGATCTTTTACCCCCGAAGAAGACACCATTATTTTCAATCTCTATAGTAAAATGGGAAGCAGGCATGGTCCCCCCTCCTCTTCTCTCTCTGTCTCTCTCTCTCTCTCATATATATATATATATATATATATATATATATATATATATATATATATATATATATACCATATTATTAATATAAAAATAAGAGTACACATATATAGAAGTAATCATATATGTTCCTGACTTACTGTGTTGGATAGTTTATATATACTGTGATAAAAATATCTCTACTCTTAATTATTGCGAGTAAATATAATAAATGAATGACATAATTTGTAAATTAATTGATGTGTCTACTCATAACAACAATCAACATATTTATTTGTTTTGTAACATAAATTTTTTTCGTATGTAAAATGTAAAAACTTCTTAATTACTATCACCCATGTCCATAAAGTTTTTATTTATTTATTTATTACATATTAACCCTTTTTTTTTGTATGAACATATAGATGGTCTGTCATAGCTTCTAAACTACCAGGAAGAACAGACAATGATGTGAAGAATCATTGGAACACCAGATTGAAGAAGAAGCGAATGGCAACAAACGAATCATCCAACTTTACTGGCAATCCACATCTTCAACCCTCAATTTCGACCCCTTCACCTGCAGATTTAATTCCAAAAATCGAAGCATATAATCCCGAATTTCCGACGTCCCTAAATTATGATTTCCAGCAGATAATGCAACCTGCACTAATTGATATCAATTATGGAGGACGAATAATTAATAATGATACTCAAGAAGGTTCAAGCATTTCGGATTATTCGTCACTCGCCTCCGTGGACAGTAATTATGGGATTTCAATGGATTTTGGGACCGGAATTTCGAATAAATTTATGAGTAATTGCATTTGGAATAATCAAGATTATCAGACATTATATGAAGAATTTGCTAATCTTGTTAATGATCCTAGTAATTCCTATGTAAATTCAGTAACGTGCCAAAATGTCAACAACATATTTTATTGAAACTAGGAGGAATGTAATTGACATAGTGGCATAGTAGAATATTCATGTGTATGTGTGTGTGTGTGTGTGTGTGTATATATATATATATATATATATATATATATATATATATATATATATAATTTATTTTTTTTAAAGAAAATTTAAATAAGACTCAAATTTTTAGAAAACGAGGTTAATTTTTTTTAGTTTTTAATGGGTGAGAGACAGCAGCGGCATGGCTAATTCAAAGGTGAAAAACCGCATCATATCACTTGGTCATCAAACGCACAAATATTTAATAGCCGGGGAAGCTCTTTTAATGTTAGCTTACGAGGTTTGAATATGTCAACTGAATGGGTCTTCAAAATCACATTTGATCCTATTTACTATTAACCAGCTCTCACGAGTTTTATTATAAAAGTATTGTATTATTTATATTTTTAGTACTATACTATACTAATATATTATTTATTGTGTACGATAATTCTTATATAAAAAAATTAATTCTTTCTAAAATATATTATTTAAAAAAAAATTAATAATAATTCATCTACTCATATGATATAAATAATAGTATTTAATGATTCATTTGTTTATATATTTATCCACTTATGTAATAGTAAATTATATTGAAATTCAAGTAGTTTTACTTATATAATTTAATAATAAAAAATTATTAATACAATTAAATATAATTGATAATAATATGAATTTTACAACACTAACTAAATTAAAATTTGTATCAAATAAGAGATAATGGTAAGTACATATTTATGATAATAGGAATATAGATAAATAAAAAATTGAATAAAGGATGAAAAAAAATACTTGAGTGAATTTTTTCCTAGAAAAACATGATCATTTTTTTTAATTTTAAATATATGATGTCTTCTTTTTCTAAATTTTAATTGAAAAGCAAAACAAATCTTCTGATTTCTTATGAATTTTAGATACGGCTGAAACTTATTACGGTTACTGATGGATTGCTTGCACTCAAACCGCTTGAAACTACTAATATTACTGTGTTGAAATATAAAAGATATAAAATTCTCACAACCTCCTCAGGATTTAAATTACTATAGCATGAAACCTGCGCATCATTCACCAATAAAAAAAAGAGCTATTGAACTACAATTTTAAAAGAAATGTGCGAAATAATTATCAAACAAATCATCATACATCCAAAATTTTGTTGATTGAATGTTTATGATTGATAAGTAATTTTGATGATTACATGTTCATAATTGATGAGTGTTGTACAAGAAGCCATGATAGTAGCAAGGTTAAAGGTTCTTTTTAATGGTAGTGATCTAAAAAAAGTTTTACGGTAGGGCTATGTATATATATGGGGAATGATCTAGGTCCAAAGTTAGACCGGAGTATTTATGTGACACTCTCAAATCCGGGTTCCTTGAAACACGGGTTTGGTGCTCACAATATTACATTACCATTCAATTTCAACCATTCATTTATGAATAATAGAACTTAATTTACAATTATACATAACTATCCTAGGTTTACAGACCTTTAAATATTACAACACATCCATACCTGACATATAACAAAAATATAATATTTACATTGACTTAGTAGTCCTATAATTATATAATCACTGCTTGCTGGCCTTTCCCTTTCCTTTATCTGTACCTGACCCCTTGGCCTGTTCGGGTTTAACTGAAATATCATGTTAAAGCAAGAGTGAGAATAAAATAGCTCAGCAAGTACATAAACAAATAATGACATGATATTTCAGAATAATGAATGAAAATCTGATATAATAGGGTTGAACCATAAAAGGGTTCCATGAAAATTTAATAACATAACATGAATCTTTGAACGATTAACTTGAAACATTAACTTTGTTTGTTGTATGGTCACAAGACCAAGAACTCGTTAAGAACAATATCAATCACAAAGACTGATACTGCCCAAGTCAATCATAAGACTGTATTTCCTTTTAGATGTGTACTTTAGGTGATCAGTCTATCGAACTCTTACATTGTGCACAATATAACATCTAGCGACACAACCATGCCATAAACATATATTCCTTTCTTTACTTTTATTCCCCTTTTTATCAGGGTTGTTCTGTTACAACATTTCATAGATTCTGCACCACAACAATATGGATTGGAGAGTATAACAATAAATATCTGAATTCAACATGAATTATTACACATGTCTAGCCGGATCAAGATTGGCATCGACTTTTCTCAATAACAGTTTAATAATGAATGAACTTCAAAATGATTCATAAGAATACATATCATTTAACATTGTTCAAAGAACTACAAATGAGAGTTCAAATAAAACATTTACATTTGTCATCGCTTACGTCTATCGATAATATCCTATCCCGATTATGTCCTACACAACCATAATATTGGTCCATACATTAGTTATATATATTTGCATGCTTTACCTTGCTATACAAACTATTATTTACCTTTACATAACCCTTATCACATAACACATTGTTCATTCATATCTTAATACCTACCACATTGATCATTTTTATCAATTTATGGCTTGTCTTACATATCTATATCATAAAGTATTACAACATTTTATTTTGAATTAAAATAAAAAAATTTCAAAATATCCAGGTCTGCACCCCGGCGAAGAAAACCTCGCCCCCAGCGAGAAGCTCTCAATCCAACTACGCCCCAGCGACGACTGAAGGCGCCGACAGCAAAGTCCTTGTAGTCCAACTGCGCCCCAGCGCCATCTTCAGTACAAAAGACCTCGCCCAGGTGCAGTGCTGTAGAATCAGTTTTTTAGAAAAATTTCACTCCAATTTTGATGCTATTTTTTGCCGTTAACCATATTCCTCTATTTCAACACAAGATTTAACATACCTAACATGTATATGACTTGCCTAGGTCTTCAAAAACATTAAAAATCTTTAAACGACCCTATTTTTCCATAAATTCAATTTTAGGTGTCAGCGAACGTTTTTAACGTTTAAAATCATCTTTTATCGTCATAAGCACCAAATGACTTCCAAATCGATACTAACACGTGTATTTACATAAAACTTAGTTGTTTAGCTTCATTTTACCTTCATTTTCATAAAATGACCAAAAATCACATTTTTGTAGAAATTTTATCCACGTAATGAAATTTATCTTAAACTCATACTTGAGTTCTTACACTCTATGCACCACATACATTAACACATGCTTATTTACATACTTTGTGTGCTCATATAACCTCTATATGCACTATCTAACACACTTTACAGATTATAATTTGGTTTACATGAAAAATATAGCCTAATATTGTATACTTCCATAACAAGTCATGCTCTTCAATCATTAAAGAACCTAAGATGTTATCTAGTAAGAATTTACACATATATCAAACATGTTCAACGCCTTCATCTAGGGTTTCATCATATCTATCAACATATAATACATGATCCCTCACAAATCAAACTTCCTAACCTTGAATACAAGCATTTATAGTTCACCACCTTTATAATACCACACTTGAGCTTAAGGTTTCATCATAAACTACTCATATAGCACATAAGTCACATAAATCTTACTTTTGATCATAGATACATGCATGGCTACATTTAATCTTGCATTTAAGCACATAAATGAGAAGTTGTATGGCTATAACACATTCAATACTTTCTTTGTGCTCTCCTTCTCCTAGCTATGAACCTTCTAAGGGTTGGATGATCCACCTTGATGGCTATTTCCTCTTCTATTGATCACTTTCTTGCAATCACTTGAGCTTTCTATGGAACCCTAACTCTACTCTTCTTTTCTCTCTATGAACTCTTACTTAGCAACTTGGAAATGAGAAAATGAAGATGAACACTAACTATTACATAACTTATGCTTAGAAAATATATACATAAATAATTTGTAAATAATTCTCCAACAACTATTTATGCTTTGGTTAGCTTAACCATGCATAGTTAAGGATAATTAAGACATTTCCCATTACTAAACAAGGACTAGATGGACAATAAACCATTCTAGGACACCAATGTCATTTCTTAAGTTGTCAAGTGCACTTTGGACATTTGTCAAAATTCCTAGACAATTTAATTCAATTAATTCATATCTTGCTCATTTTAATCCATTTCAAATCATTTTTTTATCCAAACTTGTTTCATTATACTTGAATTTTATTCTATAATCAAATAATACATAAATAGTTTGTCCCAAAACACTTGTCACACTTTAAAATTTTAATTTCATTAATTATTTATAACATTTACAATATTTAAAATTTTTCATATCATTATAATTTATCCATTTAACTCAATCTTGTTTGTTCATTGCGATATCGAAAGATTTTAAAAAAAGATATCGCATAATAGTTATTAGTAACCTAACAAATTGCTATGTGGTATATGGTCCACATAAAAAATGACCAAATTATCCCTCAGATGGCCAAAAGAAACACCGTACAATTGTTATATGGTACATATTGGAGCTGTATAACAATTATGCTATAGTAACGAAAGATAAAAAAAAAAAAGTTACGGTAAGGAAAAAAAGGAACTATACAATTGTTTTGAGGTACTTAGTGATACTACACAACAATTGCGCGGTAGAGAAAAAAAGGAACCTACCGCGTAACAATTACGCGATAACAACAACAACAAAAGAGCCGGACAATTTGTTGTGTGAAAGATCATACGTAAACTACATGATGTTAAACACAGTTTGAATCTTGTATACTAACCTGTTTGAAATACTTGAATTGCTTTGAATGAATTGAATTAGAAATATTGTTGTAAAGGAGAATTAGGCATTGTAATTGAGCCAAGCCTGTGAGTTCCTTCGGAATGGACCTATTGAGTTAGTTGTCTCTAAGGTCCAATGTGGCGAAATAAAGACAATTTTCCAAGCCAAGAAGGAAATGGTCTTCAACGTTGATTCTTTTCTGCTGAAAATGACAACATTAACAGCTCCCCAAGTTCCTCCGACAATGACCCAAATAAGGAATTAAAAGAATGCATTAGAGTTTTCAAATTTCGACAACTTCCAAGCTTAGAGGGTACAAAACCATTGAGCTCAACGTAAACAAGATTTAATATTGTTAAATTTTACAACTTTTTTATCGATGGGTTGTATGAAAGGTTGAGTTTACTTAAAGATTTGAGCTTTGAAATCGTTTCTGGAATCGGACCCCTGATTAAATAAGAAGGAGAAAAGAAGTTTTGAAGACATGAAAGCTGGCATATTTCGGGGGGTAAATAGCCGAAAAATGGTTTATTTCGATATAAAGATCAGTGAGATTTTTCAATTTCTCAAATTTTTGGCGAAATGCGGCTAAAAAGAGTGTTGTTTAAGATATCCAAGAAAGTTAAAGACTGAAGCTTTGTGAAAAGAATAGGAGAGAGAGAACTTGAGAGGAAATTATCACAGAGTGTATGATCTTTCACACAATAAATTGTATGGCTCTTTTGCAGTTAGTACCGCATAATTGTTATGCGTATAACAATTGTGTGAATCCTTTTTTTTCCTACCGCAACTTTTTTCTTATATTTTGTTGCTACCAAATAATTATTTTGTAACTCCAATATGTATCGCAAAACAATTGTGCGATGCTTTTTTTAGCCAACTTAGGGGTGACTTTTTCATTTTTTATGTGAGTCATATACCTAAGCCTTTTGGATGGATAAATATTATGGTCCAACTTTGGCTATTAATAGTAGCAGATGTAATTCATCATCGTCTGCTATTATTAGTAGCGAGTGTGACGCCCCCAAATTCGGGTTCCAAATACCCGGATCCGGTCATCACGATCCAATACAAACATTCACCTCTAAACAACATATAATAACTAAATGTGGAATAATAAACATATGTTGTTCATTCAAAAGGTGTTACTAGTCCCAAGATACGATAACCTTACACAAAAGTACACAAATACCCTTAATAAAGTACTTAGGGTTTATATTACATAACAGTTAATTTAATTAACTACAGGGTTGCATCTCGAAGTCTATTACTTCATCTTTCCTTTACCCTTGTTCTTTCCCGAAGTCTCGGGTTGCACTGCAATAAGGTTTCATGATATAGCAAGAGTGAGCAACTAGTTTGCTCAACAAGTTTAAATAACAACAAGGAACAATATATCATGAATGAAAGGGGATAACTGAACAATTCAATAATGTGAATAACATAAGCAGGAATAATAAGTTGCTTTTAAAATTAGGATAGTCAAATAGACTATGAACTATAAATATCCACTGGAGTCAATAGCAGGTTGACCCAATGGTTACTACCAGAAATATGTACCCGAGGGGATCAGCCTCAGTACAATATGTGTATGCATAACATTTAATTTCCGTATTTTTGTACCTGATATTAGATACAGGGTACTCCCCTATAATAAAGGGGTGTTCATAACAGTCTAAGAATCCGCATCTTCAATGATTTGGATAGCTTTTAAAATCTTTAACATAAATGTCTAGCCGAACAATGGCTTAGACCTACTTTGAACAGTTCTTTAAACAGTAGAACAGTAATTAAGTACAAGTCAATGACTGTACAATCTCAAGTGCAACAAGTGCGAATAACAATAATATCGATGTGGAATAATTGTAAAGTAATTAAACCACTCAAAGCATTCTTGGAAATAACAGTTCAAGCTTAGATAAATAATTTGCTCAATGAAATGAGTTTAGAGATAAAGAACTTGCATGTCTGCTCAGCTACAATATATGTCTAGCTTTAACTAACTGGCTTTGAAAAGACCTAATATTAATAAAGTTGGTCTAATAATTAGTACGGCGTATTTGCACAACTATACGCTCACTAAAGTACTTATTTATCATATAAGAACTAACACATAATTTACATTAGTCAAAACAATATTATTAACCTTATACACCCTTAATCATTTTAGGTTAATAATTTAATAAGTTAGAAAATATTTTTCTTAAGTGTTGGACACTTATTAAACCCTTAAACAACTTATTACAATTGTTTAATTAAAGTATAATTAAATTAAATTTATTTTATTAATTCAATCTCTATTTAATTACTATTTAATCTTGGTTAAATAGAAATTAATTAATTAACTCTAGTTATTATTTAAAATAAATAATAACTAATTGTACTTACTTATTATTTAATCGTAATTAAATAATAAATAATTATTGATTCATTTTAACCTTCTTTAATTTAATATTAATCAATTAATAGTTAACTAAGTAATTAATCTTACCTATTATTTAATTTAAGGAAATTAAATAATAGTTCACTCATTTTAATCCTCTTTAATTATTATTTAATGTCAATTAAATAATAATTAATTATTTAATTAATTTTAATTATTATTTAAGATTAAATAAAATTTAATTTATTTATCCTTATTTATTATTTAAATTAAATAACTTAATTTCCCTTAATCATTATTTAATGCTAATTAAATAATAATTAATTACTTAATTATCCTTATTTATTATTTAATAATATTTAAATAATAAATAGTTAATTTATAAATTTTTATATCTTCTTTAATTATTATTTAATGTGAATTAAATAATAATTGTTAATTTATCTCCTTTATTTATTATTAACATTTTAAATAATAAATAACTAATAAATTTATTTAACTTAACCATGATTTAGCTAACTAGATTAATATTTAAAATATTTAAATATTAAAATTAATTAAGAATATCCTCCCCAATATCATTTTTGAATTATTATTATGTTTGTTATAATTTTAAATTAGTTTTTAAATATTTAAATTAATTAAATTAAACCCGAATGGCATTTCTGTAAATAAGTTGAAAACTGAAACGAGGGAAAAATAGTAATTTCGCCGAGAAAAAACACGGAGGGGCAGTTTGGTAATTTCGCGAAAACAGTTGTTCGCGCATTGCGCGCGTTATACGTAAGCAGGCCCAAAACGGTGCCGTTTTGGGACACTGCTGATGGCTTCCGCGCGTACGCGCGGATTGATTTTTTTCTTTATACGAAACGACGTCGTTTTGTCTCCACGTTTTCTATGAACAGCAGTCCGCGCATTGCGCGGAACCTTTAATTTTTTTTTTCTTTTGCAGAATGTGAACAGTGTCCGGCAATACCCATTTTAAATAAAAATATACCATCAAGTAAGCTTTAAATCCCTAATAAAAATCCAAAAAAATTACCAATCACTTAATATCAATTTATAACATGAAAATTTAATTTTTTATGATTTAATATCATTCTTTTTTTTATAAAAATTTTTACATCACATAAACTACCATAAATCATAACTTTTTGTATATAACTCCATTTTGAGTGATTCAAACTTTGTTTTTCTCATGATTTAATGTTCTATAATATTAGAACATCAAACCTAAGTTTTATAAAAAATATTTTTGGTCATAAATTCCAAAACTTGTTTATACACTACTGAACACATATTTTAGCATACAAAATATACCAAAATACAAACCAAGCATATTAAACTCAAGCATGACATAAATATTACTACCACACATTATTAACAATATTAACATATTTATATACACATGTTAGTTTATTTAATTTAAAACAAAATTAGATTTAGAATAACCATTACATTGATTTAATGGTTATCTTCCTTTTTCTTCCAAAATAGGTGATGAGGTTTGAAGGCATGAACCAAGAACTCCTTCTCCTCTCTTAGTATTTTGCTCTCAATATTTTCTCACACTCTCAAATGCTCTCTAGCTCTCTCTTTTGGACTTGGAGAAAATAATGAAATATCATCTAACAATTTCAAGTATACTTGAAAAATTAATAGATACACAATTATATCTATAATTTAGCCCATGCTCCTAGATGACAACTTACACAAGGAATGGGTTAAATGACTTAGTTGGTGAAAAGAGGGATGGTCCATGTACTTGAAAAAATAAAACAAGCAACCATTAATTAAATAAATGAAAAATAAATTAAAATAAAAACCAACTCATTTTCTCTCTCCTTCCTCAACACACACGGCTGATGGCTCATCTTTTTGTCCCATTTTGATTGTCACTTTGCTTACTTTTTAAATTAATAATAGTTAAATTAAGTATTTTCCAAGTGGGCCAATCATTGGGCTTTAATTTAAAATACTAATTGGGCTTCTATTAAATTGTTTGGGCTACTAAATTGTCAAAGTTTATTATTCTACACTTGGGCTACTAATTGACCCATGTTGGGCTAATTTAATAATTTACACATTAATTATTCAATCCATGATTAAATAAATAATTAGATTGAATAAATAATTAAATATTTTAACCCATTAGTATTAAATTACTAAATGGACTAATAAATATTATTATTAATATTTCACATTATTTACATTAATTAATAATCATATTAATTAATTTATTATATTTAATTCACTCATTATATTCAATTTAATTGAATATTTAATTAATAGGAAACTTATCAATTATTTTGATATTAAAACTTTAGGGTTTGTTCACTAATTTAATAACATATTAGTGACCCCCCTTTAATTAATTCTAGTAATTAATTACATAATTATTTAATCACATAATTAATTAATTACATAAAAAGATTTCAATAATCTCGAAAAACTAACTCGTCGGAAATTAAATTAATATTGACGTGGAAATTCTAGGACATTACAGCGAGTGATTTAATCATCTGTTACTATTAGTAGTGAACGATGGGTTCACTTTTTTAATCTCAGTCATTGGTCCCTACAATGTAAGGTATGAATGATATTTGTCCTATCTTGCTATATAGTAAGTATTTGTTATGGATCATTATCATATATATATACGAAAAAATTTAACATAATTTTTTTTAGAATTTAGAATTTTATTATTTATTTATAGGTACGGTAGGGTTTTAGGGTATTCCCTAAAATTTTGAGTTGAGAAATCATTCTTAAATTTTAGGATTGAGAGACGAATTTGTGCTATTTATTTTATATATTGGTTTTAAAGCTGAAGGACCACTCTTAAAATTTTGAGTTGAATGACAATTTTGTCCTTTCTATTATATATATAAATTTTAGAGGAATAATTTATATGATGACTAATTCCTAATTAATTTGAATTACGACTAACATGAAACTATAAACCATAAAATAGAGTAGTAATGTGCGAGTTTCCTTCTTTAAACCTTCATTTCTATCTCATGTACCCTTATACGACATTATTTAATATTGATATAAATTTTTTGTCCTTTTCTTCACTGCAGTTGGAAATGATAGCGATGCTCTTTAAATCATTCAAAACCCTATAATCCCAACCATTTGGTATTGGAAACCAACCAATCATGCTAACCCAATAGCTTTCCGCCATGCTAGGGGTGCACATGGTGCGGTTTGAAGCCCAAATCGCACATGAAACCGCTTAGGTGCGATTTGACAAATCCAAAACCGTACATAAAATCGCTTGTAATTGATGCGGTGCAGTTTTAGTTTAAAACCAATTGAACATATACAAAAAATTAAGACTGAAAGAATACATACACTAAAAAATCACCTAATTTTCAAATGTAGACAGATATGTATAAAACATATTAAAATAGCTACTTAAAAAAAGTAAGATTATAGAGAATAGTTGTTTATAACTTAAAAGTAAATAGTGTATTGCGTATACAAGAAGACCATCAATATTGAATTTATTCATCTCCATCTACGTTATAATGAAACTCTATAATTGAAAAAATATCACTGATAATCAAATAATAAAAAATTTGATTAGTTAAGTTAAATTCACAATTAAAAGTTTTCAAAACTATAATTAATGGTCATACGAGAGGCAACTGTAGAAGTTAATGTTATGCTAACAAAAAACAGGAAAATAGTATAATAAATACTATATAATTTTAAAAAAAACATAAAATAAACCAAAACGACGTCGTTTTGACCATTATTAGTGTAGTGCAATTTCTGCAGTGACGCTGAAACCTTTGGTGCGAACCGTGCGGTTTGGTTAGTTTTTGGTGCAGCTTCAAGGCCAATTTTGATTTTTTGCTCACTCCTACCATACCCCTATCCATTTGATATAACATTTAACCTTTTCCCCCTTCGAATCCAATTTCATCCCCATGTTTGTTCCAGTCACCTTTCATAACCACTCGATCCAAGACAATTTAATAGTCCCCCTCACCGTTAAATATGAACCCAAGCTCACTCACTAGTTCCCCAAACCTCTACTTAGAACAAGTTAAACTTCCAACCGCCAAATTCTATTGTGATTCCCTCAACACCAGAATACTAGATTGTTGATGTAATCCGCCGAACTCCAATGCGCTTCAACATAGGGACTGTTACGAGGACGTACCAATGCAAGCTGAAAATTATTAGGGCTCTCTCTCGTGGAATTTCCATCCAACTAGTTGGCCCAAATTGTTCCTCAACATCCACTGCCCATTGGCGACATGTCACCAATGAATACCATCCATATAGCTGGGGTACCATACAAAAATTATTTTCTGGAGACAAAGACATATTACTCGACATTTTCTTCTCCATTCTGCATCTCTCTATCGGCATTATTTCCATTTACTTCGAGATGCCAGAGCCAACGAGCCACCCATATAAACTGGTAATCAACCCCTTCCCAGCCAAAGCGAACTAGTTCTCCATTTGGCCATAGTGGATAGAGAAGGTGTTATCGTTCACGATAACAATCTTAATTTTCAAGTACAGTCACCCAAATCTATTTCCACAAATAAGAATGATAGTTTGGAACTCTAGAGAATGTGACAATGCTCGCTTCCTCAACCACGTCAGGGACTTGGAAAGGATTCATAAGCCAGATATGCTTTTACTTTTGGAAACCAAGGCTATGGGTCTAACTGTTGTGACATCTTTTAATATTATCACTCTGTTGAGAGTTCATAGGATTGATGGCAACGGGCACCGTGGTGGAACTTGGATGTTTTGGAATCCCAATAAGGTAATGGTGGATGTTATCCACATGACAACCTAAGCTCTCTATGCATTCAGGTAATTCCTTTTTTAAATGACTAGTTACTTTCAAGTATTTATTCTTCCTCTATCGTCATTTGA
This sequence comes from Hedera helix, assembly GCA_947179155.2. Taxonomy (NCBI): domain Eukaryota; kingdom Viridiplantae; phylum Streptophyta; class Magnoliopsida; order Apiales; family Araliaceae; genus Hedera; species Hedera helix. Next base: position 34,442,410 of record OX359273.1, read on the forward strand.
GGGATGATTTATGGAAAGACCTTGCAATGTTTGGTATATGTTAACGCTTAAATTTATCGAAATACTTGACCACCGTCAACGACACTAAACCTGCAAAGTGAAACAACCGAAAGCAAGACAGTTTGGACCGTTGGAGGATAGCTCCGACGTGAGAGTAAGTACAAGTCCTAAGAGATGTTAACAATGGAGTTACTTAGAGCTTAGTAAGCAAATTTGGCATTATATTATACCTGGAATGTTAATGTTTCCTTTTAAAGCTACCCTTCCCCTCCTAACCATTCCAGGTGTGCAACAGTTATATCAGAGAAGTATAATACATATTATCCTCATGATTAGTAATTGTCATAACCTCCGGACGTGAATATATGAGTGATAACTGCTAAGAAACGGTCACCTTATTTAATTATTCGGATCTTGAGGTTAATAGACGAAGTCTCTTGGACTAAAATACTAGGCAAGATGGGCTGATAGGGGCATGGACTAATAGTGATAGCCCATTCACTCTAGTAAAAAGTACACCGCCTAACAGTACCTTTGTTAATGCTCCTTGGTTAGTCACTAAGGATTTTAATAAAATATCTAATCAATCTAAAAAGTGGGATGGGCGTACATTTAATAGATACTTGATTGCACCTTTCTTAAAAATTTTAAATAATTTATTTTGCAAGATTTGGGCTTTTTTGGAAGGTGATACATGGACTAATTGTCAGTATAACCATAATGACCTCATTTTTGAAAGAATTGATAAAGCTTATACAAATAGTGATTGACAAACTAACTTCCCTTATTCACGTGTGGTTTATTTACCTATAACTCATTCACATCATCACCCTCTCCTAATTGACCTTGAGCCTCAAGATTACCGCCCCCATTTAAGAGTGTAAATGAATTATCAAGTATGAAATAAGGTTTAATTGAGATTTATTTAAGTTTTATTGAGATTTATTTAGCTATGGAGTCAAGCACGATCTCAAATTGAGCCTGAGTAGTTTGAACTTTTCGAGCAAATATGATCCGAGTATTAATAAAAAATTATAATTTTTTGAGATTCGAGTAATTTATTGAATTTTACACTTTATTCATATTTGAATCATTTATATTTCGAGTCGAGCTCGAATCGAACTTTTAGTCGAACGAGTATGAATCAAGCCCGAATCGTTTGGTTCATTTTACAGCCTTACCCATTCCTACTTTGAAATTTGAGAGCATGTGGACCTATCACCCTAACTATGGACGTCAAATCTAGTCAATTATATGGGAGGCTACCTCTGCACTATTAAGTTACCAGACTTTTTGGATCTTTTTAAACAAAAGCTATTGTCTTGGAGTAAGGAAACTTTTGAATAAAACAAGGGTTTTAAAACTTTTTGATGGTGTCCAAAGGGCTTTGTTTTCTAACCTGTCTCATTCCCTTTTTGCCCTAGAAGAAAACCTTTACCAAGAATATAACTCTGTCCTCTCCCAAGAACAAGAATTTTGGGCAATTCGTGTTAACACTGAGTGGTTACATCAAGGGGATAGAAATACCACATTTTTCCATGCTATGGTCCTTTCCAATAGAAAGTCCCATAAAATTTCAACTATTAAAGATGATATAGGCCGTATTTTGGGTCTTTTCAAAAATTATTTTTCTTAACCTTTCCTTCTTCGGAGCCTCTTTTAGATCTCTTAAATGACTCATTGGGATTCTGAATATTTACATCTAAATGCTTCCATTTTCTATGAGGAAATTACAACATCTATTCTTGAGATGGGCCTAAATAAATCCCCTGGCCTAAATGGTTTCCACCCTATTTTTTTCCAAAAACTATGGGATATTCTCAGCCTACAGGTTTTTATTATGGTCCATCTGCTTATGAAATTAAACAAAACTCTCTTTGTCTAATTCCTACAAAAGATTGGGGACCACTCTTGTCACTCATTTTTGCACCATTGGTTTATACAACACTTTTTACAAAATACTCTCACATTTCTGTTAATCGCATTCGCCCCATTATCCAGCAAGTTATTACTCATAACCAAACTAGATTTGTGGTGGGTCGGAGAGCTAGTGATAACCATCTACTAGCAAATAAGATACGTCATACTCTTCGTAAGAAGAAAGGAAAATGTGATTTTCTCATGGCCAAATTAGACCTTAAAAAAGCTTATGACAGACTTTCTTGGCACTTTATTAAATCCGCCCTTGCAAATCTAAAATTTTTGCAAGAAATTTTTGCCCTCATTTTAAATTGCATCACTACCGTGAAAATTTCTATTAGGCGGGGTTCCCTAGTTAGTTCTCCTTTTCGGCCTAAATATGAAATTTGCCAAAGGAATCCTCTTTCCCCCTTTCTGTTTATTTTGTGCCTTAATGATCACTCCTTGAGACTTTACAAAGTGGAAGCATCAAATGACATAAATTTATGTTACAGGTCTGTGATAAAATTCTCTCTCGTTTCGGTGTTAAACTGCAAGAATCTCATGGCAAGGCAATGGACGATACAGGTCTGTCACATATTTTGGGAAGAAAACCAAGTGGCTGACTCTAGCTAAAGTAGCAGCAACCCAGGAACCAACTTTTGTTTTGTTCTCATTCCCCTCTTCTATTAGAAGTTGTTTGCATACTGATTTGCTTGGTAGGGGTGTTCCGAGATGTAAAGGTTATGGTTAGCCCTTTTGTGCTCAATCATCTGTAGTGGATGGTTCCTGCTAATGTTAAATGATAATTTCTTTTGTTTGTAAAAAAAAAAATCTATCTCAATGTTAAAACTTTAATGTCCCTTGAATGCACTCATTACTTGATCTCATGCATAATCCAATTATTATGATAGTAAAAGTTAATTGAGATTGAGTACATAGAACCTGTTCGTTTTCAAGATAGTTGTGTAACTGCGTTATGTTAACCTTTATCAGTAATAATTTTGACATTTCATTATTTTTATTAATAACATTTATTTTTATCATGGTTGAAGCTAACGATTAGTTTCTCCTCCGTTGGATTTTTTAATCATTTTCTTGAGGTAATTGTTTAATATTAAAAATATTATATTAAGTTACATAATAATATTTATACAGTAACATTGTTGATATCGTTGTTCAAAATAATATTTGAGTTTTCAAAATGTGTTGTGAGAGTAACCTCGATAGGTATATTTCAAGCTGTCCACTGTTTGTGTTTCCACAATATTGAATTGATCTATTAATTCAATATCCACAACCATCATCGATGGGTTCACCCAATAATTTAACAATTACATAATTACATAACTCAAGAATTGAGCCAAACTCACTCAACTTGCCCACATATATACCACTTTTAGTGATCCACTGCACATGATTATATGATTATAAATCTAACTCGATTAAACACACAACTAAATCACAGTTATAACAACACACTAACTGCCCACACATACACGTACTTTAATTTTAATTATGTAAATCAATAATCAATAAATATAAAGAGTATAATGTAAGTAATATAACTTATTCTAACATTTTAACGTTAACGTCCCAAGTCCCAACCTGGCTTCCGAATTAAGTTAAACCAGCTCGTTTCGATCCAAAATCTTTTAAAATTGAATTTCTCCTTTCTCTTACCTGTTCTTTCTTTCCCCCACTAGCCTTTTTTTTTCCCCATCTGTCCATCTTTCTTTATCCTTAACCTCCTAAATATATAAAAGGTGGTTAAGCATTTGCCACCCACCAACTTAGGTACAACAACAGCATGAAAAGGTGGGAGAAATGATATACTCAATTGAAAATGTAAGTACTTATATTGATGTGTTTCTCTATTTGATTTGATGATGAGATATTAATGTATATTTGTATAAACACATAAGTTTTGTAAAGTTTTTATGCGGTTTTATGTAAAAGGTTTTAAGTAGGGATCAAATTTGTTAGGTTGATCCAAATCGTAAAATATAGCCTTGTAATAACTGAATCTGATGATTCATTGAACAAAGGCCAATGACACTCTAAGATCGCAAAGTGAAGTGTCAGATCGTAGAACTTTATTGCAAAACTACTACAAATCGTAAACCTGATATAATATAGCTAATTCACTACTATCTGAAGATCAACTCCACATTTCTACATTAAAAGCAACGTCTTGTGGTCCAGCAGGCAACTAATATAAGTCAAAAGAAATACAAAATGACAAGTTTTACTAACAAATTGGAGCAATGATAACAATCCAATGGATAAATCCCAATGAGAGAGTATAAAAAGATTGTTGCTACAATGCTGAAACTAAAGATCTGTCAAGTATCAAGCACTGAAAGTTCAAGTGTTCTTAAATCTTCAGTCTACAATTCACCAGAAAGAAGAACTGTTGTTAAGTCATTGGAAGAAGATATTAAAATAACTTAGCAGCAACCCAAACTACAAACATTTCCTTGTATTTATAAATGTTAGTAATCTCTTGTACTACTAAGTCTGTGTGACTTGAAGGATTCTTAGTAAATTATTGTTGTAATAGTTTGTTATGAACTAAGGCTTTTGTAACGTCACTCATTCTTAGTAGATCATCCTTACTTGCAGAGTAGAAGAGAAGACTATGAGACTACTCTTAATCTCTTAAAATTATTGTGTTATTCACTTTTCTGTATTTTATTTTTCTGCACTTTACGATTTGTTACTCTACGTTTGTACTTTGTGACTAGTTTCTACACTTTCATTAAATCTAGAATTATAAATTATTATTTTTTATCTTTGATGGAGTTTTCAAATACATATTTCATTGTGCTTAACTAAATAAATTAAATCATTTAACTTATTTGGTAATCAATTCTTTAAAAAGAAATTAAAAGATCTATTCAACCCCCCTTCTAGATCTCTTAGTGCCTTTGGGCATAACAGAAAATACCTTCTCATAATTTTAGCATTTTTTTTCTTTTAATAAAAAGTCAACTCTTTTGACTTCAACTCTAAAAAGTCAACTCTTGAACCCATTTATATTTACAATTAATTCTTGCTAAAAGCAACATTTCGATTATTATGGCGATGTCTATTTTATTAAACTCATATCTAAACACCAAATTTGACTTTTGACTTTTAAAGTCAACCGTTGACTTTTGACCCCCTACACCCCATCGTGTCTACAAACATTTTTTTACTAAATTTGTCGTTCCGGGCTTAACGATGAAGTTCGTATCTCAAAATTTTGTTCTGAACTAAAATTAGAGTTTTTAACCCTAGGGACATTTTGATCATTGCATACCAGAATTCTGGCACGGCTCATTCAACTTATTTTCAACACTTTGAATCCACCCACGACATCCATTCTACCGCTTGGAACTCCGATTCATCGAAACTACCACAATCGATTATCCGAGCCCACACAAACTTTAATTATAGACTGATTTAGATATTTTAATTGACAATTTTTTATTCGCTTTGTATACAACTATATTAATCGTTTCTCATCATTATCACATCATAGTCACGTAATACAAGTGATTTGCAACATGGATATCATAACATATCACCAACAATCCTTACTTCTTCTTCCATTACTTAAGAGAAAGAGAGAGAGAAAGAATGAGATTCATTTGTCTTAATTTGGGAAATTTATTTTAGGATCTTCTAGGTGACAATCATGAATCTATTTGTTCTGATTTTTTTATTAATAGTTGGCCTATTTTTTAAGTTGTTTAAAATGGGTTAATAAGGGTGAATTGATATGATTTAATGATTTATATACATTGTTTAAAGTTCTGGGTATTGCTTTATTTAATTGACTTATATTTGTTTTTTTAGTTAGTGTATTGATTTATTTGGGATTAACTATTTAGATTTTATAATTTTTGTGTATTTGTACTATTTAAATAAGTCAATTATGGTCATTATACAGTCAAAGAGTATTTACACATAAATTGGAACACATGTCAATTTTTTGACAATAAAATTAGCTGAAATTCTAAGTCTATCGTGCTTATTTAATATTATTTTAAGTAGCAGAATGAGAGTTTTTATACTTCGAAGTTAATACGTAAAAAAAAAGGGAGATTTACATTTACCAATACATTTTTTTTAAAATATTACAATAAAAATACATACATAAAATATTTACAAAATTAGTACATCTTCAATATTTAATTTATAAATTAGTGCATTTTTATTCCTTTAATTTAGGTAAGTGATTTAATGGGTAGTTAGTTGGTTTCAAATTTCAAAATTCAAATTAGATATTTTTTATTCATTTCTCTCTCCTCCATTTTATCCCCTCCATCTTCTTTCTTCTCCATAGTTAGTGGCGTCACTCCTCCTCCCCGCGCCCACCACTCCTCCGCCCAACCCCCCCCCCAGCCCTTCCGCCCGCCCCCCCCCCCCCCCCCCGTCCCCGTCCCCACGCCCGCACCTCCTCCTCCCTTGTCCCCCCGCCTTCTCCCTTCTCCCCCGCCTCCTCCCGCCCTCACCCCTCCTCCCCCCAACCACCACCCCCACCCCCACCCCAGCTCCTCCGACACCCCCCCCCCCCGGTCCCCGTCCCTCCTCCCCCTTCCTCTCTCCACCCCCGCACCTCCTCCCCCCATCCCCCTGACTCTGCCCCTCCTCCTCCCCTCGTGGTGGCTCCAGATCTGATCGTGGCGGCCACCCCCTCCCCCCGCCTCCTTCGCCTACTTTTTGGTTACCGTTGTATTAAAGGTTGGTTACATATGTATTAAGGTTTGGTTACCTTTTTGTATTAAGGGTTGATTACCTTTATATTAAAGTTTGGTTACCTTTGTATTAAAGATTGGTTACCATTGTATTAAGGTTTGGTTACCTTTATATTAAAGGTTGATTTCTTTTGTTTTAAGGTTGGATACCTTTTGTATTAGGGGTTTGGTTACCTGTGTATTAAAGATTGGTTACCTATGTACTAAGGATTAGTTACCTTGTATTAAAGTTTGGTTACCTTTGTATTAAAGGTTTGTTACCTTCTTTATTAAGGTTTGGTTACCTTTGTATTACAAGGTTGGTTACCTTTGTATGGACGAGGCGAGGGGAGGGAGGAGGGGAGGGGTGAGGCAGGCGGTGAGGGGGTACGGAGGAGGGAGGAGACGGAGGGAGGGAGGCGGGGACGGAGGAGGGAGGCGGGGAGGGGGGAGGGAGGAAGGAAGAGGCAGGCGGGACGGAGGAGGGAGGGGGAAGGAGGAGGCAGGCTAGAGGGGGGACGGAGGCAGGCGGGGAGGGGGGAAGGAGGTGGCAGGGGGAGGGGGATGGAGGAGGGGAGGAGGCAGGCGGAGGCGAGAGGCGGGAGGCGGGAGGCGGGAGCGGGAGCGGGGGGGAGGGAGGAGGCGGGAGGGAGGGAGGGACAGGTGTCCTCTTTTTCCTCTCCTCTGTTTTTTCTTTCTCTCTCATTTGCATTCTTTTTGTAATTATTTTTGTTAGTGCATTTTTTTTTAATTATTTTTGTTAGTGCACTATTTTTGTAATTATTTTCTAAAAGTTGTATACTTATGTAAAGGACCCCAAAAAAAATACATATTTTAGAGTGGGATATGCAATTCACCCTGGTCAAAATATGTGAACAAGGTATGCCAACCTACCTCCCTTTGAATGGGCTATTAAAGGTCCAGCCCATAAGGTAAAAGAAGTAATAATGTTGTGTTTGAATTGTCTATATATAATGCGGGAGGATGGAATTTGTCTCTTTTGATCTGTTAATTATCTTCTTCATTTTTTATAGTTGTTATAATTTGAATGAATGTTGATTATTATACAGTAAAAAATATCTTTACCCATGTTGAATTGCATTATGCTCCCAAAATCATAACCGCTTCTACTTCATTAACTTCTTCTCATCTACATTTTTGTCACGTTTAAACTGAAAGAATGAAGGTACAAATAAAATAATTGATTTTTATAAAATAAAAAATATATATATTTAATTGTTCTATTCAAATAGAATAAAATAGATTATTTATATTTTTTTTAAATTTATAAATTTTATTCTTTAAGGGAGGGTATAGAATAATTCATTCTAGTTAGAATGAAATGAATCATTTCACTCTCTATTTTATTCATTTCTCTATTTCATTGTTTCACTCATTCTATTCCTTCAATTTAAACATACCATTATATTATTTTAATTCTATATATCTGCAGGATTGTAATCCATGCCAACAGTAAATTAAAATTACCAAATAAATTAGGAAGAAGGTAAAAAAGCAAGTGAAATATTATACATGAGCTCAGTTTATTGAGAAGTTATTCAGTGGTCGATACTTTAGGCCACTAATATATTGTTATTTTAATATATATAATGAGTTCTTTTATTATACATACTAAAATAATAATATATAAATAATTCTAAAATACTACATAACCATATTCTAGGACAATAAAATAATTTTTACCATTTATTAAGATCTGACCAGAATTCTCCGCATACAAATTAAAGCATGAAATAGTCGTGAAAGTAATGCAGAAATTGGCCTCAAAAGGCATCAAGGGGCACATTAACTCTGACCATCACATATATAGTTCTACCTCATGAATGAAAGCTTTTATGAATTGTACTATTGACTTTTGGTCGTTGAATTACCGTGTAAAATACTTTTTACTTTTTAAAATTAGAAATACGTTTATATTTTTAAATTATATAAATGTTATAAAATTTCTAGCATGCCCCTATTTACGTTTCAAGTAAATTGAATGGTATTCTACCATCACTAATATATTTTTAAATTATAAAAATGTCATAAAATTCCTAACATGCATCTATTTATGTTCTAAATAGAGTGAATGGTATTATATCATCACTAATATATGTTTAATTATATTTTTAGACTATAAAAATATCATAAAATTCCTAACATGCAACTATTTATGTCTAAGTAGATTGAATGGTATAATTATACCATCACTAATATATTTTTAATTATATTTTTAGACTATAAATATGTCATAAAATTGCTAACATGCATCTTTTTATGTTCCAAGTAGATTGAATGGTATTATACCATCACTAATATATTTTTAACAAATATATCTTTAATTTTAAAACAAATAAAATATGAAACATATTTCAAGTTGGTTGTAATTTCATGATGGTTTATAGTTCAAAAATATAAACTTATCTCTAATTTTAAAACAAATAAAAAATAAAAAGGTATCTCAAGTTAATTGTTCAAAGTAAATATATATAATGAATAAAGTAAACTTAAGTCAAAATTTTAAACTAGTTGTGATTATCATTGTATATTTTTATGGATTATTGTATTACTTACGTAATGAGTTAATACATTTATTAAAAGGCGTAATGAAAAACATGCATGTAATCAATGAATTACATAAAAAAAAATATTACATCAATATACAAACTTATTATATTACAAAATTAACTATTTCATTAATTTGACGCCAACTTTACATAAGAAAATGTATTAATTAAGGAATTAAGCAAACCGAGTAAATGTTGACATCATGTGCTGATTGTGTAAATATAATTGACTGGTCCCCTCTATCCTAACCAACAAGAAATTATCAAAGTAAAATAATAATAATAATAATAATAATAAAGGAGTTAAAAAAGAAGAATACTAGCAGAAGCCGTAGGTCTTGCCTAAAAGGTACTTGCTCGCCATTATAAGTTGGGCTTTGTCATAGCTTCTTTTTATAACTTCTTTGCATGCTCTAATTCCGTGTCCCATTTTTCTTGCCCCCTCTCAATATCTATCTATATATATAGATAGCTGTATCTATCTTTGTAGCTTGATTAGCTAGATAGGAAAGTAGCCATGGGAAGAGCTCCTTGCTGTGACAAGAGTAAGGTGAAGAGGGGGCCATGGTCTCCTGAAGAAGATGCAACTCTCAAGAATTATCTTCACAATAACGGCACTGGTGGCAATTGGATTGCCTTGCCTAACAAAGCTGGTATGTAATTCTCTCTCTCTCTCTCACACACACACACACATTGTTGTGGTGTTTAGTTCCATTTCTTTCAAGTTTAACCCATTGAGAAGAGGTTTATGTGTTCTATATATATATATATATATATTGGATCATATAGTATTATTGTTTTAATGTCTCTCCCATCAATCCAGGGCTTAAGCGTTGCGGCAAGAGTTGCCGTCTTAGGTGGCTTAATTATCTAAGGCCAGATATTAAGCATGGATCTTTTACCCCTGAAGAAGACACCACTATTTTCGATCTCTATAGTAAAATGGGAAGCAGGCATGTTCTTTCACTCTCTCTCTCTCTCTCTCTCTCTCTCTCTCTCTCTCTCTATATATATATATATATATATATATATATATACGTGTGTGTGAAATAGTGTGAAATATACGTATTCTATTGTTGATATTTTTACTTCAACAGTCAACTTTGAATGTTTGTACTCTGAGAAACACATGTTATACATCGAGTTATAGTGGATAACAGATAATTTATGTACCACGCAATACTTAAAAAAGCGTACCCCGATGTGAAATAAAATTTCTAACTTAATATAAACCATAAATCATGTTCATAATTATTGTTTTTTCTTATATAATTTAATTATTAACCATACATTTGTTCATGTTTACATTTTATGAATTTATAGATGGTCTGTCATAGCTTCTAAACTACCAGGAAGAACAGATAACGAGGTGAAGAACCATTGGAACACCAAATTGAAGAAGAAGTTAATGGCAACAAAAGAATCATCCAACTTCACTATTAATCCACCATTTCAACCCTCAGTTTCAACCCCTTCACCTGCTAATTTAATTCCAAAAATCGAAGCATATAATCCCGAAGTTTCGACATTCCTAAATTATGATTCCCAGCAGATAATGCAACCACTAATAGATTCATCGTCACTCGCGGCTGTGGACAGTAATTATGGGATTTCAATGGATTTGGGGACCGGAATTTCGAATGATTTTATGAGTAATTGCATTTGGAATAATCAAGATTATCAGACATTATTTGAAGAATTTGTTAATGCCCCTACTAATTCCTATGTAAATTCAGTAATGTGCCAAAATGTCACTAACATATTTTATTGAAACTAGGAGGAATGTAATTGACATAGTGGCACAGTCGAATATTCATATTTGTATTTATATATATTTGTGGACCTTTGTATTGGATTAACTGAAAAGCCAACTTAATTTCTTGTATGTTATACATTTTTCTTTAGGAACTAGTGGATTGGTTTATTAATTTTTAAAGATATATATATATATATATATATATATATATATATATATATATATATATATATATATATATATATATATATATATATATATATATGTTGTACAATAATTGTGCGAATTTTAGAATAACGGATATATCTTAGTAAATTTTTTCATTTTTTTTTCCAACTTGTGGGGTTAGTTTTGACTTCTTCTGTGCGTGTTTAATTACTTATATAATTCCTGCATCTCATGCATTTGGGGTAACAAAAAATTCCAAAGTAAATAGTAGTACCTCTTTATCACATTAGAAAATTCTAGTAATTACACGTGAATTTTCATTTAACTCTCCCAACCTTAAAATTAACATCAATGTCCCTTGAATGCACTTATTACTTGATTTCATGCGCTATCCAACTAATATTAATCTATTATAATACTCTTTTCTTTTCTTATTATTATTTTTTATTAAATTAATCAATTTTAGAATTAAAATTTAAATATATTTATTTATATTTTCAAGTATACAACAATTGAAAATATTAGTAGATTCAACATAATTTTTTATGATTATAATTTCTCTATCTATATTTACTATAAAATAATATACATTTTGATTATAAAAACAATTATTTTGATTAAAAAAATTAAACTAAGTTAATTTTTACGAGATAAAGAATATAGTAAAAGTTCATTGAGCTTATATATAAAAAAACTATTTCCTTTTCAAAATAGACGTAATTGGTACAACTGTAATTGCGTTATATGAACATCTATTAATGATAATTTTGGCACTTTATCATTTTCGTTAATGATAAAATTTTAAATTGTTATCTTAATCAACTTACTATGGAAACTCAAACCAACCGTCCAAATATATATATATATATATGAGAGACTATATACAAAGCAATAAATTATCGAGAGTATTATTACAGTAATTAAATACAGAGTAGGCCTGTCAACGGGTCGGGTTCAAATCGGATCGGAGGTGATTCGAATCCGATCCGTCGGGTTCTTATCGGATTCGGATCGGGTCCGGGTCATTATCGGGTCATTTATATAGTAGCAAGAATCGTTAGATTATGTAAAAAATGAACGGCTCTGATGGAACATAATTAAATATATAGTAAAATATATGCAAATTCGGCTAATCGGATCGGATCGGGTTATTATCGAATCAGATCAAGGGTGATCCGGATCCGATTAAACGGGTCGAATTTGGATCGGGTCCGGGTCCAGACTCGGTCCGTTGACAGCCCTAATACAGAGGGCAATTGACTGTAAAAGTCTTTATCGTTAAAGGCTCTAGCAGTATGTCAACAGCAACCGGTTACTGTAGATTAACTCCCTATATATATATATATATATATCACACACATATAGGGAACCGATTTATTGACAATGTTGTAAAAATAAAACTATTCTTACAACAGATTTCAGCAGTCTAGGCTGAGATATGACAATTTAAATGGTTCTCGTTTGTAATATAATATTCAGGTATTTACAGTATTATACTGCGGACGAGACTAAATGACCAAAATAGTCCCAATTTAAATTTGGATACATTATTTGAACTTGTAATTTATATATAAAAAAATATAACTTCCTACTTCCTCTATAGATTTTAGTATTATTCTATTTCTTTTTTTCTCTTAAATCTATTTTCTCTCCTGCTTTCCCTTCTCTACTTGTTGTAGATTCGTATTTCTTGTGTTTGGCATATACTTTTTACAGTATTAGATTGCGGACGATATAATTTATTTATTTATTTTTACCTGTCCGCAGTATTTAAAAAAATAATAATTTTCTATTATAAAATCGTAAAATAAAAAATTTAACTCTAAAGATAAAATTACATCGTTTTATTAATTAGTCTTAGTCAAACTTGACTAAGACATGCCTTATTTATATATATATATATATATATATATATATATATATATATATATATGAAGCCAAACATAGCTTGGCCAATATCTCTTACCTCCTCTCATTCAATTTTTGTTCTCATTCATTTACAAGGGTTTGGAAGGAAACCTCAATGAGTCTAAGATTCATTAAATTTGCTTTGATTTGTTATACGTATATTTCCTGTCAATGTTTGAACTTTGAGCTGTAGATTCATTGCATTATTTAAACCTCCCTCTTAACATGTTCTTGTTGGCATTACCTAGTGATGAATATTCTTCCTAGATAAATCAATTTGTCTAGTATATATAGCTTATACATATAATACTATCCACTAATAATGGGGAGTCTTCCTCTTAGCCGCCCCCATTTGATTAAGAACATCAGAGAATAAATCGAAATTACATTAGAGTTGGGAAATGAACATTAATATACACCTCACGACGTGGCGTATAGTGATTGGTCAATCAGAGAACGTATGTGGTGACTTGTCAAAGTTATCGGTTAAGTAAAATTAGACCTCTACTTTAAAATTCTACAGTATTTAAAATAAATTTATTATGTCTTAAAAGTTATTTTTTTAATAATATTTCATACAATATTTAAAAATATTATATCTAATATATATTTTATATAATATAACATACATGTAAAATAAATAAATAAATAAATAAGATCGCTTTGCCTAAAAAACGCCTGAATAGTCTAAGCGGTAGAAGCTCCCTACGCCACCTAACGCTTTTTAGAAAACTACTTGAAATAAGGGAAGAAAAACAACGTACATGCACATGAACCTATTCTTTCTAAATGTAATAATTAATGTATGACCTTTATTATCCTTTTTTGTCATCATGGGATTCTCCCATAGTCAATGTAGTTGTTCTCTACTTTTCTTGGGCGAACTTGTGGATGCGTGTCGTCAAACTTCTCTTTCAACATTAATTAAAAGAACCAAATTTTATTTTAAAAATAATAATATATCTTGCGACTGTTTGTGTTAATTTTTTTTATTATGAGTTACATCAATAATTATAATTAATAATATTATAATGATTTATTTAATATAGCAGACTAACGTTATAATTATATTCAATTTTATATATTAATATACGTCATAATTATAATTTAATAAAAAAAAATTATAATATATAACATGACTCTTTTATTAAATAGTTATGGTATTTTCCAATGGCAGCAAATTCCTATTTCCTCCAAGACAATAAAGGTTAACTAATACATGAACCCTCCTAGTAAAGGCTCCATATATATGACAAAAATCTACAAGCAATTTAATTAACTACACGAATTATATCTGATGATGTGAAATTGGGTCGATATTTTGTTAAAAATAACGTCTTACTAATTTTGTTGATTAACAAAATCTCTTTACTTTTCTTTCTGGCCATGGAGAAACCAAAAGAGCATGACTTCAATATCAGACATCCTTCCTCCGGGGACATTAAGGTGGAAATATTCTGCCATCACACGATTTGAATTCAAAATTAATGTCTATATACCGAGAAGTTATTTAGTAATCTTGAAATACTACGTAATCATGTTTCGGGACATTAATTTTTCCTATATTTCAGCCAATAGCTTAAATTGCCCAAAAAAGACCAAAAAAATTAAAATAAAAATGCAACACACCTCTAGTTAATTTGATTGGTCAGACAATGGAAAGAGATATAAAGAAACAAATCAAACCCTAATCCCTGTCATGTCGCTTTAAAAGTTTAAATCGGGCATCGAGTGCTTTCATTGACTATGAGCACAAGACAAGCATATCTAACAACTACGAAGTCGCTCAACTTGACCTCCTGCTAGCATTTGCTTTTCTCAAAAGAGTACTCGAACCATTTTTTTTAAAAAAATAAAATGGCAAATACTCCCGGACTTCACAAAAGAGTCTCATTTGTTTATTTTTTAGTCTATTTATAAAATTCTAAAATTTAAAATTAATTTTAATTTATTTAATTTTGATTAATAAAATACTCTTTGTCTCGCAAAAATTAGCTTCGTTCGATTTTTTTAGTCAAATTAACCGTTTTTATAATCAAAATTTATACTATTTTCTTGTAAATATAGGTGGATAAACTATAACAATAAAAAACTATGTTGAGTTTACTACTACCTCTAATTTTTATATGTTTGAAAATATAAATAAATATACTTAATTCTTAATTTTAAAATCGGTTAATTTGACCCCAAAAAATCAAACTAAGCTAATTCTTGAGGAACGGAGTGTATAGTTAATATTAGAAATTACTTGAGAAGTATTTACTAAGTACAAAAATGTCATTTTAAAATTTTAAATAAATGACATCACAATTTTTTTTAATAGTGATAGCCTGATACTCTCGCTGAGCTCATGGCAAATATTAGCACTCATGTCGCATTTTACATGAAATACAACAAAAACCTACACCAACAAAAAAACATATACTGCATCCACCAAGATTTAGGAATACGGTTCCCCTAAAACTTGTATATAAATCTAGCAACCTATATTACAGGGAAATAAAAAAAAACCTATATACATCAACTATATAATTAAAAGCGAAAGCTTGGTTTCAAAAAAAATTTGTTCAATTTTAATCTTTCGTATTCAAATTAGTATACGTAAGTATTATCCAAATTTAAAACAATAAAATACTATACAAATTTATAATGTATTCAAAAAGAAATATGTTAGTAAAAAGGAAGGTGTTTTTCGTTTTTATATCTATTAAAAAGTACTTCTAAAAAAATTATTTTTGATTTTACAAAATTTATTACAACATTTTTTTATCAAAAAATTATGTAAGATAATACTCTATACGTTTCGAATTATAGGATCATTATTGACTTTCTAAAAGTCAAATTGATACATTTTTAAATTTAAAATTAATATCATTCTTTTAAATTTTTAAAATAATAAATAACTAATAATATTTTTTAGGTAATTTATAATATTCATAATTGTATTAACATAAGCTATATAAATTCATCTCAATTATGAGTTTAAATATTTGAAATTGACTTTTCAAAAGTAATATTAATCTTATAATTTGAAATATATGAAGTATATCTATACAAATTTTATGTAGGATAGTTTTATTATTATAATTTTATTAGGATATCGAAAATATCTCTTAAATATCATGCGATTTAACTATATAAATAGTAGTCCTAAATTTAATTATTAAATTACTATTTTAACTAAATTAAATTCATTAAAACTTAAAATTTTAACGAATAATTGTATTGATAGTAAATGTGAAATTTTTTGAATCATAATAACTGAAAAAATTATAGTGAATTGATTACTAATTAATTGCTATATTAAAATTTAAGTTAATTTAATAGTTTTATTCGGATTATAATTTCAAGACTAACAGTAACCACAATTTAATTTAATTTATAATTTTGTAATAAGTTTTCAGTTTATAATATCATTATCCCAGTAATAACTTTTTTTTCTTTTTTAGTTTCTTTAGGGATACCCTATTATTATTATGTTGTTGTTGTTATTGTTATTATTATTATTAATAATTTTATTTTTTGAGTATTATTATTAAGAATAGTTGTATTGACGAATATTAAACCAAATATTCTAGTGCTTTTTATAATCAATATTATACCAAATATTCTCTCACAGTTGATACAGAGAATTGATATTTCTATAAGTTAATTTGATATTTTCACAAGATCAAATAAGATCCACTTATGAAAATATCAAATTACCTTATGGAAATATCAATTTTCATATGAAATTGATATTTCTACAAGCTAATTTAATATTTTTACAAAATCAAATGAGATTTACTCGTAAAAATATCAAATTAATTTATAAAAATATTAATTCCCTTAATATAAAAGAAAGAATATAGTAGTAGGTATTATAAGAGTTGACAAATCAATAAATTATGCTACTTCAAAGTTCTAAGTCAATAAATCTGAAGTCTAACCTATTATCCATAATAAACTTTAGAAACCATAATTGTCTACACAATAAAGATTAATTTAAGAAACTTGTGGAGTTCAAGTTACCCTTTCCCGACCAAGAAAAAAGAAGCAGAAATTATAAAATCAAATTCAGCAACGGAATCCTATTAATTATTTGTAGGGTATTTGCATGTTATATTTTATGTCATTTGGGGCTGCTTCACCTTCTTTTCACATTTGACTAAACCCTTTAACATTTCGTATTTGATACTTCTTTCGTTTTAAAATTAAAAATATAATTTAATTTTTTAGATTAAACAACGACATATTAAATTTTAAATTAATGTGAATTTATTTAATTTTAATTGATATAATTGTTATAATTATATAGTATATAATAAAAAATATTAATCATAAAATTTATTTTATTTTAAATTTTTAT
This sequence comes from Hedera helix, assembly GCA_947179155.2. NCBI lineage: Eukaryota > Viridiplantae > Streptophyta > Magnoliopsida > Apiales > Araliaceae > Hedera > Hedera helix. The sequence goes on from OX359273.1 coordinate 34,459,783, forward strand.
AAATTATACTAATTTTAAAATTTAATATATCATAATTTAATCTCAAAAGTCAAATTATATTTTTAATTTTAGAACGAATAGAATAGAGTAATAAACTATGCTTATGTTTTTAAAATCAATGCCATTTGATTCAAGACTGTTTCTATTCTACCAAAGACGGTGATATGTCTGAACAAATAGATGCATGCATAAACTAGAGTTTAGTTTAATAGTATATACTCTCTTCATTTCAAATTAAATGTCTATTTTTGACTTTTTAAAATAAATTTAAATATTTTCACATTACTTTTTATACTATTTTTACCAAAGTACATATAAAAATATTATAACCAAAAGAAAGAATATACAATTTTTACTACTAACTCTAATTTTTATAATTTTTAAAAAAAATAAAAATATATATATATATATATATATATATATATATATATATATATATATAATTATTAATTCTAAAAATAGATAATTTAACTTTAAAAAAATAAAATTAAATATTTAGTTTGAGACGAAGCGAATACTACATAAAGAAAGTGGATATTTTTATATATTTAAGAACATATAATTGTAAAATGGCACTTTTCTAATTGAGTGGCTTTGCAAGATTGCACTATCAAGTCAACCTTATCAAGCCGTTAGTAAACTAGACCAAATGTGAAAATTTATTTGCACGAAATCGTTTTAGAATGGAACAGTAGGTATAATATATATTAATATTATAATACCATATTATATATAATATAAAACAAATATAATACATATTAAAAATATAATTTTATATATTAAATATACTATTATATGCTATTGTATATATATTTAATATATAATAATATAAACATATAATAATATATATATATATCGTATATTATATAATATAATATATATCATATATGTTATATTAATATAGCATAAATTATATAATTTATATATTTATAATACCTATGAATATATATAATATATTAGTGTCTTAACATTTTTTTTTGCTCATTTTCTTTATATTGAAATCATGATTTCTTAGGGGGTAAGAAATCGCGATTCTAATATATAAAGGAAACGTGATTCTGTCAGAATAGTCATTTCGACCAAACTTAACGTTCCAAATGTCAGAAAAGAATGCTTAATCGGAACGGCCATCTCTTTCCGCCCTCAATTTCTTTAAACCAAATGGCTCATTAGTGATAAATATATCTCATTTTACTGTACAATATTATAAGTTAAGTCAAAATTTAGCCGTCTTTATTAAGCAGCTATAGAAGATTAAAGATGTTTTTCTTAAGTTCCCTTTTAGTTCCCCTCCAAATCCCTTCTCCATACTCTCTTAGACTCTTAGGATAAAGGAATTGAATTGTGAAAAAGTCAATAGGGACATGATAATTGGGGATAAAAATATAAATAGATGAAATTATAAAATATTTATGTCTAATTTTCATGTTCAATTATCATATTTTCTATAGAAAAGCTCTTGAATTATAATGATGTATATTCTCAACAAAAAAAAGAAGTAAACTTGCATTTTATGCATTTGTTCTTGGCTTGTATGTTTACTCCTTCCATTTAAAAATGAGAATCCTATTTGTCAACTTTTTCGTTTACACGTTAAGATTTTCTAAATATTTCCCCCCATAGATATATGGCTTTAATGATGGTAATAGTATTAGTATAATTTAAAATCTGCCAAATTATTGGCCTAACAAGCAGATAAAACTTGACCAAAACGGGTGGACGAACTTATTGTTCATTCTCTGAAAGAGGATTAAAACTATCAAACAAACTCTGACATCTCGGTTCAAGTGTATTTTATACTCTCTTTCTGTTTCATATTATAATATTATTATTAAAATTTTAAAATTAATTTAAAATATTTTTAAATTTAAAATTAAAATAATTTTTTTTAATTTTAATCAATACAATATAAATATTGCAAACTATCTAAAAAATATTACTCATTATAAATTTTGTTATTTTATAATTTTTAATTAATCGTCTCAATAAATTAAATTTAAAAATATCTCAAATCGACTTTCAAAAGTACATAATGACTTGGTTTTAGGATTCAAGACAAATATCAAATCTTAAGAGTTTATACTTTAATCTTACCAGTCATCGATTTTTTATTTTATTTTTATCATCCTCTATAGATTGTAATTATTCCATCTAGCAAAAAGAAAGAGTGCACTTGATGTTTTCTGGAGTAAAAGTCTGGACTAATTGATCACTTAACAAGTACAGCACTTTTTATTATCGAAATTCAAGTATTCTACAATCCCAAAATCAAGTTTGAATATCCATTTTCCCCAGAGATGAAAACCGAAGCACCAAAAAAGTAGAAGGCAACCTAGCAATCGAAAAATCCCAGAAGTTGCACCTCAGATCCGAGAAGATATGCAAACACTTTTTTATTCCATATGTCAACCATAAAATTATTCACCAGATCTTACAATTAGGCAAATATCATCATAGTTTCGAAAGAAGTACTGAACGAAACTAGCAAAACTCGATTATAATCCAGACTTGGGATGGAATATATGTCTTGATGTCATCTATACATTGTTTTCTTACCAGCAAATGCACATTGAAAAAATTAAATATGGGAATTGGGGGGGTAGAGGTGCCCAAGCAATCCCTTCTATAGTACATGCAATCTTTACACAATCTCATCTTGATGTTCGCAACTGCAATTTGCAAAAGCAACCAAAAAGTGTCAGATGAATTCGATAAAATTTCAGTACAAGGAAAATTTATACTCAAATGATAAGATATTAAATTCAGATGTCAAACAAATCAAAGTTGTAAAAACTGCCCTGCTAGTCACTGAACTGTTTGATATATCACAACATCAAGGCATTAAACACTCGGACAAAGATTGAGAAAAATATTGTCAGACTCCACCTCAAATATCGTGTAACAAAGAAAAGACTCGAACAACCTTTTGTAGACCATCAATAGTCCAGCAGAAAAGGATACGTCAACAAAAGAACTGAACAGAACATCTAATGGGAATAATGTTTTTTTTTATATTCTTCGAGGGGAGAGATGCTAAAAAGAGAAGGTTGAAGTTGTCATTTCGGCTGGATTCTGTTGTTGGCATTGAATTACTCATAGTCCAGCACATTATTACTATAAATTACATGAGATGAGCCTATCGACTTCTTAACAGAGACATTAAGGCTCCATTTGTTTTGGTATATAATGTTTTTCACCTAAAATGATTTACATTGTAAAATATTTTCCATGTCAATTTCGAGTATCTAGACGTGTCTGGAGAACATTTTCTGGAAATTCAAAATAACTTTTAGATAAAGTCTAGAGTAAAAATCCACCAACAACCAATTTTTAACTCCCATTGATTTGGCAACTTATCATGAAAATGAGATTGTAATGCAAAACAGAAAATAAAAGAGAAAAACAGAAAAGTAATAACCAATGTATAAAAGCTCGGACAACCAATTTTTAACTCCCATTGATTTGGTACTTTTTATCATGAGAATGAGATTGCAATGCAAAACAGAAAAATAGAGAAGGAATTACCGATTTATAAAGCCATTTCTGCCTGCAATGCAGCAAGTTCATCTTCCTCAGTTGTGTTCTTCTGAGGAATTGGATGTGATTGTTGCTTGCCAGCGTGGACGGGCACTGGAGCAGCAGGGGCAGTTGTGGCAGGCTGGAGAAGTTGTTCCTCCAACTCAGCTCCTTCCAATTCTTCAAGTTCTGCCTCCAACTCATCCTAAAATGACTAACTTTTAAGCTGTTTCCTCTTTATAAGAAATGTATTGCATAAACAACTGAAATTGAAGTGGCACATACTTCATCAAAATCAGCGGCTGCACCGATGGGTGTTGACAATGCTTCTTGAATTTGCTTCATGTTCTCAGTCTGCTCATTAATTTCATCCATTGTTTTGTCCACATCGTCAATATTCCTGCAACATAAGATGCCATTAGAAAATAACCGGAAGGAATGTCTACATGAAAAATGACTCATATAACTTATAAATTTAGAATGCTCAGTACAAAAGTGCACCATTCTCTCACCACTACTCACTGCAACAATAATTCTTGCCAAAATTAAACATTTAAAAATACTGATAATGAGAATGCATAGAGCAAGGTCATTTAACAACTGTTTACCTTCAATGAAAATAGTGTGCCACATTAACATCTAGAATGTGACGTATAATCATCGAAATGAAGCATTGCATGTGTTTGATATAGCAAGCAAAATCTGTAACATTTATTACTTCCAAAAATACCTGAAACTAGTCTATCTTGTTGCTGAAGAGAAAAAATGTTTAGTTATTGCTGAATTCTGATTCTCATGATCTTTTACATAGCAATACATAAAATAAAAAAAGACTTCTGAAATTATGAATAAAACCTAAAACCTTGTCCATATTAAGGCAATATTGGGAAAATAAGAGCAATTCAAGGAAGGTTAGAGCGATGTAACTTACGTTGCCTTCTGCATGGCCTTCATTGCAGCTGCTCCAGTTCTCAAAGCATCAACAGTCTCTGTCGTAGCTTTTGCACCTTCTAGCATTATCATCTGATATCAAAGCTCAATTAAGATTCTTCAACAGGAAGTTTACTTAAATTAACAAATTACATCACTTAATTAATTGATTAGATAACATATCGTGATATGAGCACCTGATCATGAATACGTAACTGAAAATTTCCAAGCTGTTCAACTTGTTGTTCATAAAGCCTCTTCCTCTTTAAACATTGTATGGCCGCTGTATACCATCAATAAGGTAGAAAGTCATTGGGGATGAAAATATACCAAAACAGAAATGGTTTTGTGACAACAACTGCAGGTTAAGAAGCATGAAGTTTCCATGAGGTCAGCTATCTACCTAATATGAGATATAAACATGGTGGCAATAAGCATGAGTTCATGGCGGATATCAAGAGAAAGTCGGAAAGAAAAGGAGCAGAGACGACATCAATGGTAAGAAATCAACAGGAACAGTTAATAGCATTTAAAAACATATCTTTCTTTTGTTAAATTTTAGGGAAAATAGGATAGTGCAGAATTACAAATTTGAATGCAAAACATAAAACAAAAAATTAGATATCACAAACTTCAAAACTTACAAGTAATCTTATTTCCTGAATGCTAAATAGCTCAACACATAACAAGGAACAAACTTGAAATACTTCGTATGTCGCATACAAATTGGAGCAAAACATCCAATATGACTCTTCAAGTATAAATAATAAATAAAAATAACGTGATTACTAATATCTTTGGCCTAAAGGTCAAACTACTAATTCTACAAAGAATAAGAGAAAAAACAATACCACAAGTCATAAATTTAGTAACTAACAAGCAGCTATTTCAGACATACCCCTCTTGTTTTTGGCTCGTGTAAATTCCTTCGCCTTTTCAACCTCTGCAGCAGCCTTCTTCAGAAGAACTTTTTCTTTTTTCTCCAGCATCTCAAGGGTCTGCAAAAAGTTTATAACAAATATTTAGCAAATCCCAGCATTTCAAGTGTTTGCATGAAGTACAGAACAATCAGCCAGCAAAACTGGCAACTCATGCAGTAAAGCTATCAAGCATTCATTCATTCTCTCTCTCTATTTGGGCATAAATAAGGAAAAAGAAGACAAGAAATTACTTTGAGGATGAAAAAAACACATTCATATACGAAGTATTACTTCCTCCATCCTAAACAAAGAGTACTGCTTCCCTTATTTGTTTGTCTTTTAAGAAAATAATACTGCCTCCTTCCCTAAATGGATGTCTTCCTTTTTCTGGGTGTTTTCCACACAAATTTAAAGGCAATGTCAAAATTATATAATAATTTATTAGTATAGTTTTATATATTCAAGATATTTATATATTATTTTAATTAATAACCGGACAAAAATAAATGAAAGCCATGTAGCGTTTTCAAAACAATTTCATTTGTAACAGATTATAAAAAATAAGGGGAAAAAAAGGAGAATCGGTGAAGCAATGGTGCTATGAATGTGTGTTTGAGAGAGAGAGTCCGCAAGTTTTGTGTGAAGAGAGAGGGACTGTGTCATGGTTATTAAGGCGTCGTCTAGTTGATAAGTCGCTAAAAAAATCATAAGGGCTATGCATTGGTCACATGCTGTAAGGCGATCACCTTGATAAACTTGGAAGGGAAGGGTTCAACTTTGAGAGTTAGACGAAACTTGACTTTTTTTAATAACCAAAATGGGTTTTTGGTCAACCCAAAAGCTAAACTTAATCAAAAGATACCGCATAAGCCATTTGGGTTCCCATATAAACCCAGATAACCGACTGAGTCAATCCTTAGCAACAAGATAGAATCTGCTACGATGGCGATCATGGCATGAGGTGTGATCTCCAATTCCAGAAGCCTTTGCGAGTTGTCCAATTCTGATCTCTTTCTTTGTTCTTCCCTCCTGTTAGTTCACAGCTTCATCTATTTCTTTCTTTTTTTCCGGTCTGTAGTCTTTACTTAACTAATATACATCTATCATAAATCTCTACTGCATGTGACATTGGATCTATACAGTAAAACCTCGACAAATGAATGTTCGATAAAATAATAACCTTGCTTAGATAATAATTTCTTCCAGTCCCGACTTGGGCATGTGTACTAAAGTAATAACCTCGCTAGATGAATTAACTAATAAATTTTTTTGAATCCTTAAAGGCCCAACAAAAATATAAACTAATAATTACTAAATTCCATATAAAAAATTATATATATAATCTACATTTTCTTGAACTTTTTGTAATAAAATCCATACAATAGACTCAAACTTTTCATTTACTATGTACATTAACTTAAAACCTTTTGTTTTTCAAGACATTATAAGTTTCACCAATTCTTTTTAACTTCTCTAGACTCAAATTAATACATTAATTGTTGTCTCTTGATTTTTCTGACCACATATATAAATTGAAAAACTCCCTCTAAAATAATAAATATTAATTTATCGATAATCGATCAATAAATAATCTCGCTAAAGCAAATTTTTTTCCGGTCCCAAGGGTAATCATTTATCGAGATTTTACTGTATATTTTTTTATATTTTCTCTCAAATAAAAACCTCATTGGCGACAAGCATGAAGGAATGCTAGATATTTGGTAATTTCTACTCTAAGAGAGGCTCAATGGTAAAGACATGTTGTTGAAGATGCACAAAGGATCCGCTTGCCCCATAATGACCTGGACTAATATGGAAATCCCAACTCCTTGGGGCCTTTTTGATCCATATTTATCCAATACTGAAAAGAGGTCCAGTTGTTATCCTTAGAGATAATAAGTTTGGAAAATTGAATGATATTGTTGAAAACAGAAATGATGTATTGATCCTTAATTCATTTTTCTCTCTATTACATTGATTTATATACACTAGTATGTCAATCCCTAATTTACAATTATGGTAATCCCTAAGTTACAGCAATGTAGACACACTAATTATGGAATAGATTGACTACAATTATGGGAATGATATCTTCTAACACTCCCCCTCAAGTTGGTGTATAGATGTCTCGCATACCCAACTTGAAACATAATGGATGAAACATCTTGCTAGTAAGACCCTTAGTCAAGATATCAGCAAGTTGATGTTCTGTTTTGACGAAAGGCAAGCAAATAAGTCCGCTAGTCAATTTTTCTTTAATGAAGTGTCTGTCAATCTCAATGTGCTTCGTTCTATCGTGTTGAACGGGATCATTTGCAATACTAATGGCTGCCTTATTATCACAAAATAACTGCATAGGCCTTTTAGTTATAACACCCAAATCTTCTAGCAAGGTTCGAAACCACATTAGTTCACATGTACCCAAGGCAATAGCTCGATATTCAGCCTCAGCATTAGATCTTGCCACCACGGACTGTTTCTTACTACGCCAGGTAACAAGATTACCCCCAACAAATGAACAGTAACCGGATGTAGAACGGCGATCCTCTATCGAGCCAGCCCAATCTGAGTCGGAAAAAGCTTCAACTCTCATATGACCATGTGGAGCGAACAATAAACCTTTTCCAGGAGCAGACTTGAGATACCTCAGAATTCTGTAAACAGTTTCCATGTGACAATGTCGAGGATCATGCATATATTGGCTCACTATTCCCACAGCATACGATATATCAGGTCTAGTATGAGAAAGATATATCAATCGTCCCACCAAACGTTGATATCTTTCTATATCAACCATAGGTCCTGTGCCACCTATCAGATGATGATTAACTTCAATAGGAGAGTCAGCAAGCTTACATCCCAACATACCCGTTTCTTTTAGAAGATCAAGAACATATTTCCTTTGAGATAGAAAAATCCTACTGGAAGATCTTGCAACTTCAATACCAAGGAAATATTTCAAAGGGCCAAGATCTTTAATCTCAAACTCTTTAGCCAGACTCACTTTGAGATTAGCTATCTCTTCTCTATTATCCCCTGTCACCACAATGTCATCGACATAGACTATAAGAATGGTTGTCTTACCTCCTGTCTGTTTGACAAATAAAGTATGATCTGCTCGACTTTGCTTGTACCCAAATCTGATCATTGCTTTATGGAATCTACCAAACCAGGCTCTGGGAGATTGTTTCAAACCATATAAAGCCTTTTGCAGCTTACAAACCTTACCCCTGGTGGCAGATGAGGCAAAACCAGGGGGTATTTCCATGTATACTTCCTCCTCCAAATCACCATGAAGGAACGCATTTTTTACATCCAGTTGCTGAAGATCCCAACCGAAATTTGCTGCACATGAGATTATAGTACGAACATAATTCATCTTTGCCACGGGAGCAAATGTCTCCTAGTAACCAATCCCATGGGTTTGAGTATACCCTTTTGCAACTAGTCTGGCTTTGAGTCTCTCAACTGTCCCATCTGGCTTCTGTTTGACTGTATATACCCACTTGCACCCAACTAATTTTTTTCCATACGGAAGAGTAACTAGTTCCCATGTATCATTCTTTTTCAGGGCATTCATCTCCTCTATCATAGCCTGTTTCCAATTTTTATCACTAATTGCTTCTTGCCACCCCTGAGGAATATATATTGAAGACAAGGAAGAAACAAAGGAGTGATAGGATGCAGATAATCTATTATAGGCTAAGAAATTAGAGATAGGATGTTGAGTACAAGATCTAACACCTTTCCTAAGAGCAATAGGAAGGTTAGTATCATCAGAAGAACAAGTAGAAGTAGAGTTCTCACCATTAGCATTATCATCAGAAGGACTAGTAGAAATAGGGTTCTCAACATTAGCATTATCCAGCCTAGGTTCTGAGCAGAGTTGGTGTAGTGGTGCAGAAATTGTGACCTTATTCTTGCTTCTTCGAACATACGTCCTCAACTCAGGCTCATTCTGTCTAGCATATGGCTCCTGTAACTCCCCTTGTGTAGATTTATCAGAAACAATGACAGGGACAGGAGAAGATGGTATAGTAGAACTTGTAATACCAGCCTCAGGAAGAAGCTTCTCCTCATCTATAACATCCTCCCCCTGAGGAGAAGGTGGGGTAGAATAAAAAGGTTCCGATTCCCAAAAAGTGACACCCCGAGTGACAAATATTTTGTGTGAAGGAGGATGATAACACTTATAACCTTTTTGAGTCGGAGAATACCCAATGAAAATGCACCTAAGAGCTTTAGGATCTAATTTTCCCCGAGTAGGAGATTTATTATGAACATAGCACACACAACCAAAAACGCGAGGCGAAGGAGAAGGACTAGTTGTGTGCTGAAGGAAAGAAATGGGACTTTTGTTCCGAAGAATTCGAGAAGGAAGCCGGTTTATAAGAAATGCAGCAGTCAAAACAGCATCTCCCCATAGAAATTTAGGTGTGTTCATAGTGAACATAAGAGTGCGGGCTACCTCTAGTAAGTGTCGATTTTTCCTTTCTGCCACTCCATTTTGTTCTGGAGTCTTAACACAGGAAGTTTGAAGAATAATGCCATGTTGAGAGAGATAAGATGCAAAAGCATTATTATGATTATATTCACGACCATTATCACTATGAAGAATTTTGACTTTAGCATCAAATTGAGTTTGAATCATTTTATGAAACTCTTTAAAACAATCAAACACCTCATTTTTTGAACGAAGAAGATAAATCCAAGTAACACGTGAATGACAATCAATAAAACTAACAAACCATCTGTAACCAGAACGGGAAACAACCCGAGAGGGTCCCCACACATCAGTATGTATAACAGCAAAAGATTCAGAATGTCGACTATGAATAGCAGAATAAATAGAACGTTTGTGTTTATCCAATTCACATGGTTCACACAAAAAATGAGTTTTATTACATTGCTTAACTAAAGACGGAAATAAAGACTCTAATACGGAAAAAGAGGGATGTCCCAAACGTCGATGCCATTGATGGAGAGAAGTCAGGCTGGAGTCGGATGTAGAATGAAGAGCCTGAGTGGAGGACATGCTAGACGAGGGAACATCTAAATAATATAAGCCACCAACTGCACTACCACTGTCAATCTTCTGCCCCGTCACCAAGTCCTGAAAAATACAATGAGATGGGGAAAAAATGACTGAACAATTCAAGGATTCAGAAAGACGTTGGACAGATAATAAATTTGCAGTAAAGGACGGAATATGAAGAACAGGTGATAATGTTAATGTAGGAGTACAAACTACTGAACCACTCCCAAAGATAGAAGAAAGGGAACCACCAGCCACTCGAACCTTGTCTTTCCCAGAGCAAGGCATGTATGAAGTAAAGAGGTTGGAGGACCCGGTCATATGCTCAGAAGCACCTGTGTCAATGATTCAACTAGGACAAGTTGAGGAAACAGTAAAAGCACAAGGATGTATACCTGACTGGGCATAATGAGAGGAAGATTGGGAATAGAACTTCCAAAAAGCGGAGATTTCCTCAGGAGTAAGAGCAGTAGTAGTGTCTGAAGCACTGGATGCATCAACAGGAAGTGTTGTAGTAGACACATAGGCCTGAGATCCACGTCCACGACCACTACCAAACCGACCTCCTCGCCCTTTAGGACGTCCATGGAGCTTAAAACAGCGATCCCTAGTATGATTTTTTCCCCCACAGTAGTCACATTCTCGGGATTCCTTCTCAACAGAAGACTGAATAGAGGAGCCAGACTTAGGGTACGAGGCAACCATGGCTGATCGATCAACCGAATTTAAAACCATCACCCGACGTCTGCTTTCCTCTTGTTGGACCCTAGCATGGGCCTCTCGCAGGGATGGAAAAGGTGTTTGACCAATCAACTGTGCACGAACTTGATCAAATTCTATGTTCAACCCAGCCAAGAAATCCACAACTCTATCTTCACTAACAAACCTTTGATAAGAAGCAGCGTCTTCCAGACATTTGGCTGAAAAAACTCGATAATGATCAAGCTCCTGCCAAAGTGCGTTAATTTCTGCAAAATACTGTGCCACAGACTTCTCCCCTTGACTCAGCTCACGAATCCGTTTACAAATGTCATATGCCTTAGACATATCACCAGAAATAGAAAAAGTTTGAGAAATAGCCTCCCAAAGCTCATGTGCAGTGTCTAAGAACATGTAACTGCTTCGCATACTAGGTTCCATTGAATTAAAAATCCATGTTTTCACCATGGAGTTATCAGATTTCCATTCTTCTTGGGCTACACCAGCTTGAGTAGGCATGGTGGTTGTACCATTGATGAACCGCTGCATACGGTTAGCTTCAATGGACATACGGCATGCTTAAGACCAGGCTAGATAATTATTTCCATCCAACTTAAACGGACAGAGAACCAAGGCAGAGTTAAGATGATGATTTCTAATCAACTGTCCGTTGATGTCAGTAGTACCACCACTATTAATGGAACTAGATGATGCCATGACAGGGTAATAGGAGCAACAAGGATGATCAAGGGCTCAGAAACAAAGAAACAATTCACAGAACCTGAATCAAATGCACTGTTTCTTTAACAGTACAATTAATACCAAAAAACCTTGAATCAAACACTACATAGCCACTGTAAAGGAGAAGAGAAGAGAGAGACGAACAGTGCCGCCGGAAAAACTTGACCACGCGCCGGCAGAAGAGGGCGCGTGACGTCGGCAGTCGGCGCGTGGGGTGGCGCGTGACGGCGCGTGAGGCAATGGGTGATGGAGATTCTTTTCTGGTGGCGGTCGCCTGGCAGTGTAGAGACCTTTTATGGCCTCGATTTCTTCATAAAAACTTGTCTTACTAGGTTTCTGAAGGAAAGAAACAGTAGCAGCGAGCAGAAAAAAAGTCAGTGCTATGGATCAAGGCTCTGATACCATGTTGAAAACAGAAATGATGTATTGATCCTTAATTCATTTTTCTCTCTATTACATTGATTTATATACACTAGTATATCAATCCCTAATTTACAATTATGGTAATCCCTAAGTTACAGCAATGTAGACACACTAATTATGGAATAGATTGACTACAATTATGGGAATGATATCTTCTAACAGATATCATCACAGTCTAAAAAGTAGCTTATGTAGAAGGTTTGACGCCTACTAAAATAAACTAATAAAGGGGAGAAAATAATCTACTAAGCTAATAGGCAATAGCTATTCTTGCAAGCTCTCACTGGGGACCTGTCATGCCAAAAACGAAATAAAATATGTGCTTGTAAACCGAGATTATGTTCTATGGCCCTCTCCTCTATCTTCTTTTAACTGCATTTTCTACTTAATTTATTACAATTTAGGGAAAATTCATTTTGTATTAATTTTCTTCTCATAAAGAAGAAAATCACCATTAAAAGCATAAATTTAGTAATTGCATTAACTATGACCAAGATTAAGTATGAAAAGTGTTACAACAAACTATGAAAACCTCAAAAATCAACTAAGAATACTAAAGACAAAAATATAAGATTTACATGAAAAACCCAAATAATGAATAAACACAAGCGAATTGTAAAAGATATAAATACATCAAAGTCTAAAGAATACAGTATGTGAAGATATTTCTCAAAACCCCATCCAATAGTTTATACTCTCTAAACACGGTAACAAGACTGAGAAAGAATAATGCTGAAAACAACATATCTAGCATATATGTTGAGGTAAAACATAAATGACCTAATGAACAAACTCAAGTATTATAAAAGGTATCAACCTCAACCCTCCACCACCGCCACTAAACCTCAGCTTTCTTTTCCTTTGGGTTGCAGTAAAATATTATTTGGATCAGGCCCAAACTATAATTCGATACACATAAAAAAAACTAGATTAACATGAGCCACATAAGAACTCCAACTGGACATTATGTAAAAATGCAACACCTTCAAACCAATAATCATATATCATATATTTAAAAACCACTTGTTCATTGTTCAACATCTTCCAAGAAATGGACGAAAATTTAAGATTTACCTTCTCACTTCTAAGCTTGCTTTTAAGATCAACTGACAATGCATTGGCCTTTGAGAGAGTGAAGTGATGCGGAAAACTGATAGCTTAATTCCACGATCTAAATTTTACAGCTTCCATCCCTCAATGTTTTGTAAAGATTAGATATCTCTCTCTCACACTCACTCTTTCACTCTCTCTCTCAACACAGAAAAAACAATTACTTTTTTTTTTGTTGAATACATTGACTGAGCCCCCATCCCTCAAAATGTATGTCAGGCTGAGATTCTCTCTCTCTCTCTCTCTCTCTCTCTCTCAATGTAGTAACAACTATTTTATATTTGTTTTGGTAAATACGTTGCCTAATTCAATTCAAACCTTTCCATTACCCTCCGCAACCATCAACTGCACTTGGGAATCTATCCTCTCTCTCTATTTCACCCGCCTAATATAGATACGAAAATCCTTATGTAGCTTTTATTACATATATTAATAGATTTGAGTCAAAACTTTCCATATTTATCCTTAACAATGGTCAGAGACTAAATGGCATATATTGGAATTGACCTTACCCATGCGCAAACCAATTTGGTCATGTTCACTCTAGCTAATGCAGTTTTCAAATACTTGATGTTGACCAAGCAAACCCTAAATGGCTTTGGCAGCCTTGAATAAGGTTAAAGCCTGGGCATTGTTTAGCACTCTTGACATGCTTGGTCAAAATCTTATATAAAGACCAAATGAGAGCGGAAGCATGAAAACAAAATAAGGCAAGAAAAGAACAAATCAGAAATGCATGTTTATTTTGCACCTGGAAAGAGAGAGAAAGAAAAGGATAAAATGAAATGCAAAAAAAATTGCAAAATTGAATGGATGTATGTGACTCGAACTAAAGACAGTATTGTTTCATTCCTACTATGAGACAAACCAACTGAAATGTTTACAAGCACACTAAGAAGAACCCGTTTTATTAATTACATTTAAAGTTTACCATGAACCTAGATATTGATATAAAGAAGTGAAATTTCATATACAGCCATTAATAGTAGTAAATTTTCAAAAATATAGCAATAGCTATTAATGCAAATCAACTGAGAACATGAAACAATATAATGAAAAAATATATTCATCTTTACGAGATATATTCATAGCACAGGCAATTTCAAATCAACAATAAAGTAAACAATTACAAAAAATACTGGTTAATCAATAAAATCATCCGAATCAGATTTTTCAAGTCAAAAGCTCCACAAAAATTGCCAGAAAACTTCAACCCAGCCATATTTCACTCATATTAAAAAAATTATATCAGAAAACCTATTCTTACTTAAAAAAAACTAATTAAAAATACCTCGTTTAACTTGTCTAAGGTTGCAACGGCATTTGCTTCTTGCTTAGGTTTGCCAAGAATTCGCGTAAACATGGTTAATTAAACTCGACAATTTACTCTAACGGACACAAATTATTCACAGAGCCTGCAAAACAAAAATTAACAAAAAACTTCAATCGTATAATTCTACCGATCTGCTAATACATATACCAATTGATATATATTATAAGTCTATGTACCTGAAATACAGACTAAATAGTTGTGACCTGTGAATTGGAATGAACAATATGATTGGAATTGAAAACGATTGATGAAGTAATTAGATCGATCGGAGAAAAAACGGAAAGGAGTTGGAATGAGAGAAAAAGGTCGCCATTTTGAAAATAATCGTATAGAGATGGCTTATGCTCGGAGAGGGAGGAGAGAGAGAAATAAAGAAAGAGTTGCGGTCAGTGAGTGAAGCGTAAGACGGGCCAAGTTCGGTTCGAGTGAGGAATCCACTTGTTCATGAATTATTATGGACACGCGCCAAATAGGGGGTGTTTAATTGTATTAACTGTATTGAACTGGATCGGATCGACACCGAACGGATATTAATTCGGGATTATACTATTTAAATTTGAGTCATCAAAATATAAATAATAATTATTATAATACAATACAACGTATAATAATATAATACTCAATAATATACAATTAAATATTCACTATTATTATTATACTATTTTATAATATAGTAAAGATTAATATAACAATTATTTCAGACTATCACTCCATTCTTCTTTTTTTCTTATTAGTCTCACATACACTCTCATTTCTTGAAGAATTAAACTAAAAAAAGTGTGAGTTCAAATAACTCAGTAAAAAATATCATGATTAAGATAATGACGAATAAATTATCATTAGCATTCAACAGTTGAGTTCTTGATAGAATAATATAAACAACAAGTTTTAAATCAACAACTGTAATTAATTTCTTGAACAAAGTTTAAATCAACAACTGCAGCGGAATAACAACTATTAGGAGAATCATGTAAATCATGATATCTACTATCTTATCTTTTTCAGAAAAATCATCATCAACCATTATCATCTTAAATATTATTGATCATGATCATGTCAAACAACAGTTCTTCTTTATCACATGCCAAATAGAACATTCACCACATGTCCTAAAAGACGCATCACCATTATATCGCATTTATCCTATTATCTGTACACCAAGCCACATATATTCACAACAACTTGATTATTGATTATTAGTAAAAATAACAGTGATATAAAATGATGATTAGTAAATGTTCATAGGTCAAAAAATCAAGGTCAAATAGTTCACTGTTTAAATATAATGTTGAAAAATTAATAGAAATGTTCATGTTAAAATATATTAAATGAAGCGTAAATTATTAATCATTTTAAAAATTTTACCGAACAATACTTGCCATAATAAGTTTAAGATAATGAAAAAAAACGATATCACTTACCTAAACACGTGACTATGTATTATTTTCTATGGAGTTGGTCAACCTATATATATATATATATATATATATATATATATATATATATATATATATATATATATATATATATATCAGTTAATTAGTAGCTACCACATATAGATTTCATGGTGTTTACTAACTTGTATGAAATAATCAAAAGTGATTTGATAGTATAAATTTGTATTGTAGAGTAAAATATACTTTAAAATAATTTGTGGAGAAGTAAACAATATTTCAAAATAATATATTCCAAAGAAAGTTTTCAAAAATAAATCTTATGAAATAAGAGTTTTTTAAATGAATAGTTGTAAAACAATATATGACGCGTGTAAATGCTTATATAACTTTTATAGAAAAAAAATTTACTTAGATAATACCCGTACTTTTATCGATCTTCATCAACACTTAAGATAGCTTTAACTCACTCAGAAAAATCTTATATTAAGAATATTTAGAAAGTGGAATGAATTATATGAAAATTTATTATGCTAAGTCTCTTATTTATAACTAAAACTTAACAAATTATTCCAAAAACACATTTCACATTTTTAATTTAAACCATTCATTATTTTTCACACTTTAATCTATATCATCCATTAACTAATCATATGATTCACACTTTAATCTAACTTAATCTACATCCTCCATTAACAAATAACATGATCTGCACATTAATTTAACTTAATCAACACCACCCATTAGCAAATCACGTGATTCACATATTTTAATAACTTAATCTACATAATCCATTAGTAAATCACATGATTTATACCTTAAACTACACCATCCATGACACGTTTCACATTTTTAAGCTTCACACTACACATTTAAATATTATATTATCCATAATTTATATTATATTATTATTAACTTAATATCACAATTATTTAAATATTCAATATTATTCAAATAATGGGTCTGTCTAACTATTTAATACATGTGACTAGTGGTGCCCAGGCCAGACCGGACTTCACTTTTTAACCCACCAAGCTAGGCCAGAGCAGATTTAACTGGAAAAAAAAAATATGGCCTAAGGTCTGCAGGCCAGATCATACCAAGCTCCACTATTTAAAAAATTGTTAGACTCATCTAAAATAAAACAGAAGCCCAAGCTCAACAACTCGGGCTAACTTTAAACAAGTAACCCAAAGTGGCTATGAATGATATTGAGTAGTCATTGCCTTATTTATAGCCTAATGGTATTGTGAATTCTCCATTGCCCATCGATGTGGACTAAATGACTTGTACACTAGTACAGTAAATCTTTCGTTTTTGGTACGGGACACCACCACCTTGTAATGGGGGAATGATTAAAATTCAAACAGGAACTCTTTTCTATTTTTTACTATTACTATTCTTTTTTTACATGTGGTAGATCTTAGGCAACCATTCAAGTATTAGAATGCTGGTCCGGATATGTAAGCAACCACTTTGTGCTCCCCTGCCAACATTCGTGTGAGAGGGAACCTCACTGGGTAATCATAACAAGTTCTTTATAGTCAATTCAATACGTCTCATGAAGTTAATGTACTGCCACACCCATAAACCATAACTTATCATGCCTATAACACCCTCATTGTCGCCTTTGACTAATGTCATACATGTTAATAGACACATTTTAGACAGAAGGGAAGTGTATAATGACTTTAATACAGATACCATCAGAATGTGCTTTAAATACGACTACAGTATTATAGTACATGAAACTTAAAGTTGTTTCTAGAAAGAGAACATACTATTTGTTTGCTGTAACTCCACAAAAGTAATGCAGCAGATACTCCAATATCAGTTAAAAAATAAATCAATAATTGAACACAAGATTCTTTCCCCGTTATGTATTTCCTTGGAATGATAAAAACCCCAACCTGTGAAAACTACATAAGACCACTTGCAAGTGAACAGGAACTGAAAAAACAAACCATGAAGTTATGAGCTACAACCTACAAAAAAATTTCTATTTTGAAGTTCAAAGAATTTGTCCCGCATCGAAAGAGTAAGGAAATAAAACTAAGTATATAATAAATAGAAAGAGAAACTAGTAGGAAATATTAATAATGAAGACTTATGTATTGGACAAGAGGATTATTTGGTGTATGTTTTGATGGTATATTTTGAAGAGTAGTAAGCCTAAGTTCAAGGAATTTGTCCCACATCGAAAGGTTAAGAAAATAAAACTAAGTATATAATAAACAGAAAAAGAATAGAGAAGCAATTACTAGTTATGAAGATGTCTGGCTTGGATTGGTCCATGGGCAATTTTTGATGCTTATATTTTGATTAGTGATGATGCAAGGTCTGGTTGGACTAGGCTGAAGGTCGGGCCATATATTTATACAAGTCAGGCCGGGCAAGATCATAGGAGAAAAACTAGGGCCTGTTCACAGCCTGTAGGCCGTGCCTAACTTGGTCCAGGCCGGACTTTGACCAGATTGAGCCCAGGCCAAACCAAGGCTAGGCCTGAGGCCAAATGTGCATCACTACCCGTGACTACTACTGTGACAATTATTGGTCCAACGATACAAGTTGTTGAGCATTGTGACAGTTATTGACCCAATAATGTAAATATTGTGCAATGACAATGATTGATTTAATAATGTAAAATACTATGTAATGCCAATTATTGATGAAATATTGTGCAATGGTCACTTTATTAGTTAAATAATATAAAATACTGTGCAATACCGCGTGCTACTGTAGAATTTTGTATTCTACTATAAAATACTGTATACTACTATAAAATACCATTAAATATCGTATATTACTATTCTTTTATTATTTGATATTTAAATAAGTAAAAGTGACAGTACCGTTGACCATTTTTATTTAGAAAGGTTAATTCTGTCGTTTTATATATTCGACAATATTTTGTTGTGGGGTCCACCCATAACTGATTATTTCGACGGTGACATACGAATCGAATATTCTCCGACAAAACGAATATTTCTTGACAAACTATAATTTGCACAAAATATCATTAACTTTAATTTTTATCAAATTAATACCATATTGTTTCAGAATAATATATGAAAAAAATTAAATTTTATTCACTAAAAATTAGGATCTTACATCGATACCAGTACCGGTTGAACCGATAAACTAGTTTGGTACTGGTTTATACCGAAAATAATAATAATAATATTGTATTATTATTATTATTATTATTACTTATTTATTAATAAATAAAAATAACCGGTACGGTTCGGTAAATACTGAACCTCTAAA
Source organism: Hedera helix (assembly GCA_947179155.2). Lineage (NCBI taxonomy): Eukaryota > Viridiplantae > Streptophyta > Magnoliopsida > Apiales > Araliaceae > Hedera > Hedera helix. The sequence goes on from OX359273.1 coordinate 34,479,151, forward strand.
ACTCCAAATCGGTTGGTACCAGTATACCAAATCAATATCGGACCGGTCTTTTTTATTCAAAACTGGTTGGTTTGGACCGATTTGATATACCTTAAATATTGTTGGTACGTAAAATCAGGAACTCCCCTGGCCCCAAATAAGTTATATTCCCTCCTTCATAAATTATAATACTTCTCGTTCTTATTTCTTAACTTCTAAAAATAAATTTAAAATATTTTAAGCCTTAAAAGTGAGATAATTTATTATTATAAAATATTAAATATTACAATAATTGTGTTTGTTTAATTAAATGAGTTGACATGAATTATATTGTGTTTGTCTGAAACTTAACTCGTTTGAGTTGGATTTGTTTAACCTTGATTCGTTTATAGTGTATAATTAATTATAAATATTATATAAACATAAAACAATTATTTTTTAAAATTTGGTCTAACTGAACTAAAGTTCAGCACGTCTCAAGTTCGACTTCTCTCATTTAAACTTGAGCACAACTCGCTTATAAATTAATTGAATCCGAACACATTTTTATGTTCATTTTAAAACTTGAGTCAACACGATTTTGTTTATGTGTTAGCTGAATTCGAACTCCAAAAGTCAAAACTTAATTTGTCTCATTTAAAATAAAATTACTTTATTTATTCTACAAAAAAAAATCTCATTTAATTTTTTTTTCCACAAAAATAGTTTAATATTTATTGATAATGACATAAATAACATCATAGTCTTAAAGACTTAAAGTTTTATCACTATTAACACTTACATGTCATCAATATTAAACTAATAAATTAAAATATTTTGTAATATTTATAAATATTAGAAACGAAAGTGTCGTGGAAGGGAGGGGTTGGTTTATGAATGAATAAACAACTTTTTACTTAAAAAAGCATTATTTTCAGAATGGAGAGTATATTATCCAAATCTAAATTTTATCCGGTACTTCCGTTCAAATCATAACCCGCCGAAAACACCCGAGTCTGCCCATCCCTCTTTCTCTCCTCAAACGCCAGACAAATCTAATCAATTCATCTCCATTGTTCTTCAGCTTTCATCAGGGTTGCTTCTACATTTGATCAATCCACATTTAGACGTTTAATCTCCATATTATCAACCCATAATTCTCCAAATTAATTCACGCATTTGGATCATTTTTGAACATTCTCACAGCTTCATCTATGGATTTCATGAAGATCTTCGATCAAACTGTTCGTGAAATGTGAGCTCCAATCTCTCTTCTCTCTCTATATATATATACACACACACACACACATATCAATCCACCTTTTTTGTTTTATATTCACAAGTTTGATACCCGTGGCTAATTTATATCACTTGTTTCACAAATATTTGATAATTTTTATTAATATAATTTTTATTTATATAATATTGAAGATAATTGTATATATGTAAAATTTATGTATTGTATCAAAAATGAGAATGTGTCGAATGATTGGCTCCGTAAAATTATTGGATAATATCTCTTAATGCATTATGTCACACACACACACACACACACACACACACACACACATATATATTCAATCATTACAATAATGACAAAATTATCTCCTTTTCATGTATGCAAATTTATAACTTTTTTATTCGATTTTTTTTAATTCACATGGCACATAGATGAAGATATCAAATTATAATACGCCACCTGGCTAGCTCTACCGACTTCTTGGATTAATTGAGGATGGATTTAATTAATCAACAGGAAATGTAAATTTGTATCCGAGTCAAGATACGTTCAAAGTTATTAGTGGACTTTTCAATAAAATGGGAATGCATTCCTTCACAAGTTATGATCACAATGCATGCATGTATATGTATATATCTACGCATATATTTCTTGATATACGAAAAATTTATACATTGTATCAAAAAAAGAAGAGTCTTGAATGATTGACTTAATATTAACTCGGTATTACATGGTCAACCAAAATAACTAGATAAAATTATTGAATAGGATCTTTGTTATGTATAGTTATTGATATGATAAGTAAATACTGTACAAAATGAATTGATTGGAATTTCATTTACTTTTTCATTTTGTATGATTGACTTCTATATTTGGATTGCAGAAAGAGGGAGGTGAATTTGAAAGTTTTGAAGGTTCCTGAGATCGAACAGAAGGTATGAACCAAATTTCAACACATGTATATAACTACATGAAGCCTGGATGAATCTCTGTTGATCCAATTTGTTTTATGTATGACCAATGATTATTATATTCGGCTCAGTTAAGATTTTCTGTAGTGTTGTTCTTTAAACTGTTGTGTGAAAATGACATCGTGATATTGAATGGATGCAATTTTATCACATCGCTAAGGATTATATTGGTGTATATGATAAATATTAGCAATGAAAAGCTGTGGTTTAGTGTTCACTAAATTGTGTTTGACCAAGTGTTAGCTTCTACTAAACGAATGTTACAAATGATTTTGGAATTGCATTTATTTGTGGCGTGCAAAAGTCGATGGCTTAGTAATACCACTGTTCTAAAAATCCCCGCCTAGGTCCGATTAATCCCCGCCTAGGCGCTAGGCCCTCCCCTGCCGCCACGCCTAGGCCGCCTAGCGCCTAGCCTATGTCCAAGGAGAAAAAAAAATCCCTCCAGAGAATTATACGAGACTGGGCGGGCAAGACAGAGAAATTAGGCGAGGCATAAGCGAAAAATTTAGGGTTGCAATTATTTTTTTTTAATTTTAATAACTAAGCTACAAAACGACGTCATAAGAATAGATGAAGAAGTTGAAGGCTGTTCGGGCCTTACTTGGGAAGCGATTGGTGAAGCATCCGAAGCGGATAGCGTGCTAGAGCCTAAGAGAAATAATAGAAATGTTAGAGTAAGAAAACTCCATGATTTTTTTTTTTGTCTGAAAATGATACGGAAGAGGGAAATGAGGAGTACGAGTGTGAGCCCGATGGGGACATTATCTTGGAAGAATATAGAAAAAAAAGAGTTATAGAGAGATATAGAGGTATATGGAGATGAGGACTATTAGTTTGTATTTTTTATTATTTGCTTGTGTTTGAACTTTAAACAATTGCGTGTTTTTGTTTGAACTTTGACATTAGCAACATGGATATGTGTTTGAGCTTTAAGCAAATGCCTTTATTATCTTTATTATAGATTGTTTTCCTTTATATTATTATTTTGTTAGGATAAATGTAAGATAAAATATTAAAATTGGTATAAAATAAAAAATCCCGCCTAGGCCCCGCCCAGGCCCCGCCTAGGCCCCCTAGGCGCTAGGCCCCCCCGGCCGCCCGCCTCCCGCCTAGCGCCTTTTAGAACCTTGAGTAATACCATAATTTTATGCATGTGACCGTTTGGTCCATAGAGACTGTATTGTCTAGAAGAGAGACATGCATCTGTGCGGAACATGATCTTAAATATGATCTTATGGCATTAGAGATTTGGTTTATAAATATCCTCAGTCTTTTGTCATTTTTCTTATTAAGGATAAGGATTTGGCCAACCCATGCTAGTTTACTGTCTCCATAAATTTATAAATGTGTCTACGCGTAATATTCATAATATTCCCTCAAAAAGTCTCCTTTGTCAATTACTTTTCTTTGCACAACAAGAGTCCCATTTGCCAATTTTTTTTGTTCCACAACACGAGTGTTGGAGGAGGAGGGGTGTGCCCTACATCGGTGGGAGATTTGTCCTTAATTCACTCTTTGAGGGTTTCTAATAATTAAAGCTACAACAATACTATGAAAGTGTGCTTTCTTCTTAGTTTTATGGGGAATTTGGAATGAGCCGAAACCACAATTAAGAATAAAATAAACTTGAGTTTCTATGTAAACCCAATCACAATCCCAATCCCTTTTACCTCTGCACCCTTTCTCAATTCTGAGTGAGGCGTTCTGACTTTATACTCTCAGTTTCTAGGATTTTCATTTGTTCCCTTGGCTGAAAAAGGGCCATGAAACACCTTACTTATGCCAATTCTTCCACCTCCTCTCTACATGTGGTTTGAGTGCTAGCTGGCAATCTTTTGAAGTGCGGTTACATCCCCTTCTGATAGCTTCTAATTGCTAATCGCCTTGGTCTGTACCAGTCTACCAGACCTAACTATCAACTCTCAATCTATAGAACAGCAGCACCCAAACTTCTCTAAGGAGTTCCACACATCCTTTACAACGTTACTATGAACCCTAGCTTCCTCCTGGTTCAGGCATACAGCCCTGCTAGTGGAGCCCAAGTGCCAGCCAGCACTCGATAGCATTCCAGGGGTTCAACACTTCAGCTTAATATTTAACAGAAACAACAACTATGGACTTCGGGCTGAATTTTCTTATTCAATTTCTTATGTACAAGGCTGAATCTCAAGGGTGTGAAATTGTGATTGGTCATCAAAACTTGTGTGTTTGGATTACATAAACAATATTAACTGTCAACCCATCTCAAACTAAGTCCTCATAAAGTCATCTCCAACATTAATATATTCATCAATCACCCTTTTCAGAAGTGTTCATTTTGCATTATAGCTTTTAGCATGACGATTTAACTCTGTACAGGTATTGGATGCAACGGATGATGAGCCTTGGGGACCTCATGGAACTGTCATGGCAGAGATTGCACAGGCCACAAAGAAATAGTACATCCTAATTTTCTTTTTATCTATTTCACAATCTTACATTCTTCTTCCCATCTCCTGTACCTTTTTGCTTATGGAAGTATGTTTTTCTTTTCTCTTTATATGTGGCATTTTTGCGAAAACTTACAGTTCAGAATGTCAGATGGTTATGAGTGTTCTCTGGAGTAGATTGAGCGAAACTGGCAGGAGCTGGCGTTATGTTTACAAGGTGGTATTTTGTTTACTTTTGCATTATGCATCCTTTATACCCAAACCAAGGAAGCTTCCATCTGTCCCTGTTTTTTTTGTTTTTTTATTTTGCCTATATTACACTCCCTCGATTCCAAAATATAAGACTATTATTGACTTTTTGAAGTCAAATTGAGATATTTTCAATTCAAAATTGAAATAGATTCATTTAACTTTAGTTAATACAAGGATGGATATTGTAACTATCTAAAAATAATACTAACTATAAGATTCATCGTTTTGTAATTGTTAATGAATCATATTAATTTTGAGTTTGAAATTATCTAAAATTGACTTTCAAAAGTCAATAATGACATTATAATTTGGAACGGATGAGTTCTTTAATTTCTCAAATCTTTTGTTTTCAAGTCATTAGCAGTTATAGAGTATTTGGTGGCTAATGGATCTGAACGGGCAGTAGATGATATAGTCGAACATACTTTTCAGATCTCGGTATGTATTTATTTTAGTGCCGCTAAATTTCTCATCCAATTCCTTTAAGCAGTTGAGTTGATTAGATTCTCCTCTGAAATTCTCTCTCATTTACACACACACACACTGGTGAAGGCTCTTTCAAGTTTCGAATATGTTGAACCAAATGGGAAGGACATGGGAATCAACGTGAGGAAGAAGGTAGAGAACATAGTGGCTCTTTTGAATAATAGAGATAAGATACAAGAAGTTAGAATTAAAGCAGCAGCAACCCGTGATAAGTAAGTGAAAGTAAAAAGAATTCTAATTATTTATATTTACTTGAAGTCTCTGAATTTTGTTGTCGGTTAAAAAATACATTTTATTGACTTAAACCCTCATATGCACTGATAGGTACTTTGGACTTTCATCAACTGGAATAACTTATAAGTCAGGTTCAGCCTCATTCGGTAGCAGTAGTTTTCACAGTGGTGATCATTATGGAGGCTTTGGTAATACAAGAGACAGTGATACAACTAGTGTCAGTTATAAAGACAGGGATCGATTTAGTGAAGATAAGTATGAAAAGAGTACTAGTAAGCCACGTCAAGGGGTTACTGGTGATAATCAAGGGAATAGTTTGAAGAAGGGCTCTTCTCACCATGGAAGGTCTGTATAAAACTTTTGTTCATAGATATCTAAACACTGTTCATATCTTTTGTTTTAAACTACAAAAAATTGAGTCGTTATCTCTTAGAGAAGAATATCTACATGTAATGATCAGAAGATACAGAGATGCTGCAGTGTGTGAGTTATTTGTTTCTGTGGGTATAATATTTGTACGTGATATTCATGCAGTTATTGCTCGTATCTGGCACTCTAGTGTCCTAGTGAATCTATGCTTTTCTTTTAGTACTCTGGTTATTGAGAAGAAGCAATACTGCATGAATTTCACTTTTTCCCGTTTCTTTCTGATGACTGGAATCAGTGTTGATATTAATATATGAAGGAAAAAAAAGATGAGAAACCCAAGAAATTTTGCTTGAGATTAAGGTGTATGTGCTGAGACTATCCACCCTAGCTAGATTAAGGCTTGTATGTGCATGCAAGTGAGCATCTGTTTGTGACCAAAATGGAGATCTATCTTTAAATTCTCTAGCCAGACTCAGGAATCTGAATTGATGATCTTTTGCATTTCTTTTCTGATAAGTAATCATGTTTAGCATTATAATGGTTTAGTATCATCAGAGGCAGAATCATATGAGTTTTTTGGGATTGATTTCAGTTTTTTGATGTGTTTTTTCTTTAACAGTCTGTTGTGTATTGATTTTCAATAAATCTTAATGTTCCTCAGCAGGGGTCAAGGTACTGCTTCATCAAAGCCAGTTACGGAGATAAGTGACTCTATTAAGCATGCTTCAACACCCTCAAAAAGCTCCATTGTGCTTTCATATAATTATGAGGACGATTTTGATGATTTTGATCCCCGGGGAACTTCCAATTCTAGTAAGTGTTGTGAAAAGTAGCATATGCAATTCTTATTCAGTCTGTTTTTTCTGTATAGATTAGCACTTGTGTTTCACACATTTGCAGTCACTGTTATATCTCCTTTCAAAAATCAACCCATATGTGGTTATGATTGTAAATGTTTTGGGATCTTTGAGTATGGCTTGAAGCCGCTGACACTAGTTTTGTTCCAGAAATTGGAAAAGTATATCATTCAACATGGATTCCATCTCTCTCCCTCTTGCTCTCTTTCTGTCTTTCCTGTGTGTGTACATGTAGCTTCCTTGTATAAATGACACAAATCCCCATTGGTGGAAGTGAAGATACATGAAGAAATTCCCATGCATGAACCATCCATCAGGATGTACTTCAATCAGGACTATTAGGAATACCAATTATGGTGCTTTTGTTCAGGAAAAAAATATCATCTTTTTGCTAGTTGGCTTCCTCATGCAGATACACTTCTTGTAAACATTAAAAAATGAGCTGTTGAGCGTATATAATTAAAGAGTACCTATACTTCTTTCTAATACACCTTGGTGACGTGGTGCATGCTTATGTAGATACTAGATAATTGATAGCTATGTTAAGATTAACATATGCATATATCTATATAATTATTAAATGTGTATGTATGTACATTTATGCTAATGTAAATACGTAATATAGAAATAGTGTGATAACCACACGTTTCTAAGGTCAACTCTACATAGCGTTTGGCCCAAATATGTGGGGTTGGCCTCATGAATCCTCTGAATTCTGATACTTTGCTTTAAAGGCAAAGGCCATAGAAATGCTTGTGCCTGATATCTGTTGTTCAGAGTGTTATGAGCATCATTTTTCCTTTTTTCATTTTGCTAAAAGATATGGAATTCTGTCTTTTTTATTTTTGAGGCTTGGGCGTCCCCTTACTCCTAGGAGAGTTTGCTTTGGGTAACATTTTGGGATTTTGGGAAACACAAGGATGCCAAGATTCTTTAAAAGTGTTCTATTTGCTACTTTATGGGGTATATGGACTGAAAGGAATGCTAGAGTTTTCAATGATATCCATTTCTCTCGTACTCTTCTTTGGGATATTTTATTTCTAGCATAAAAAATTCTAAATTTATCCATTTGAAATCGAGCATGTGGTTTCACCATTTCTTTCTGGCATACCTTTGCTTTTTGACAGAGTCTGCTGCTGAAAGCCCTCATCAAGTGGATCTGTTTGGACAAAGTTTAGTTGGGGACGTCTGGGATGTGCCAGCATCTGTTCCCAAAGAAAATCCTAATGTGCATAGCACTTCATCAGATGTTGATTTCTTTGCCGATGCTTCTTTTGTATCAGCACCATCCAATGTAGAAGCAGGGGCAAGTTTTGAGACCCAGGTCATATATTATTCTAATTGTATATTTTTTGCTAACTATAAAATGAGTGTACAATTATTATTATTATTTTTTATTTATTTATTTTATTTTTATTATTATCATCATCATCATATAAATTACAACGTAGTGGGGCGGATGACTCTGAACTTTTCTGTTGTGCTGCACACTTATTGCCTGCATTCACATTAAAATGCAAGCCTGCGGTTAAGGGGGAGAAAGATTAGTCAAATGCTCCATTTTTACTGTTTTGTTTTGTTTTCCAGAAGGGATTTCTAAAATGTTTGGACTTAGGATTTCATGCTATACTAGCTTTAGTACTTCTTTTTCTTCCCTAAAATTTTTGAAAATTTGTATGGTATTTCTGAAGATAAACCAGGCAAGGCAGTCTGTGCAAGCTCTATTTTGGTGCTGAATGGTCCTGGCAGGGGCCTAATGGAACAATCAAGGCAAGAGCAGGGCTTGTAATTTAATATATTTAATTCTCTCTGGCCTAGCATAAAGTGATACTTAGGCATGACAACAGGAGTTAGCGAAGTCCTTAAAAGTAAAGAAAGTACTTTCATTGTTATTCTGTTAAGTCTTCTTTTTGCGATTTCCATCCTTTACATGCAATTTCTAATCTTAGTAAGCTGTAATTGCATAATGTTGATAAATCACAACGGAATTATTGAATTCACTATTGTTCTGGAAATATGGCTTGGGTTTGTGAGCATTACTTGAGTAAAATAATCTACTAAAAAGGCGCCATACCTTCTGGCTAAGTGATTTTGAGAAGTGTGGAAGTTGCACAACTGCTTAGGTCTTGACTGGCAAAAAAAATAAATGTCTGGGTTATGCATGGCTCAAAGGCACATTATCAACCACCATCGTGGTAGTAATTTTGAGTGGGTGTTGGTATTAGATGATTTATACTGATTTAATAGCTACAGGGCTTTAAAGAATCTGTATATATTACACAAAAATGCTGACAAGAAAAATAATACAACAGATCTATTAGATATGTACAAAAAACCATCTAGTTCACTTTGTATTGCATGATTAATGATGCACTTATCCTGAACTTGACTAGTGGAACGTTTAAATAATAAGTATCTTATCCAATCCAAATATTCATAATGTGCATCTCACAATCGAAAAATGCATTAAATTTTGCATGTGGTATTGGTTGATATGGCAAGCTGTTGGTCCTGTTCTCTAACAACTAGAGCTGTAAGAACAATTGAATGATTGGTTATACTAATATGCAATGGCTAATTCTTTAATTTGAATTGCCAGCCTATCTACTTTCATATGATTCTGAAGTCATTTTATTCTGACTTAGCATGGTCATCTGTGTAGACCCATGTTGATCTATTTGCCTCCCAACCCGCGTCTTCTTCAGCAGTTTCTTCAACGATAGACTTTTTTGCTGCTCCTGCTCCGGTGACAACCAAATCAGTTGATCTATTTGCCTCTCAACCTGAGGACAAGTCCTCAGAATCTGAGCAAGTGACAACCAAAGCAGTTGATCCATTTTCTGCGGTTCCCTTGAACAGTTTTGATGGCTCTTATCTTTTGGGTTCATTCACTCCCCATACTGATTCATTACCTAAGGAGCCCTCACAAAACATGGTTGAAGATGCCAGTCATAACAACCTGAATGAAAGGTCTCAAGCTGAATCCAAGACTTCATCCAAGTATACTTTTCAAGTTAAATCTGGAATATGGGCAGATTCTTTAAGCCGTGGACTGATTGACCTTAACATAAGTGCACGTAAGTCTTCCTTCCCTAGCTATAATAAATTTCTTTCTTTTATAGTGATGATCGGTCCCTTTGGGTAGGTGTCTCCGGTAGTTGTCTCTGGCTTTCAACACATGCACAAACAACCTTAAGGTTCCGGCGTGAATGTTAGAAAGTAAATAGAAAGCAAAGAGAGTCAACTCAGGGTCTGAAGTGTAAGGGTGTAAATGAATCGAATTAAGTCGAATATTGAGTTGTTCAGATTTTGTTCATAAAATTTATCGAGTATGAAATAAGGTTTGATAGAGTCTCATTTAGCTAACGAGTTGGGCACGATCTCGAATAGAGTCTGAACAGTTTGAACTTTTTGAGCGAATATGATTTGAATATTAATAGAAAATTGTAATTTGAAGTGTTTCGAGTAATTTATTGAATTTTAAACTTTGCTCATATTTGAATTGTTTATATTTCGAATCGAACTTTTAGTCGAACGGGTATGAATTGAGTTCGAATCATTTGGTTCATTTTATAGCCTTGTTCAAGCGAGTAATCTTACCAATGTAGTAGGAGGGTTCTATTTATAGGAGTCCATGGCTGCCCACGTGCCCTCTGCTTGCCCCATCAACTTGTAGGTTGCAGGGATCTTTGGGATAGTTCCACGTGGGTTGGGCCGAGATGTCCAATCAAGGAACAACATGAAATTCTCCATTCATTGTGCAGGCAGCTGATTTGACCCAGTGGGCCCCCGAGCTGCAATTTTGGCTGGTGCCCGGTTATCGGGTCACGAGCGGGCCCTAAGGCCATCAATTGGCCTCAAGGCATTCTTATATGCCAACAGCCTACTAGCATATGGTATTTCATGTGTTTACTGATTTTAAAGTCTATTAAATTATTTACCACTCAGATCATAAGAGAATGCCCATTGATTATTATTTTCTAGAAACAATTATTAACTTTTTGATATGATATGTGGGCGAATTGCGCATGGAAGTCGAAGTGTCGGGCTAGGTTTGCCTCAAATTGGACGTTACAGAAAAATAGAAAATCTTATTTTCGTCCAGGGCCTTGGGATTTCGTTACATTATACATTTGTGAAATACCAACATATAATTAAATTGGATTCAAACTCCTGTTTGTTGTCTTGTTTTTTCAAACATATATGCAGCAAAGAAGGTAAATCTAGCCGATGTCGGCATTGTGGGTGGTCTGGCCGGAACAGACGAAACTTCTCAGGCACCGCCAACTTCATATTATGCAGGTAGAGCTATGGGTGCAGGGTCTGGACTTGGTATATCATCAACTGCAACACATGTGGATGACATGTTCTCAAATCTTAGCGGCCAACAATACCAATTCGGTGGCTTCCAAAATTAATTTTTTTACGAATCTGACATATTCTTTATTATTTAATTCACAAAATATTTAATCATTTTTGTGTTTATACATTATGATTTAATAATGTCTCGTGGATGGTGAAAACGTTACCATTCTTTTGATCCTGTTATTAGGAGCAGTAATTTGCAGTTTACACTTGCATTATACTCCATCGGCTCTAAAAAAGAATCATTTGTCAATTATTTTTTTTTGTTTCATAAAACAAACTCTTTTTATTTATGATAATAAAAAATAACACAATATCGTTAATTTTGTTGATACGTCACTGCTGTTAAATCAATAATTTATTAATTTAGTTATAAATAATTTGAATAAATATTTTTATGCTATGTATGGATTAAGGGAACGAAATAAAAGAAATAATGTAATAAAAAATAGTTTATTGAATGATTATTTTGGAAGATAAATTATTCTAGTGGAATGAAAATTTATTACATCCGTTTGATTTTTATTCCATGTGAGAGGTGATAGAATAAAGTTTATTTCAATGTAATGGATATGTATGTTAATTTTACTATCATATTATACTACTCACTCCCACCAATAATTAAATATATATTTAAAATACCTTAATTTTTTTATTTATTTAATTTTTTTAATTCAAACATAATATTATAGTATTTACAAAATTTATAATATATGTATATTTGTGAGACGGGGAAGTACCTATTACTAGGTGGCAATTCAATTATTATTTGTTTTACTCCCTCTCCCATCTCACAAAAAGAGTCCAATTGTACCCATCCTGGTTCAATGATTCATGGGAATTGGGATGATAAACTCAAAAGCGGGGCGTTTATAAAAAAATACCTACTCCATTTTTTTTATCTGGCTTTTTTTTAAAAAAAGTTATTTTTTTTACTTGTTATTTATAGATTTAAAAAAAATATTAAATGTTTAATTTTTCATATTATCCTTTATGCATATATACTAATTTATTTCTTTTTCATCTTTCAAATAAATTTTAGAAGGCTAATATTAAAATTTTATACTCAATTTAGTCAATCAGATAAAGAATCAATTATATTTTTTAATTTATGTGCACAACCTTAAAAAGACAGATAAAAAAAAATCAAGATAATAAAAAAAAGAATAATAATTTAACAAATAGTATTGCAAAGTTATTGAGTTTGGATGATATATTTGTCTAAACAAGTTTTTTGTTGATATATTTAGAAAATTAATATTTTTATAAGATCTCACTCATATTAGGTGAGTTCTATTTACTATTCATGTGAGAAGAATATTATGAAAATATTAATTTTTCTTATGAAAATATTAATTTTCTATATTTATTAGAGCTGAGTTTTAATTTTTTTATATTCAATTAATTTGTCACATTAAATTTAAATTTCAACCTCAATTATTTTACAAAAATATTAAAGCTATGAAAAACTTTTTATAATAAGATTAAAACATGACAAATTGTTCATAAATATTTAGCAATGTTTAAATCACACAGTCATTTTCACATCATGTCTAATTGTCACCTCCCTCTTAAAAAAAATGTGCTCAACTTATTTGGCTCATTTCAACTGTGGGGCCGACCGGTAGATTCGCCACTAGTACAAAATCTCTTACGTGTAATAATCTTTTAAATAAACGTAAGAATTTAAGCCATACATATGCACAGTAATCTCTATTCACGTGGGGTTTGCAATAAAAAAAAGGTTGAATATTTTTTTATCTCCTATAACTAGGCTATAACTTGGGTTGCGTTCTATCCGAATCTGGGTCCACAAACATCGCACTTTTCGCCCCTTTCCTTTCCATAGACATCGATCCTTTTTGTGAAGAATCACTTCCCCTTTTTTCTCCTCCCGAATCTGTCCATATTTTTCTCTCTTTTTTTCACATAGATTTGAGCACTTAAGCTTACGGTTGAGGCTATTTTGCTGTTTGTCTCATCATTTTTACTTGTTTTTCATACTGGGTTCTTCACAAATCATTTGATTTCAAGAGAAAGATCGGATTTAGGTATCTGGGTTTGGGAGATTCTGGTTTTTTGCTAGTGGGTTTGGTTTTGTTTCAACTGGGTCGGTCTTAGGTTTTCAAGGGATTAGAGGATCAATTTGAGGATTGAGATTGTGAAATTGAGATAATCCGCAAGTGGGTGTTTGACTTTGAAAGTCTGATCAATTAATTACCGCAGAAAGAAGTGATTGTGATCTCTGGGTTTGTCTGCCTTTAAGTTTGTGGATATTTGAGTTTTTAATGTGTTTTTTTGGGTGAATTTCATGATAAACTTGGTCGGAGTTTGTGTTAAATTTGGAGAGAGGGAGAGACAGTTTTAGAGAGAGAAGATGAAGAGAGGGAAAGATGAGGAAAAAACTATGGGACCTATGTTCCCCAGGCTTCACGTTAATGATACAGAAAAAGGAGGGCCAAGAGCACCTCCAAGGAACAAGATGGCCCTCTACGAACAGCTCAGTATTCCTTCGCAGAGATTCAATGCAGGGTCGTTGCCCCTTAACCCTAACAATACTACTAATTTGACTCTTCCATCGTCAAGCCAGGTGAGTTTAAAATGCATAGCAGTACAAAATTTTCTTTTATATTAAAGGTTGAATAGCATATCTAGTCACATTTGTAGAAGGGTTTTTTTGTTGTTCTTTTGTTTGAAGTATAATGGACTTTAAGCTTATTTGCATGGTTTATAAAACTTTTTTGAATGAAAGACTGGTATAGTTGTGATTTAGGCCATAGTTGTGCTAATGATTGATGTATATAAGTCTCAAAACTGTTTTCTTATAATGCGATGATAAGCATTTTGGTTTTAGCACTCATATTTAATATAACTACTTCTTGTACTTTTTCTTTTTCCTTTTTGTTTTTTTTCTTCATGATTTACTTGTGATTCCCAAAGATATATGGGAGCTTTGCGTAGTTTAAGGACTTGAATATGCCACTCAACTTAATATGCACTCAACTTCTACCAACCCCTGCCAGTACCCTTCCTTAGGGAGCCCGGCCTGAGGCTAAATGAAGGGAATCTCTCTCTATGTAAGGGTCATTACTCATCACTGCCTTTAGAATTTGTGACCTACTTTTTGAGCAAGATCTGTTAAAGCAAAAGAGATAGCTTACTCGATAACTCTTGTGCTCTTATTTAGATGTTCCTATTGAAAGAAGCTAACAAATTATACGATCGTATTATTATGAATACATTATCTACTACTGCAGTTGCTACCTAAGGGATCATTTATTTCATATTCTGATTTTTTTTTATATTTCGAAAGTTCTGATTTCTTTCTATCAATGTATGGTCGCAGGGGAGTGGTCATGAAAGAGGCATGTTTTTTCCGCTTCAACTGCCTCCTTCAACTCGTTATGCTGATTTAAACCCATCCTTAGTGCAGATAGAGCCAAAAATAAGGCAAGAAGAAGAAGATTCTATGGTTCCTATCTTTGTTCAGTCCAATATGGGTCAAGATCACAATGAAAATTATAATAGCATGGATAAGGAAAGACACACTCCCTCTGGTACAGCTTATTCAGGTCGTTTTGCAAAATTTCAAAACATCAATGAGAAAGAGTTAAAACAATTTGACACGTCAGGGCTCAATTTAAGGCAGGAGGGAAGTAGGCAGAGTGAAGGTAACTCAAAAGAGGTGATGGAGCGTAGGGAGAACTTCAATAATTCTCAGTCAAATCAAAAATCCAGAGAAAAATTTGACATTCCGTTGAAGCAAATCAATATATCTTCGAGCTTTGAGCACAGGGATCATCCTCCTAAGTATTTTCACAAATTGAAGAATATTAATAACTGTTTACGGCATGAATACAGAGAGGACTTGCAGCTGATTAAGACTGTGCGGGACGACGGTGTCTCAGTTGACCAGTCTAGAGGCTTGGATTATGAAAATTCTTCTATCCTTATAGGAGATCTTCAACAAGAAGTGCAGAGAAGTCCTCATAATCCTACAAATCATGCCGAGTCTTGTGAAGACAACTGTAGGTCGTTACCTACAGGAGTTATGAACAGAAGTGATGATGTATCTGAGACTTCAATGGTTGATTCAGTGTCTGGCACAGATTTATCTCCTGATGATGTTGTTGGAATAATAGGTCAAAAGCATTTCTGGAAAGCAAGAAGAGCTATTGTCAAGTAAGTTTTTTTATGTTGATAGCTTTCCAAAGATTTAAAATATTGATGGTCAGATTTGAGTTGCATCATGAACTTATTATTATATCCTTTTTGTATGGTATTGGACAATCTTTGGCTATCTATTTCAGGACATTTTATTTATAAGTGACAAGCTACAATAACTTTATTAATCCATGTGCTTGAATCTTAACACAAACTCATAGTTTGATAATTTATGAAGAATATTGTTGTTATGTCTTCTTAGCAAACTATTGTACCACAATAGATGGCTCAATGCGGTTGGGGAGTTCTTTTTATAATGATGATAATTCTTTTCATGTAGTCTGAAATTATCAAGTGATACATATTTAAAATTCTGGAAATTATGCATGTTAGATTGTTAGTGAAAATAGTAAGAGAAAACCAACTTTCCTTCCCTCTCTCTACATGTTGATGCAATCGTTGAACCTGAGCATTATGCATCGTATAAGAGAAGTTATTCAGTGAGACTATCATACAATGTCATCATGCTGATGTTGTATCTACATTTACACATTCAGGTGACATGCGCTCTGTAAATTTCATGTAGGTGAGATATTATAAATACATTACATATCAAAAGACACGATAACTAAATTATACACATGCATGTACGTGATTGGGATGTCACAGCACATTAGAATGATGACATGGTGTGACCGCCTTGCTAGGTAATTCTTTGTTTGCTTTGATTAAGGAAGCACCTTTATAGATCAAATCTTGTTTTTTTCTGTGCATTTCCTTTGAAAATATTGACACGTCAATTTTCTTGTTATAAGTAGTATAAACTAATATTTTCCAAAATTATCTGTTTTGTTAAAGGGCTAGTTTGATTTTGTAGTGCTACTTACTTCAAATACAAGTGTGTCATTGCTACTTATTTTGAACAAAGTGCTATTATCATGCTTCCTTGATTGAGTTGGAAGTAATTGTGGTTAGCTACTTATCAAAAAGGAAAGAAGAAGAAATAAGAATAATAATTGTGGCTTCCATTTTCTTTTTTCCTCTCATTTGTTTTTCTATTTTTCTTTCCTCTACATGTTTCTTACTATATCTTTTGGGCATGCCTACAAATTTTAATTTGTCTCATAAAATCCAATGCACGAACTGACGATTTTGTGATATATTATTGGAAAAAAACGAAGAAGTAAAGTTCTGCCTATTTTATTCAACTCGAGGTTTCATTTCCTTCTAGGAACATATTTTGGGGATTGTATGATGTAGGACAGAATTGTAGCAGTGTAATTGGTAGAAAATAATGAGACAGAAAACCTAGGATTCACCTCTGCGCATAAATCACTAGAGTTTAAGACCTCAACTCCACGTCTATAATAGCCCTAGAAATTAGAATTTCAACTCTGCGTCTATTAATCCTAAAACATTCAAAATTATCTTTGTGATAATTTTAGCCAAAAGAATTCTCAATTCAATAATATGTATTCTATTAAAGTCTGAAAGTACATCAACACTTAAATAAGATAGAAATCCTAATTCAATTAGGACACAAACCCTAATTACCCTAAAAATATTAAAAGACAAAGCTACCCTAACTAATTAAAATAAAATACCATATCAATAATCTGAGAGTACATCAGCCTTTAAATAGGAAATAAATCCTAATTTAATTAGAACACAAACCCTAATTTCCCTAAAAATATTAAAAGACAAAATTACCGTAACTAATTAAAATAAAATATCAACTAACTCTTAAAATAATGAAAGACAAAAATATCCTAATTAAGAAAATAATATATATCTCCTAAAATTACAACAATTCCATGAATAAATAAACACATCA
Organism: Hedera helix; assembly: GCA_947179155.2. NCBI lineage: Eukaryota > Viridiplantae > Streptophyta > Magnoliopsida > Apiales > Araliaceae > Hedera > Hedera helix. The sequence continues at coordinate 34,496,313 of OX359273.1, forward strand.
AATCTCTAAATAAATAATTAGAAACTTAATCTTGATGCCCATCATTGTACCAGCTTGTTTATTAGTAGATGGTTGCAACTTGTACTAGACGTTTTGAAGTAGGTATAGAGGATAGATTAGTGCTGTAGTTTTGCTGTTCTGGAATGTATGACCGGTGAATATGCACCAATCTGGAATTAGTCAAGTTGCTGAGAAAAGTTCCTCGTTTTATTTAGGTGTATTTAAGGAACCCTTTCTCTGTGGCCCACATCCCCTTTTTTGTTCTTTCTCGGAATCTTTTTTCCCTGCATTATTATTATTATTATGTAATAATATATGGAATACCATTTATTATTATTAATATTTTACGTTGTGTTTTGGAAAGTTGTGTTGAACATGTTCAAGGTATTTACTAGAGTTTGACATTATTCCCATGTTTTCCTTAGTTGATTAATCTAGACCAGGTTTGTTATATGTTCAAACACCCTGATAATATTCAAATCTGTGGATTGAGGATGTTTTCTGATCTACCCAACTAATCTCGGAGCCCCTTGTTACAAAACTCTGTCATGGTATATGATGTATGTGATGCTTGTTTCTAGATTAGATTATCGAGTGCTTTGCACTCCAGCGTATATTTGGTGTTTATATTGTATTCAATTTTAACTTTGTTTTTGATTTAATTCCTCTTACCATATACAGTCAACAAAGAGTATTTGCTGTTCAAGTGTTCGAGTTGCATAGGTTGATAAAGGTATGATGATCTTTAAAGTTAAGTAGTTTGTATTATCTCTAAAGTCAAATGCCTATAAATTGCACATGTCCATTTGTTATGATTGTTATTACAGTAGAACCTTAATTCTTGATGTTTAAACAGGTGCAGAAATTGATTGCTGAATCACCACATATTTTGCTTGAAGATGCTGCTTATCTGGGAAAAGCTCTAAAAGGCTCTCCTGCAAAGAAAATCTCTTTGGATTATATTGTGAAAGCTACTCCTAAGATTGTTAAGCACAAAGATGTTTCTGAGAAACCCGATAACAGGATGGAAAGCTCTGACGAGAATGCTGTGGAGAAGATGTCAATCTCGTCTTTGCAAAATGGTAGTCAGCCTTCAAATTACGGTCCCTTTTTGGGAAACCCACCTCACGCAACTGTAACTTCGGATACAAAAATGGGTCCGTGGGGTTTCAATCAACCTTCTGGGCACCAATGGTTAATACCAGTTATGACTCCTTCTGAAGGACTAGTGTACAAGCCATATCCGGGACCTGGGTTCATGGGCCCTGTTTATGGGCCTCCAGGATCGACTCCAATGATGGGTAACTACCTAAATTACGGGGTTCCAGTTCCTCATCATCCTTATCAAGGACTTGGGCCTGCTTCTTTCACTCCAGCTGGTCCTGGCTACTTCCCGCCATTTGGTATGCCAGTAATGCACCCATCCTTCTCGGGTTCTGTGGAACAAACGGACCACCCCAACATGCAATATCAAGCCTCGTGTAACGTGACAAGTCAGAAAAATGGTGGTGTTCCAAATTCTGTGAAGTTGAATCCATCTAAAGACAGTGAGGTGCAATTCATTATGGCAAGTAGTCCAAGTGAGAGAGCACAAACAACCAGGGCAAGTCACACCAGCGAGGGAAAAAACGCACTCTCTCTTTTCCCCCCATCTCCAGTCGTTCACGTCCCAGATGGAGGCCCTGACCAGCCGACGCGAGTGATTAAAGTTGTGCCTCACAATGCTAGATCTGCCACTGAATCGGTGGCTCGGATTTTCCAGTCTATTCAAGAAGAGAGAAAGCAGTTTGATTCCATTTAACATCTGGTGAGGAAAATTACTCGTTGCTAATGATCATGCATATTCTCGTCCAAATTTGATTTTGGTGCTTGGTCACTTTCTATGTGTTTTTGGATTTTTAGTTTTCTGTAACTGGCCTTTATTTATTGCTTAGGTGCTACTATGTAGATATATATACACATATATCTTAATCTGACGATTGCATGACATCAGTGTTGTATAATCATCTCCTTCAGGTGTTTTATTTATATAATATTTGGCATATGCCCATATTTGATATAAAGTTGTAATTTAATGATCATATGTTTTTTCTGTTAAATGGGTGCTATTATAAATTTGCAGTTCACGGTCTAGCAGATTTAGCTCCATGAAAACATTTTCCAAAACGTATGCATGCTTGAAAACTATTGCGTGCATTTCCTTTTTTTAGTTCATTGCAATTCCATTATATTTTCCTCTTTGGTTCTTCTAAGTTGGCACAAGGTCCAAAAGAAGTGGCTGGCTAGTTTAGCATGCATGATTAAACTATTTTGAGGTGTAATCTATGTAATTAAGTTGCCTTAACTACTTTAAGGAAACTTTAGGTTTACTTATGTGAGATTCATTGCGAATAAAATGAGAAATTACTTATTTTGTCTTCTACTTTTGTTTTCTTAAACTCTTTGAAAAATGTACTTAAGAGTAAGACGACGGAGAAAGTATTAATATATAGGAATAGAATGTGTTGGTTAATTATGATAACATACTATTGTACTTGAACATAAAAAAATCTTATATAATGGCCAATTTTATGTCCATAGTGCATTGTAACTAATGTGGAATTGAAAGTGGTAAAATAAAATTGGGATTAATATATGTTTTGGTCATTGTATTAGGGATCAATTTTTATTGTGGTTATCGACTTTTTTTGTTGTTGTTACAAATACATTATTATAGTCGTAAAAAATTACAAAATAATCATTCATTAAAATTCCATAAAAAAAGTGACGAAAATTGTTAAGTAACTAACGGTTGATAGGTGTTATTTATGTGACAACTAAAGTCTTTTAGTGGGGGTAATATAGACATTTGGCGGTCATCTTCTTCCTAACATTAAAATCTAGCCCTAATCCTAATTTCAGATTTCCAAATAGACATCAGTTTAGTACACAAGAAAACTGCCTTGCAAAATGGGGTTGGAGATTCAATTCAGAATAGGGCTCTTTATGGCAGAATGTTATTTGCAGCAAATATGGAATGAATTCCCTATATTTGTTACATGAAATGGATGCTCTTAATAGAAAACCATCAAATGTATGGAGAGCTATTTTGTGGGCGTTGGTCCTGATATTGGTTGTGAAGAACTCATGAATGGGAAAAGTTAGAGCTAGAAATTAAGAAATGGCAACAGTATCAGATTTTGGGCCGATGTTTAGAAAGTGGGTAGGAAGTCTGGAAGAAAATTGGGAACAATTACGAGCTTATTATTAACTGGAGAAGAAAATTATTTAATTGGAAAAAGGAGGATTTCGAGTATAGCTCAAGGCCACCATGACAGGAATATATTTAAGTGAAGAGTTGGATGATCAATTAGTATGGAATCACAGCAATGAAGCGAGTTTCACAGTGAAACAGTGCTGCATATTGTTGGAGAAAAGGATTGGAAACCAATATTGGCCTGAACATAAATTAATTTGGAATAAAGTATAGCAATGAAGACGAGGAAAAATTATTCCATGCTCCTGGAGCAAGTGAACAGTATATTCTTCTATCTCATATTCCTATGAGCTCAAGTATGTGAGAATAGGAGCATATTGTTCACTTGTCCTGAGTGTGAGAATAGGAACATATTGTTCACTTGTCCTGAGAGTATGGAATAATCTCTTAAAGATTAGAGCTTTTTTATGGTTAGCATCCCTAGGAGTCATAGCTACTGGAGCAAGATTTCTTGCTGATGAGAGTAGTCGGTCAATTTGGGCTGTGTTTGGTACAACGAAGGAATCGAATCTGCAACTCATCTTTAGGAAGAAGATGACTAGAGAGAGAGTGATAAAACATTGCTGAGGGCAACAAATCTCTAGTCAACGAAACTTTACAGCAGTGAGTGCATTTATGTGTGTACAAGTGCTACTGCCAGTTGCTCTGCTACAACAGCATTTATGTTTCTTCTACATCTTTCTTCTTGCTTCTCATGATCATAATAAATCCTTTTTAGTGGTGTAAAGAAAAATTGATGTGTTGGTCTGTTACTTTATACGATTGTGATTGCGTATATAATACAGTGAATGTACATATATAGAGAGATATAAAGAGAGAGACTAGTGGAAATTGGCGAATTGCAATTTTTCCTCCATTCTTGGTGGGCCTTGCAAATTGGGATGGATGAATTTGGGAATTGGAATTTAAGGAATTGGGTTTGTTTTTTCTTGGCTTTATGGGGTTAACGTATGACTACCAAATGTCTATATTAATCCCATTGACAGACTTTAGTTGCCACATAAGTAATATTTGTCGACCGTTAGTCTTGTCAGTAATTTTCTTTATTTTTTAGACGGAATTTTAACGAATAATTATTTTATAATTTTTTACGACTATAATAATACGTTTGTAATAAAAAAAGAGTCGATAATCACAATAAAATTTGACCCCTAGTACAATGATAAAAAACAGTCCCTTTGTTACTATCTCTTATCGCATGTATCTATATACATTGATATATGATATTGACATAAATTTATTATTATATATATAGCACATTCTAAATTTATATTCCCATACAAAGCAAAATCAAGGCAACTAATAGTAATTGGTACAAGTATTTTTGTTAAGGGCACCTAGGATTTCTACCAGGCCCTCCATAAAAGAACTCAGGATCTTCGATATAATCACCAACATAATATTGATCATAGCAATCATATTCATCAGAATAAGCAAAAACCCATTCCGGGAACTTCAATTCATGCCCATTTTCCTGGATCCTCATTCTTGTAATGTAGCCTGAGGTGTACCAAAAATTGTCCGAAAATCGCCCGCTGCCCATAGCTGTTGCTGTGTGTGGATGAGTTCCAACTCTTGAACTGTAGACTTCACCTCCCCATTGCACCATTACTGCTTGATACCACAACTGCTTGAATAGCTCAGGTGGCCAATACCCTATGTTTATTCCATCTCCATATTGTAACCACCAGTTGCTTGTACTTTGATCCTAGATTTTAAAAAAAAAGAAAAGAAAAACTTCATGTAAAAATTATATTAAGGATTAGTAATTTTTTATAGATAAGTTTACAAACACAACAACCGGATACAACACCAAACACTATACTCATTTTCACCATTAAATGATATTGTGTGACACAGATTTCAATACTACACAACACCATTTAATGATGAGGATGAGTGTAGTGTTCGGATATTGTCATCGGTTGTTGTGTTTGTATACTTATCCATTTTTTATATAGGAAAGGACTATCTTTTTCTTCCTTTTTTTTTTCTTTTTTCCTGTCGATAGTTGGGTTATCTGTTTTTCCAAAAAAATGTATGTGCAGTGACTGCGAACTTTTACACATTATTTTCCTTTTATTTCATTGAGAGTATTTATATTATTTCAATATAAAGTACTTTTTTTTATGATGAAATAACATAAATAACCTTAATGAGAATGACGAACACAAAATTCAGTACATATGCCGTCACCCCAGCTCCAATTTACTTTTCTTTTTGTTGGCGATACACTTTAGTTCCCCCTCAACCTTCTAACCTTAAAGATGTAAATGGTTATTTGATATGGAAGACCATTTGGTTTGGAGATGGGATAGATTGCAGCTCCAAGTGCTATCTCATTGTTGGTTTGAACAAATCCAGGGCAAGTGAGATCAAAGCAACCGGTTGTCCTTGATGCATCAGCCTAATTAAAGCATGCCAAGCCAAACATTACTTTAGGCTGCATTTGGTAACTGTGATCGTAAAAATAGAGAATTGATATTTTCACGAGTAAAAATGATACTTTTACAAACTCTCATCTTTTGTGAGTATGAGACTCATTTACTATTCATGCGAGAGGAAGCTTGTAACTATTATTTTTGCTTGTACAAATATCAATTCTCTGAAAAAATAGTAGGTTCACTTGCAAAAATAGCAAGTAATCCCTCTCGTCCAAAAATATGGTACCAATATTAAAGTTTTAAAGTTAAATTAATATTTTTAAATTTAAAAATTAATATGAATTAATTTAGTTTAATCAATATAAATTACAAAAATTGTAAGCCTTAGTACTGGTTACAACATTGATTATTTTTTAAAGATAAATGAATCACAACATTTGAATTTATAAATATTTTAAAATTGAGTTTGAAAAGTTAAACATAATTTTTTATATCTCAGAATAATAGAAAAACTTACCGTCCAATAAACAAATAATCGAGTTTGGTGATCTCCATAGACACTTGGATTTACCTGAAATATTTCATAATTCATGAAAATCATTTTTACGGTAAACTTATATGATGATTAAGATTCCAATGTAATGCAAGTAAATTAAATATACAAGGAAATACTAATATTGAAGTGATTATATATATATATATATATATATATATATATATATATATATACTAACTGCCCATCCAGATTCAATTTCCTCATATTCAAACTGGGCCCCATTTCTGAGAGAAACTTGAGAAGTAGTGTACTCATCATCCGACTCAACAAATGGATTCCAAACTCTGATATCTCCTTTGGCACCTGAATAACTGAATCCTTCTGTAAGCAGCACTGCCGACTATTTTTGAAAAAAAAGAAAAAAAAAAGGGAAATGTCATCGCAAATGATAATATTAACAAATGTGCCTAACAAAGAACAGCCACACACACACATATATATATATATATGTATATATGTATGTATGTATGTATGTATATGTTGAAGCAGCATACAATATAATTAACTGTATATCTATACCTATATATAAAAATCTTACCAACGATTCTATCTCATGTCTTCTCGAGATAGCTCATTCTAAATGACAATTAATTAATGAATTAATTTGGGTTGTCATGAATTAATTTGAATAGTATTATTACATTTAATAGTAATACCGTAATTAATAATTGTAATTAGTTTTTCTTCAATCACGAAGGAAAAATATGAAAATTTTCTTTTAGAAATATTAAAAGTTGTATTTAATTTTAAAGTTTTTTATTGACAATTAATTTATAATTTTCAATCATTAAGTAATAAAAGTAATTAAATTCTTTTTAATTGTGTTAGAATATGAAGTGCGCTTATTCATAATTCTTCCTTATATATTTATGTTTAATGTATTACACAATTATAAATATGATGTTAATCCAAATTATCTTTAATATTATATACGTATTATGTAAATAAAAAATAATAAACATATATATCAAGAAAATATTATTAAATATTTATAAAAAAATAATATACACTAACCCGTCACGAGCTATCAAATTTGTAACTTTATTTTTGTAGGTTTTTATTACTTTTTATTATTGGCGACTCAACTACGTATTGATTCAGCATATATAACATTTTTTAGAAAGAAAAAAAAAGCCAAGAAGTCAAATTAATAGGACTCTTACTTTTTAGAAGGAAAAACACAATCCATATACACAAATGGTTTATCTTAAAGATAACTCTACGTACATTACAATTAAATACTACTTTAAATATTATATACATCTTAATTATTAAAAAATAGGACTTGACATGAATTTTCATGTCAGACCCTATTTTTTAATGGTTGTAATGCATGAAGCGTTTGGAGTTATAACTTTGTGATCTTTTATAAACTGTCTAGTCGGTTGACTTTACTAACAACTCGCCATACGAAGCATTTTAAAAATTTTTTTCTTATAAAATTAAATAAGACTCTTATTTTTTTAAATAATTTTTTTACTATGTTAGGCTGAAATTTAACAATCTTGATTTCATTGAGATTGGATCTCACATTTTTTACAAGAAGGGAAGCACATACCGAGTGATTTGCCTGCATTAAATTTTGTGTGCCATTCAATTGCATAACATGACAATTAGGCTTTTTCCTCCCATAATTATGAATAGGAAAATCCTTCATTTTTGGTATTCTCCTAATGGGGATTGTTCCTTTAGGACAGGTAATTCCTTCTCTTTGCCACAGCTGGGAGGTCACAGTCATTTTAGATTTTTCTTTTCCTTTCCATGATTTTGTTTTTGTTCTGATAGTCTTCTCCGTTGGATCATATGCAGGTTTCATCTGAATAAAGAACAATAATTTCGATTTAGCAAAAGAAATATAAATTTATTTCTTAATTAACTAATTCTAATTTGATAAAAGCTGGCTGCTTGTTAGAATCACCTGAATTGCGTGATTCTTTAAAGCAGGATGGTTAAAAGCTGGCTGCTTGTAGATATCAATGCAGTCAATTATATCTCCATCTTTACTCTGTACCAAAAAGAATTAAAAAAACACAAATATTATATACAGTCTGTAATTAAAAAGTACCATAGTGTTTGTTCGATTACTAGTGTTTGTGGCGGTAGCATTTGTGTGTTCGTATCTCCAAACACACTGTTTCATTTTTGGTGCCTTGCATTTGAGCTCAAAACGCTGCGTTTATGAGTCAAATAAGTTTTATTTAAAATATTCTACTTCACGAATAAGATTTTTAAGTGCGTTTGAACTTTCAAAAACTCTATACATTATATATAAGAGGAAATGAGGCCCCATAATTATAATTTTTTTTTATCAACAGTCTTATATCGTATGCATAAACAGACTATACGTACCTGAATGCTTTTCACCACATGTCTTTTAGAAAGGTTTGTTTTCGTTTCAACTTGTAAAAACTTGCATCGAGAGCTCGAGGGCTCATCCTTCAAAAAGCCAAAAGTAACACCAAGGAAAGTTAGTTCCAACATTAAAATACCAACAATCCATTTGAACCTTACTGCCTTCATTTTTTTTGAGAGCCAAGTATACAAGTTTCTAACTCTGTTTTGAAAAATGGTTGCAGCCTTAATGTGACTTAATAAATAGTGTTATGCTGGAGACTACGAGGACACAACATATAAGAGCTAAGAATTGTGTATACCTATTAATTGCATGATTCACCTTCTAATCATCCAAATGTCATTTTTGTCTTACATGTTTCTGCAATGTGGTATCTATCAGAAGACTACATATGTGCATATCCTATTTTTTAACAATATACAAATGTTTAGCAAAATCTGACAAAAAATTGAGAAATTGAAAATTATTTAATATTTTCGCACGATCTTCTCTTATATTTTTTTTCCGCTAAGCAAAATTTTCCTTAGTTTATATTGATAAAATAATTATATGTTAATAGCCAAACACTCTTGGCTACATGGCTATATTGATAAAATAATTACATGATAACATGTTAATTACCTATTACGATCTCCTTTTACATGAAGCTAAATTTTTTAACTTTTTTATGTAAAAATATAAAAAATATATAATCATCGGTCGGTCTTTCTTTGCCCCTTAAGTGAGAGTTCAAGTTGATTCTTGACTAGTAATGGTGCAACAAATGATGGAGAGAAGTCATACAAGATTATAACAAACCTCAATAAAACAAAGTAAATGTTAATATTTATTGCATTAATATGAAATCTTAATTTCTCAAAAAACTTAAAGAGATTAAGATTATATATAACTGTAAGGACATAACTCATATTTTTATATGTATTTTTAATATTTTTATAATATAAGCGAGTTTCATTTTCATATAAAAAAGATTATATTAAAATATCAAAAATACATCAAAATATTTCTTTCAATTAGTTGACAATGTGGATCATATGCTTTCAAAATGTCCAAAATACTACTATCAAAGTAAAATCTTAGCTAATGAGAAGTACTAGTATGTGACTTAGGCAGCCGGTAATAAAGTTAACAAAGAAAAATAAATTTGTTTTCTTGCTGGATAATTCACCATTTCATTTGAAACTTCCTGCTTCGGACTCAAAACGACCAACATGCCCTTGATGTAGCAGACCTCCCACGTGTCACATTCTCTACAGTCTACCATATATACTGTAAATCCCTCACCGTAGAGAAAACTCCCAGTCCACGAAATGCAAAAAAAAGGACGATATATTATTCCCTGCAAACAAATCAAAATCATTTCATCCCACACACTCTGCTTCAACGCAGTTAAGAAAACAGAGAGAAAAAGACAGAAGAGAGAGAAAGTGAAAAAGGGTTTTGTAGAGAGAAGAAAATGGTGAAGTTTGTGCTGCTGATCACCGCCGACCTGGAGAATCTCATCGACCCTCAGCCGAAAAGAGACTGTGACGGTCCTAACTTCAGCTACTGCTTCAAGGTCTCTCTCTTCTATTTTCTCAATTTCTTTACTAATAATATACACACATTTTCGTACATCATTTCGTTTTCACATTGATGTTTGAATCTGTACATGCATGGAGATATCAACCTGGTTACTATGAAGTGAATTTCATAGTAAGTTCAATATGGTGTTGACATACAAATAGAGACATTCATTAGCCTGCGTGTCGGCATTTTATTGGTCTAGAAATATACTTACCATAAAGTTCACTTCATAGTAATCCGCTTATATCTGTACATTTTGTTGATGTTAGTTGAAATTATTTGTTTCTTTAATATTTTACTAATTTCTCCCTGAATTCATCCAATTATTATCACTTTGATCCAAATTTCTCATGTGTATTACATTTATGTACTGCGTATTTGCGTTCTATAGATCATCAGTTCTTCAATCGATTTTTTTTGTTGTTGGAATTTTCATGTCTTTATTGTACTTGTATATTTTGCGTATGTATGTCTTTGTGTGTTTTTATTCAATATAATATGCTTCTCGAGGAATGAATCTACTTGCCTTTTTGATATTTAAGTTAATAGTACTGTAACAATTTTATATAAAAATTTATCTCTGTATACATATGTTTAGGTTGTCCAAATTTTGTAGTAGCTTATTAGAGTTTAATCTGCTCTGGTTTCCATTTCGATTCTACTTCAATTTCCGCTTTGATCTAAGCATATATATAGTTCACATTTCAGTATTCACTATATATATCTCTGATCTATACACATACCTACATTTATTTATGTATCTAACATTTTTGTTAATGTTAGTCAAAACATCATCACTTCCCCCTGAATCTTTGTGTGTATATTTAGGTTTTCGAGTCCGTCTTTGCTCCTTTAGTTGCATGCACTCGTGTGCCTCGGTTTATTTCTTCCCTCACTTCAGATAAAGGTTAATTAATCTCACTTCAGATCAAGTACGTTTAGCAAATAGAAGCGTAACTTGGGTGGACTGGTCGAGGGGTGGGGTCCACCCTGCTACCTTTGGGAGAGCAGATATCACGGAGGAGTTCATGCAGGTGGTCTTTGACGGTAACGAATGCGTTTATAATGGCAGAAACACTGCAGTTTGTTTTCTTTTTACGAGAAAATTTGCTCCTAGTACCTTGGAACCTCTATTCCTGTTAGCACCGAATTAAGTTTTAGGTTTTGAGAAATGGAATCGAAGTCAAGAGGAGGCATATATAATCGAGCTACAGTCATTCATTTTGCATTGGCCTTGGGTATTGTTGTCCATCTCCCCTCTTATAGTAGTACATTTTGTACACTAGAACAATGTTTAGCATCGGTTATTATGCAAACATCTAAGATACAGAAAACGTCGCACCAGAATTCAGAATTATAACCACATTTTTGTGTTCAAATTTTTTAGATAACACCTAGTCTTAAAAGAAATTAAAACACAATAATCATTCTAAAATACTTTAGAAGTCTAGTCTAAAACATGAACACCATCATGATCAGGCTCCTTGTTAACGTTATCTTCAACATCTTGAAAAATCATTACTTCTATCTCGGGCTCATCAAATGAGAGAGATTCGCTATCTCAAGCTCTTCTGTACCATCAAGTGGGTCAAATAGATCACCCTTTCAAGTATTGGTCACTCTTCCTTAGGAAAGAAGCCTAAGATTGTTGTGTACAAATACCAAGTCTTCAGCTCGTTGTGGTTTGTATCTGAAGTGAGTTAATAAAAGAATACGTACTCCAGTTCCTCCCATAAGAAGATGAGGAACAAGGTTGTCTTAATAGTTTCAAAGCTATCTTTTGGACATTTGTACATCTATCTTCTAGGAGTCGACATACCTATCTTTTCAAACACTTATTTCTTTCTTCAAAGAGCTCTCTATATCTGATGGGGAGCGCCACACTAAGCCATTCATCGCTATAATATACCTAAACAAACATATATATTCCCGAATCGATTTCCTTTTGCTCTCTTTTTTTTTTCTTCCTCGTAATTATTAAGTATGCCACCGCCTCACCCCTTTCGCAGTATCCCAGCGCACCCTTGTACCAAAATATGGGGATATGGGCCATATGGCAAAAGCCGGGCCCCGCACCCCCGAAGCACCCAATGCGCACTTATTTCTTTTTCTTCTTCTTTCCATTCACCATCTTATTTCTCATTATAGATTTCAAATCTCCATTACTCTTTGGTTTTTAATGAAAAAATTGTTCATCTATATATTGTTAAAATAAAATTATTTTTAAAACAAAAAGCATTGTTAATATAGTTCTATGTGATTAACATGATAAAAAAAAAAGCCATCAAAATTTAACACTTTAAACTACATATATACATAATTTTGATAGTATTTTGAGTTCAATTACACTTTTAGTTGACGTAAAAAAATTGTGTTTTTTGGCTGAATCACTTTTGATAAAAGTCTAAAATATAAAATTATTCTTAAATTGTTAAAAAAAATCTCATACCATACAATATACCTTAAAATTCTCATTATTATTCTTAAAAGCACTTTTATAATTATGTAATCAATACTATTTAATTATCGAATCTCATTCATAACAAATTAAATGGTGGTTATTAAACATTATAATGCGGTTATTAAACCTTGTATGATAACCACTACTCCAAACGTTAAGTATAAAATTTGATTATCACGATTAAAAATATAACTCTCTTAGGCTTTTTTTTTTAAATGACGGTCGTAGGGTCTATAAATGGATAATGTAGATATGGTGGCTAGCTAGAAATAGGCCCATAACTCTCATTTGCTATATATATATATAAGGAACGATCCGTAATAAATAGTTGCTATATGTATTATTCCAGCAAATTGATCTTATACCGTTTATATTGAGATCTAACAGTGCAAAAGGAAAAGAAAAAATATGCCTAGCTGCTACATATAAACGGTGTAAGATCAGTTTGCTAAAATAGTATCCTCTATAATAACTATTTACTATAGATCATTTTTCATATATATATATGGACTATATGTATATACACAGGTGTGTAGTGCACAGTCAGGTATGACGACGATTTTTTTGGGTTACGGCGCATGTTCAACCGTCGTTATAGATCAAAAATAACTATGACGACGGTTGAACCATCGCTGTAATCCAAAAAAACTGTTGTCATAACCGATTATGCACTATACTGCTGTGTATATATTTTTTTTTCTATATATACATATTTGTATGTATGTTCATTCGAGGGTACTTTGTTAATAATCTAAAGGAGTGTAAATTTGATTGGCATGCAGGTGCTTGAATTGGCACTGAAAAGAGAGATTTGAATGATTCAAGGTGTATGTTTATTAAAGCTACGCATATTGTCATGGCAGTAAAAAAGGATGAAGAGCTTGGTAAGCTTTTTAGAAAATTTCTTAGGCCACTTTATTTGCAAGAATTATAATTTTAAGATATAGATTATAATCTCAAGAGTTATATTTATTTACAAAAATTATATTTAAGATAAAATTTAATATAGAGATTATAAAATGACTTAATATAAGAGATTATTTAATACTATCTTCAATTAGGAATTATAATTCCAAAATTATTAAGTCATTTTATAATTACTAAACTTATAGTCTCAAGTCTAAATTTAAAAATAAATAAAATACTTATAATAAATAATTTTATTTTAAATATAATTCTTATAAATAAATATAATCTTATTCATATTTCGGAAGGACTCTGACTCCGAATATCGAAGAAGTCCCCAACATTGGTGATCATGTGGCCAACCTTCTTAGAGATTTTTACTATTTGATTATTCCTTTTTCATTCTTTGCTTTGGAAAAGTTAAAAGACACGAGAAAAGAAAAAGGGAAGACAAAAAGGGTCCCTTAGCTTCTTTTTTTCTCTTTCTTTTTTTAGATTAGGGGTTGTTTTTTGATTTACTAATATTTATAAATTTGATGTAGGTAAAGAATATGATGCAATGGACTTAACTACCCTCCATTACGCCTTCAGTAACGATTCAAGTCAAATTTTAAATTCGAATTAAATTATAATATAATAAAATTCAATACATTATTTTAATAATATTTATTTAAATTATTTTAATTAATCACAGATTTATCCAAAAAATTATAACTGAAATTACTATTATTAATAAATTAATTCATTCATATGTTTCGATCTGGGATTAGAGTGTTACATCTTTTTGCAAATTTCATCCAAAATATCTTCTTCTTTTTTAAAATTAAATAGTATAATTGAAATCAAAATCAACAAATTAAATGTAATATTGAGTAGTATAATTATTTAATAGTTGAAAATTCTTTTGAACTATTATTTATAAAAATATTTTTAATATTTTTAATTTTTGATATATTGGTCATAATATCTTTAATTATATATTAAATATTTTAATTATTACTAACAAAATTATTATAATTAAATAATTAATAAATAAAATGAAATTAAAGAATATACAATGAAACGAGCCAAATCCTGAATCTTCATATAATCTTCCGTTGCGGTGGGCGGTGGAGCCGGGCCAGAAGAGTAAATGTTGGTGCTACTAGTCTGCCCAAATATAGTATGTGACACAGCAAAGGAAGGTATGTATATATATAGCCCCCCTATTTTTTACATTATTGTTGATTAGGCATGGTAATTTCAACTGAATTCACCCCATTCTTGCTTTAAATGTTTTATTTTTTTTAAGTAAAAGACGGATATGAGATATATTCTTTTACTCTCACTCTCGATTTGATTATATATTTATATAACATTTATAATATAATATATTGTTAATAATAGATTTATTATATGTTATTTAATTTTAAATAAAAAATATTTATATAAGGTAAGATAAAAAAAATTAATTTTAAAAAGTTAGAATAATCGAGTAAACAGGACAAATATAGAATATTATTTTAAAGGAGGGTTATTTATTGACAAGATGGGTATACGAAGATCTCCATCCTAAACAGGACAAATATAGAATATTATTTTCCTTTTTCTTCTTCGAGTGTATTTGTTCTACGTTTGCCACCCCGTATCATAGGAGAGATTATTGATTGTTCTTGTATCAAATGAAGAATTTATTCTAACTTTTTATAACACTATGGGTTCATAAGTGAGGGGTCCTGAATTCTATAATATTGTGAGAAATTAAAATAAATTATTTATTTACTCCAAAAAACACCCAATAATTTTTCTTATCATAGCCTCTAAATTATATAGGAGAAAAGTTGAGACTCCATAAAATAAGTGACAGGCTTTTATAAATTTTTTACCAAGACTTTGGTAGAGTTTTGTATAATTCTAATATATCTTACAGCTTATATTAATTGTTAATTAGTCTATGTATACAACATCTCCCTCTTGTTTATTATTCTAAACAATTTGTTATAAAAAATTCACATTACGCTATAACTATATTTAAATTTTGTATATACCTAAATATATGTAAATAAGTCAAAGTACATTTTTAATTATGAGGGTGTCAACCATTAGATATTATACATTTTTATATTTTTATATTTTTTTCAATTTTATTTATTAAATAAAATATTTTTAAACTCTAATTATTTGAATTATGAATGGTTAATTTAGTGTAGCAATAACGACGTTAATTTAGTTATGCTTACTACAGTTAATTTATTCATTATTTTAATTATCGTTAATCAAAATAAATATTATTCTTGTTACACCAGAGAGAAAAAAGATCGCATCTAATGAATACTTCAAATAAATTATAATCTCGTTAGTTTGTATTATCGTGGTTAATTGTTAACCGCGTAATTCTTGACATGATTCATTGTAATATAAGCATTTAGTTTAGTGATTTATGATAAATTAGTACATTTTGATTGATTATGTAAAAACTCTAGATAGTATTGTAATATTATCACTCATAAGCAACATTTATAAAATATCTTAAACGTCCAATAAAAATGATTGAACAATAAACTAACTGATAATTCATTTACATTAAGTATAAAATTTATAAATAAACTATGTGTTCACTTTCTATTCAACACAATCGGGTAGATTTTGAGTCAATTACATGTTTCAAATATATATTTTAGTAAGTTATGGTAAATTGGTAAATTTTGATTAATTATGTAGAAATTCTAAATATTATTATGATTTGATCACCTAGAAAAACATATGAAATGTCTTACTCGTCCAATAAAAAAGATTAAATAATAAACTAGACAACTCAGTATAAAAAATTTAGATTAATTATATGATAACTTTTTATTCAATGTCAATTTTAAAAAACCCATCGAATATATGACTTATGTCCTGTCTTGATGTTAATTCAGTCCAATTAGTGGTCTGTAGTCGAATATATATATATTTTTTTGTCACGATAGATAATTTCATAAAAAAACACGAGAGGTAAAGAGCAAAGATATGTAAGTGAGATTTAGGAAGACAAAAAAAAGGTCAAGAAAACCCCCCCTGATAATACATGTACTTGATTAGGAGTTGAGTCTTTTATGTATGTGAAAGGTTAGAGCGTCTATTTTTCTCACTTCTCACTTCTCTTCATCTTCTTTTTTTCTCACATATTTGGAAGTTTTTGAAAGTTTTTGGACATGAGGTCAGACTTTGGATATGAGTATCTCTTGTTCTAAAATCTGTCAAACTTTACCATTTGATAGAAATCGGAAAAATCGAAAATATTTTGAATACCAAAATACTTTTATAGATTTTGTAAAAGTCTCGATTCAATACCACATAACTTTTAAAGACATTATAAAAGTTATAACTGAATACCACTAAATTTTTATAAACTCTTTAAATGTCTTGATTGAATACAACTAAACTTTTAAAATCTTTAAAAGTATATAAATTCTTTAAAATCCTAATTAAATACACCCCTTTTAATTTCCACTAAATCTCTAAAAATAACTTATTTATTAATGTTATTTTATTATTTCACTATTTTATGTACCTCCAATTTTCTCAAGTTTAATATTTAGATGCTAATCTTATTGTTACAAAGTAAATAATAATTTCCTTTCAATAATAATAATTTAAATATTAATCAATTTAATATTTAAATATTTATTCATATGAAAGAATAGCCCTAGAAGAACTCTTATACTTTGTTACTGACTTTTAAAATGGACAAAAAAAATGAATTTTTTGTTTTGTTTTTTGTTATTGAGTTTTATAATGAATGAAACATTTAACGACTTTTTTTGTCAAACTTTTTGGTTCAAAATAAACGAATTTGGATGAAAAACTAAATAACGTAAGATCATATTGTATAATTCTTATTATACCATCTAAATTATAAATGTAATAAAACTAATATAAAGATAACTTAGTAATTTAAATATAAAATTATTATTTTTTCTTTTATAAAATAAATAAAAAATATACAAATTTTTAATTTTTTCATTTTCATTATAGATTAATTTTTTTTTATTTCCATCTCAAACTCAAAAACAAAGTGTTTGGCTAAAAAAAAGGTACTCCAAAAAATATCTCTTACTCAGAATTATTACTATTATTGGTAGATGTGGCAAAAAAGGTCCAAGCTCGTAGGCCGGCCAAAAAAGAGTGGGTTACGGGCTTTCATCCTTCAACTCCAAAAAAAGCGGGCCATTTTGGCCTGGCTCATGGCCCAAATTAATTTTTTTTTCAAAAAAAATAAATATATCAATACATAAAGAATATTAAAAATAACTTAATTCATGAATCGTTTAGATCAATTTATAGAATAAAATTTCTATTCATTTATTCAAAATACTATTATCTCCAAACATATGACTATTAGATATGAAAGAACTTAAATAAGGTTAAATTTAAAATATTATTAATTAACAAATATTAATAAAAAATAATAATTAATTATGTTTTTATATCCTTGCACATAGCAGAATACGCTACATGTATAATCAAATAATTGTCACTATATAAATACATACATGTGTAATATGTTTGTGTTGTTATTCTAGCATTTTTTTAAAATTAGTCACTTGATATTTAATTATAATTATTAGTTTCACGTATTTAATCAAATAAAAAATATTCACAATAGTTTATAATATTAAAATTATTTCTTAATTAAACATAAAATTATTATTATTTTTTTATAAATAAATACATTTTAATTAAATAATAATAAAATAATCAAATAGCTCGCGAATTGACCAGCCCATCCGGGTTACGGACTAAATTTTTTTGATCCAAAAACACCCGAGCCATTTTGGCCCGGCCCTGTTACGGCTCAATCTGCAGTTGGCCCATCCTATTTGAGCTGGCCCAACCCGTTTTCTAAATCTAATTATTGGATTTTGGGTGGGGTGAGGTGTCATTTCTGTTTAAGTGGGACGAAGAGGCAGCCTTTTCACATGTGAATGATGTAAGTCAATTAGCTGTCAACTACACTTCTCCATCTCCAGCCTGTAAATACTCGGGCAGCTGCCCGCCCCAACTGTCCTGCTCATCACACTTCTCTCTCTCTCTCTCTCTCCTTATAAAACATCTCTTACTAAACCCCTTTCATTTTCCTCTTGCAACATTTCTCTTATCTCCATATCTTGAACTCTTTCAGCAGAGAAATGGCAGTCTATAGCTCCGCAGCTACCTTCATTGCTCTAATGGCGGTCATCGCCACCGTCTTCTCCCTCGTCGGAACCTCCATGGCCGCTGATGCTCCGGCTCCGAGCCCTACATCCGCCGCCGGATCTATCTCTCCGTCGTTCGCCGTCGGTTGTGCTCTCACATACCTCGCTTTCCTCTTCGGATCTGCACTCAAGCTCTGAAGAGAGTAGTTTTCTCTTACCAGCTAGTCGATTTATGGCTATTGATGATGATGATCTTATAGAATATATATATATATATATATAGGGAGAGATGGCTTGGTTTCAGATCTAGACGTGGTAGCCATTTATTTATTTGTTAGTAGTAGTAGTAATTCATTTCTGATTTGTACTGCTTGATCTCTTTACTGCTATGATTTGGGGGGTTTTGCTGTGTTTGTATTGAATATACTATGTTTTGTGAATTGATTTTTCCATAATTTGTCGTGGGATGTTTCATATAAATCTAGATCTGGTGTGTTTATATGATTATTTTGTTTTTACAGCAATCGTTAGTTTTTCAAGTGGTGGAAGCTTTGGCTGTTATACTTTTGGACTATTTTATTCACAGGTATTCATAGTACTTTGAATAATGTTGTGGATTATTATTTTGTCATTCTCAGACTTTTTTATAATGTCATCCATGAAGATTATTAGTCCTCCATTTAACAAAATTTTATTTTTAATATTCCGGCCTCCGTTTCAAAAGATTAAATAGTTTAAAATAATGTTAAATTAAAATAAAATTGCTCAATTTCAAAAACATTACCATAAAGTATAAGGCAAAGTATGTTTGAATTCTATTAGTGTACATATAAAAAAAGGATTCACTTGATGTAATCTTGCGAATAAATTTGATTTTTTTTATTTTATTTTGCGTAATTTGTATGAAAAATGTAACTAATACGTCTATGACTATGAGGACGGAGGAAGTCTGGCTTAACCATTGTTACCGGTAGATACAAATTATAAATTAATATAAATACACCAGTAATTAATTAATATGTCTTGGTAACAAAAGTGAGAATTGTATATTTTTGGAAGGACAAGTCTAAAAATACAAGACACAATCTACTATATTAAATATTATATTTATTTATATTATTAAAAAGTAAAACAGACTAAATTACAAAATTCTTCCTCTAATTTATATTATTTTTTTAAAACTCTCTCTAACTTTTATTTTTGTAAAACTCTTTCTTTAAGATGTATTAGTTATGTAAAATTCACTCTTTAATTTTTATTTTTACAAAATTCTCCTTTCAAAATATATTAATTATGCAAAATTGTCCCTCTTAACTTTTTAATTAAAATTGGAGAGAGATTTGTAATTCAATCAATAGGATATGATACGAATTTTAATGTCATGTTTTATATTTTAATGATATAGTATTTGATTGTTGTGTGTTTATATTTATTAAAAAAATTTAAATTTATTTACTATTTTTTATTTATATTTTTAAACCTGCATATAAGATAAATGAATGTGATTTATTTATTTAAATTAAAGATAAAATTATATTTATTTATCTTATATACGAATAAAAAAAAATTAAATATAGAAGGAGTCATACTTGTTCCTCTTGGAAACGCAAGGGAGCATTATTTTAGCAAAATGAGCAGCTGACTACAAAGCCTTGAATTAGGAAGCGAAATTTTTGCATGTTTAATCCAGAAGCTACAATCAGTGAATAAATTAATTTATATATAGTAATTGTTTTTTTTGTAGTTTTTCTTTGCATTAAAAAGGATGTGTACCTGTTTGTTTTATATAAGTTTTATACTTTGATTTTGCTTCTTTTGGGATGTTGATATATATATAATAATTTGGGTTTAAAAGTTGGACCAGAGTATTTATTCATTCAATTTAATATTGTCCGTCTATTGTGAGATCGAATGACTTTAAAAAAATAACACCACATAATAGTTATTAACACTACAACATAATTAGTATGCGGTATATGGCATAGATAAAAAATAACTATATTATCTCTCAACTTGTTAAATAGTATAGTATAACAATTATGCGGTACCAATAGGTACCGCATAATAATTATGCAATAGTAACAAAAACTGAGGAAAGAACAAAACAATCACAAAAGTGATAGGAAAAAACTCGCAATACGAACAAAACATAAGGAAAAAAAACAGGAATCGCATAATTATTATGCGATAACTATTAGTATCGCATAACTATTATGGGGTTCTTATTATATTAATACTACATAATTGTTATGCGATACTTATCGATACTCGCATAACAAATAGGTACCGAATAATAATTATATACAGTAGGAATAAGAACTCAAGTAAAAAGTAAGAACTGCATAAAAACTTGTTGCTCCTTTCTGCTTAGAGTTTGCCTTAATTCTTCAAGTACCTAAACCATCATAGTTTCATGTTCAACCTCCTTTAGTCGATAGAATTATTAGCCAGCAATTCAAGCATGACCAGGATGACACTCTAAAAACAAATGCCTTTAATATCAATCATCGAAGTGTTCTTTCTATTATTTCTTAACAATTAAAATCTTGATGTGAAATCCTAAGAGAAGATAACAACAGGAACGTGTGATACACAACTAATTACATTTGGCAATTATATGCGGAGATGGTTGAACAAAGAAATGTACTTTGGGCTCTTAGCCTGCAATTTGGATGCAAATGTTCGTGGAGTTGTATCGCCAAGATTGGCCCCTGCAACATGATTTTCATGGCAGTAATTCCAAATTCCATAATGGTTTTCCACAGCTTCAAGAACTAGAACATTCTCTTTAGTTAACCATTTAAACTGATGAACACTTTTCACTTTAAAAATAGTAGGAGAAATAGGATTTAAAGCGAACCATGATTGCATTCCTGCGTAAATTATTTTATCGATAATGACATGGAATACAATCTTATTCCTACACGTTCCTATAGCATTGTTGAATATTGCATATTTGATTTGATAATAAGAATTAAGTTGATAAATGCATTCAATAGTAGAGTTATAAAGTCTTTGATTGATTATGATGTACAAGGACTTAGTTAGATAAGATCAAAACTGTTAGGTTGATCTTGTGTTGTATCTCTTCAGACAGTCTGATCATAGAATGGATTCTACGACTCTACGCCAAGAAGACTCAATGACTCAGTCTGATCTTATAATGGACTCTACGATTTCGCGTAAGAAAGACTCGACGTCCAAGTCTATTCATAGACCAGACTTTATGATTTGGTTAAATCGAAGGAACAGACTCTACGACCAAGGAAGAAGCCCAATCGTAGAATGAATTCTACGACCAAAGTAAGCAACCGTAGAACGGACTCTATGACCAACAGAATGACCGTAGAGTAAACTCTACAATATCAAGAAAAATTGTCTTATCGCAGAACATACACTATAGTAAGAATAATCATAGAGTTGATCGTAAAGATTCGTTGAGCAAAAGCAAGAGTCATTTAAAGCAAAACTACGATTCTCCTCAGCTACACGTCATACAGATCAGAACCTAAACATCTGATAGTTCTTCTCTTGTACTGAAAGACAGAAGCAACTTCGTTGAAAAGAACAGTCTAGATCGATGTGACAGATGAACCTCTGCCAAGAGCTTAAAGTCATAAATGTCAGAAGACTGACAAATGCGTGCTAAGAGACAGAGTGAAGATTTCAAGGTAGCGCTAAAGTCAGAAGACTGTGTCCTATCAGCCATATTTTATGGAAGACCAGTCACCTTTATGAAAATTGACAGAAACCTAGAACTGACATATCTTGTGTTGAACATTGAATGATTAAATTTGATGATTAAAAATAATGTACAAGGGCTGTATTAGATAAGATCAAAGCTGTTAGGTTGATCTATTATTAATTGTATAAAAGTCTTGTGTGTTGTACTAAGACTTAGATAGATCAAAACTGTTAGGTTGATCTGTTGATGTAATAAAGTCGGAGAAAGAACTCTACGATTTGTGTCAATGAAACTCTACGATTCGAACAGACTCTACGATTAAGGCAACCAATCGTAGAATGGACTCTACGACTGTGCTTCCGAAGACTCTACGATCAAGACAATCAATCGTAGAATGGACTCTACGATTGTGATCCAGAAGACTCTACGACCAACCAGACTGTTCTTTCTGAGAAACCTTAAATTGGACTCTACGATCAACATTCTAACAGTTGAGTAAACTCTACAATGATCAATAAGAGATGATCCTTTACAGATCAATCACGTAAGCAAGGGTATTCGTAGAGTTGATCATATAAGATCGTTGAGCAAAAAGGCAGGAGACATCACGTTTGTCAGATCAGGAGCCATTCTATTCAAGTATTTAATCTTCATCAAAGTAACTAAAAAGGAAGCTTCTGCAAATCAATCAAGTTAGAAAAGTCAGGAGTCTGACCCAAGCGCACTATGGAACAGAAAGAAGACTTTCAAGGCAGAAAAGTCAGAAGATTGTGTCCTATCAGACCTACAGTTTGGGAAGACCAAACGACTCTATAAAAGTTAGTGGGAACCTATGTCTGACATCTCTGTCACAGAGGAAAAAGGAAAACAACCTTGCATGGACTAACAGGTCAGATCAAATAATGTCTCATCAGAGATATTAATGAGCTTTATTAATACAATATTCAGCAGCTCTCCTCTGTGAGGTAACGGGAAGAAATACACGATCCAACGGGAAGAAATCTGAAGCCCTTACCTCTTAAATACGAAGATCAGCAGAAGAAAAGAAGAAGCACTGTACAAAGAAAGAAGAACGCAAGAAGTGAAAAAGATTGAACTGATAAGAAAGCCTGCATTGCTACTAAGCCCTTCAAACATTCAAGCTGATAAGCAACTTAGTAGCACATCCAAATATATATCAATCCAGAAGAGTTCTCTGTGAACTGATATAAGCAAGTCGGTTAGACTTTGAGAGTTCTTAGTGAACTAGTGTAAGCAAGTCTGTTAGACTTGTGAAGTTCTTTGTGAACTAAAATTCCAAGACTGCAGGTCTTGAAGGAATCTTAGTGATTCAGCTATTGTAAAAGTATCCTTAGTGGATTTGCTGCTGAGTGAGCAGAACAGTGGAGTAGGAGTATTGTGTGCTCTGAACCACTTAAAACCCTGAGTCTCTCTTGGTGTCTTTCATTTGCTATATCTGTCATATAATTGCTTGTTGATTTATTAATTTAACATTTCAAGAAAAGATTAACTAAATCTTCTTCCGCTGTGTTAACCTTCTGGTTAAGAAATAATCAAGAAAGATAATTTCAAAGAGAAGAAATTTTAAAAGAATCTATTCAACCCCCCCTTCTAGATTACTATCGTGTCATTGGGAACTAACAATTGGTATCAGAGCAGGTTCTCACATCTAAAGTCTTACAAGCTTGAGTAGATTAAATGGCACTCAACAAGAATGGATCGGAACTCGGTGGAGGTAACTGACCACCTATGTGTAATAAAGAAAAATTTGCTAACTGGAAAGTTCGTATGCAGGCTTACATGGATGTTATAGATGATGAACTGTTCGAGACAGTGATGAATGGGCCATTCATACCAATGAAGCTTGCACTATCAACTGAAGATCCAAGCAAGCTTGTAGCAAAGAAAAGAGACGAATGGACGGACAATGAAAAGAAGGATGTTCAAAGAGACAAAAGGGCTAAGAACATCTTGTTTCAATCTCTGGATGATGATCTATTTGAGAACGTTGTCAACTGCAAGACAGCTCAAGAAGTATGACAAACTCTGTTGATCATGCATGAAGGAACAGAAGAAGTCAGAGAAAATAAGCAATCACTGCTTGTTCAACAGTATGAGATGTTCACTCACATCTCTGGTGAAAACATTACAACCACCTACGAGAGATTTAACTTGCTACTAAACTCTCTCAGATCTTATGGAAAAATCTATCCAAACAGAGATCTTATCATTAAATTCATGAGATCTCTGCCAAGCAAATGGGATGCCAAAATCACAGCCATCCGAGAGTCAAAGAACTTGCACGAGATGATTGTACAACAGTTATATGGAAATCTTCTCACCTATGAGCTGGAGCTAAATCAAAGAGCAGAAAATTTATCTGGTGAAAGAAAGAAGGAGAAAAACATTGCTCTTAAAGCCTCAACTTCAACTCACAGAAGCAATCACAAGGATATCTCTGACTCTGACAAAGATGAATCAAATGATGATGAAGGAGCTGCCATGCTAGTCAGACATTTTAAAAGATTCATCAACAGAAATAGATCTCAGAAGTTCAGAAGTAACAGCAGCAAAGAACAAGCAAATGACCTTTGCTACAATTGCAAGAAGCCAGGTCATTTCATTGCTAAATGTCCAAAACCATTGAGAGAAGAGGTGAAGAGGGACAAATCAAAAGCAAATCCAAAAAGAGAATTCAAAAGCTTCCACAAACAAAAGAAGAAGGACAAAAGCTTCATGGCTGAAGGCTCCTGGAGTGACTCAGAAGAAGAACTAAACTCTGAGTCAAGTGATGATGAAGAGCCACAGAAGGCCAACCTGTGCTTAATGGCAAATGAAGAAGGAAGCAGCAAAAAGGAATTCATCATAGATGAGGTATTTGATTTCTATTATCCTGATTTAAGCATTGATGATCTTAGAGAAGGCATGCATGACTTAATGACAGAATTGCACAAATATATAAAATTGTTTAGAAGGTTATCTAAAGATTACTCTCATCTAAAAGAGGATAAAGAAAAAATAAGCATGGAATTAGAAGCCTCAGTTCAAACTGCACAACTTTACTCTAATCTTGAAACTGAGAATAAAAGACTAAAAGAGATAAATGAGTTGAGCACATATAAAGAATCCTCACTAGTCTCCAAGATTCAGGAACTAGAAAATACTATTTCTATGTGGAACAAGTCTAGTTTGTCTATGGACACCCTGATCTCAAGTCAAAGAGATGTAACTGATAGATCAGGATTGGGATTTGAGAATTTATTCTCAGAACCCAATATGGAGAAGTCAAAGGAAATAAATGAAGGCAAATCCTTTAATTTTAATAAAGGAATTGTGTTCATCAAATCCTCAGATTCTACCACCTATTCACATTCTGCTAAACCTACAATCAGTTTTAACAAAACTCACACAGGTCTTGGATTCAGAAAATTAAAAAATAAGTCAAGCAAAACTCACTCTACGAATCATGAGAATCGTAGAGTTGTATGGAAGCAGAATGTAGATCAGCAAAAAACTATGAGAAATCATAATCCATACAAGTCCCGGACGAACAAAAAGTCACAAATACACACATATCATTATTAATATCATATTAATCATAGGCACCCTCATAAAAATGATAAATATTTGTTAAGATATCATAGAAGGCAAGGATCTAAAATTAAACAGATTTGGGTCCCAAAAGGTACTAACAAAGCAGGACCCAAGCAGATATGGGTACCAAAATGAAGATTGATTTGTTATGCAGGTAAAGAGATCCATCTGGTATCTTGACAGTGGATGCTCACGACACATGACAGGATATAAGGCTCTTCTATCAGAGTTTAAAGAAAAAGATGGACCTACTGTTATTTTTTGTGACAACAACTCAGGGAAAATCAGGGGTTATGGCTCAACTGGGAATGGTGCAATATCTTTCAGCAAAGTAGCATATGTTGAGGGACTAAAGCACAACTTGCTAAGTATAAGTCAACTCTGTGATAAAGGACATCAAGTCACCTTCCTCAACAACCAATGTCAAGTTAGAGACTTGAAAACAAATTCTCTAAAGCTAGAAGGAGTTCGAGAAGGAAATGTCTATGTGGTCAATCTTGCTAAATTAAGTTCAGAACAAACTATCTGCTTTCTTGCTAAAGCCTCGGAAGATATGTGCTGGCTCTGGCATAGGAGGTTATCACATCTTAACTTCAAAAGCATTTCAAAGCTTGCCTCCAAAGATCTAGTAAAAGGATTGCCAAAGTTAAACTTCATTAAAGAAAAGCCCTGCAAAGCTTGTCAGTTTGGAAAGCAAACAAAGACGTCATTCCAAAGCAAATCAGCAAACTCAAATGATAGAGCACTTCAACTACTTCACATGGATTTATTCGGTCCAGTATCTACGACCAGCCTCGGAGGAAAGAAATACTCTCTAGTTGTAGTTGATGACTACACCAGATATACATGGGTATTCTTTCTAAGCTCTAAAGATGAAACCATTTCACATCTCATCAAGCTCTTTAGACTGATCATGAATGAAAAGGGAGAAAAGATAAAGGCCATCAGAAGTGATCATGGACGAGAATTTGATTTCTCAGAAATGGACTTGTTTTGTGAAGAAAATGGAATAAGTCACAACTTCTCAGCCCCAAGAACGCCTCAGCAAAATGGAGTAGCAGAAAGGAAGAATAGAACTCTTATTGAAGCAGGAAGAGCCATCTTAGCAGCAGCTTCTCTCCCTGAATATTTCTGGGCTGAAGCCATCAGTACTGCATGTTATACTCAAAACAGGTCACTCATACACTCAACATTGAAGAAAACTCCGTACGAATTATGGAAAGGAAGAAAGCCAAATATAAGTTATTTTCATGCCTTTGGTTGCCTGTGTTACATACTCAACAATGACAAGAAGCATCTAACCAAAATCCAGCCAAAATCAGATGAAGGAATCTTTCTTGGTTATGCAACAGATAGCAGAGCATTTAGAGTGTTCAACAAGGAGTCACTAACTGTTGAAATCTCCATCCACGTCACATTCGATGAATCAGATCCTGAAAAGAAAAGATCACCTTTCAACGAGTCGGCAGACACAAGCTCAACGATCGAAGAACTCAAAATCGTAGAGTCCGACTCTACGAACATGGAACCAGCAACAGAAATCGTTGAGCTATGAGAGGAAATCGTAGAGCACACCACATCAGACACTGGAACTCTACGATCAGAACCAGAAGCTGATTTAGAGGAACTCAGACAAGAGGGCACCAGAACAGACGTTCCTAGCAGAATAAAATGGACCAAAGATCACACTCAAGATCTTATTATTGGAGATCCAAACACCGGAATCAAGACTAGAGCTGCAACCTCTAATGAATGCTTTTACCTAAGTTTTCTCTCTCAAGAGGAACCCAAGAAGATTGAAGAGGCCTTAGAAGATTCAAGTTGGATAGAGGCCATGCAAGAGGAGCTAAATTAATTTGAAAGAAGCAAGGTCTGGAGATTAGTGGCCAGGCCTCAGCATAAACCTGTCATTGGCACCAAATGGGTTTTCAGAAACAAGATGGATGAAAATGGTGTGATAACAAGGAACAAAGCAAGACTAGTGGCCAAAGGATATTCTCAAGAAGAAGGAATTGACTACGATGAAACATATGCTCCAGTTGCCAGATTGGAAGCCATAAGGATTTTCCTTGCCCATGCTGCTCACATGAAGTTCAAAGTCTTCCAAATGGATGTCAAGAGTGCTTTTCTGAATGGGGAACTCCAAGAAGAAGTTTACGTGGAACAACCTCCAGGTTTCATCAATCCAACTTTTTCAAATTATGTCTATAAATTAGATAAAGCACTATATGGTCTAAAACAAGCACCTAGAGCATGGTATGAAACCTTGACTAACTTTCTCATTGAAAAGGGATTTACTAGAGGAAGAATTGATACTACCTTATTTTTGAAGAAACATAAGGATAAGACACTGCTAGTTCAAATTTATGTAGATGATATCATATTTGGTTCCTCTGATGAAAAATTATGTGAAAGATTTGCCAAGCTTATGCAGAGCAAATTTGAAATGAGCTTGATGGGAGAACTCAACTTCTTCCTTGGACTACAAGTGAAGCAGACAAATGAAGGCATATTCATTAATCAAGCCAAATATATCAAAGACTTATTAAAGAAATATGGCATGGAATCTGCATCTATCATGAAGACTCCTATGCCACCTGCCACCAAGCTTGACAAAGATGAAAATGGTAAATCCACTGAAATCACTCAGTACAGAGGTATGATAGGTTCACTATTATATCTTACTGCGAGTCGACCAGATATAATGTTTGCTACATGTATATGTGCTAGATTTCAGGCTAACCCCAAAGAGTCACATCTATTAGCTGTGAAAAGAATTTTCAAGTATCTTAAAGGAACTCCAAATTTAGGACTATGGTATCCCAAGGAGTCCTCCTTTGATCTTGTGGGATACTCAAATGCTGACTATGCAGGATGCAAAATAGACAGAAAAAGCACAAGTGGAACTTGTCAGATGCTTGGCAACAGACTTGTTTCTTGGTTTAGTAAAAAGCAGAACTCAGTATCGACATCTACTGCAGAAGCTGAATATATAGCTGCAGGCAGTTGCTGTGCACAAATCCTATGGATGAAGACTCAGCTTGTAGACTATGGGTTTGAGCTAAAATCTATCCCTATATACTGTGATAATACTAGTGCAATTGCTATAACACATAATCCTGTTATGCACTCTAGAACTAAGCACATAGATATAAGATATCATTTCATCAGGGATCATGTACAAAATGGAAATATATCACTTCACTACATCCTAACTGAAGATCAACTA
Source organism: Hedera helix (assembly GCA_947179155.2). Taxonomy (NCBI): domain Eukaryota; kingdom Viridiplantae; phylum Streptophyta; class Magnoliopsida; order Apiales; family Araliaceae; genus Hedera; species Hedera helix. The sequence continues at coordinate 34,525,462 of OX359273.1, forward strand.
GCAGATGTCTTTACAAAGCCTTTAGATGAGTCAAGATTTAATAAACTAATAAGTGAGTTAGGAATGCTAAATCTAGACCCTTAATGTATGTTTTCTTTAGGATACTAACTCTGCAGGAACAAAAGTGTGCAAGAAAAGTAATGGACATGCTCAACTCAAGTCAACAATTGTCAAGGATCGTAGAGTATACTCAAGATCGTAGAGCTCACTCGACGATCATCAAGCCAAGAATTGTAGAACTTACTCAACGACTTTCAATCCAAGGATCGCAGAGTATTCCTCAATCGTAGAGACAACTCTACGAAAAGCAAAAGAATCGTTGTGTGACTAAGGATCGTAAAGCTCTGAGGAACTAAGGGTAAAATGGTCATCAACCAACTGAAATAAGCCTATCAGAACGTGTCTCAGCAAACATAGAGGGAAGTTTTAAATACTTTGAAAACTGCACGTCGTTCATTTCTTCAAAGTTCAAAAATCTATATATCTCTCTCTCTTTTCTCTCTCAATCCCGAACCCTAAGTTATCATTTCTCAGATAAACCGTTCTTCTCGTTTCAGAAAAACTATCAAATGGCACCTGCTCAAGTTATTTCTGGAAATGAGCTCAACTTTGAAGCCTTCGATACAGCAGATAAACAGTTCAAAAGAATAATCCAGTTGCTAGATAAAGCTGGACTGCGAGAAGCGTTGGGAACAAATACAAGGATTCTATCAAAGCTTGTTCGAGAGTTCTACGTAAATGGATCCTATGCCAACGGAACTCTAACCACCACTGTAAAAGGGGTTCAGCTCAACCTCACCGCTGAAGAATTCAACCTAGCCCTAGGTTTCAAGCAAGGGGGCCTGACATCTCTAAGTATGGTGAGCACCGAAGAAGGGCTGAGAAGAATGCACCATCAAAAGAATCCAGCACTGAAAGGGTTGAAGAAGAAAGAATTTCCTCAGAAATACGAGTTTTTAGCTGATGTTGTAGGAAAATGTCTCCTCTGTAAAGATTCAGCCCATGACTCAGTCAGTGAGATACAGCTGAAAATAATGACAGCCATAGTCAAAAAGACAAACATCAACTATGACTCCTTGCTGATGGAATGGATAGGAAATTGGGTCCTAAGTACAGAAAAGGCTAAGGGGACTAGAAAAATGTTCTATGGAAGATTCATCAGCATTCTCCTTAGATCATCATTGGGGGATTTAATTGAGCATGATGAAGGAGAAGCCCTCAATACCAACAAAAGGATTACCCAGAAACTCTTTGACAACTGGAGGAGGAACCCTGTTGAAAATAGGAAACTATCTCGGTCAGGGGATAGTGAAGGTACACAGAGTGGTGCAGGGCCATCACTTCTGAAAAACACTCCTGCTGAAGAAGAATCTCAGGAGGTCAGCAGGCATTCTCCGGGTCTTGTCAGAAGAAGGAAAGGAAAAAGAATTTTTGAGCTTGAAGAACCTCAAGGATCTTCAAATGAGGCTCCTGTTACTGCTCCTGAAGAAAAGGCTGCTTCAGGGGATGAGAGTTCAGATCTGCGAAGAGAGACTCGCAGCAAATATGAAGTTGAAGAGGTCATTCCAAAGGAGCCAAGGAAAAAGAGAAGAAGGCTAGTAAAGTTAGCCGACAAAAGCTCAGTAGCTAAGGGGGAGCTACTTGAAAGACCTGACCTTACTCCAGGTGAAAAGGAGTTATCTGGAGCAGTTGAGCCTATGGATGCTCAAGAAGGAAAGGAAAAAGAATTTTTGAGCTTGAAGAACCTCAAGGATCTTCAAATGAGGCTCCTGTTACTGCTCCTGAAGAAAAGGCTGCTTCAGGGGATGAGAGTTCAGATCTGCGAAGAGAGACTCGCAGCAAATATGAAGTTGAAGAGGTCATTCCAAAGGAGCCAAGGAAAAAGAGAAGAAGGCTAGTAAAGTTAGCCGACAAAAGCTCAGTAGCTAAGGGGGAGCTACTTGAAAGACCTGACCTTACTCCAGGTGAAAAGGAGTTATCTGGAGCAGTTGAGCCTATGGATGCTCAAGCTGAGGGGGAGCTTCCAAGTATTCCTGAGTCAACAGATGCTCTGGCTGAGGGGGAGACTCAAGATGACATTTCAATCCCTACAGCCACAATGAATGATGATGAAGAGGATGACATTGAAATAGTGGCAGTTGGAAGAAATGAGCAAAGACACCTTAACTTCAACTGCCTGATAAAATTCTTGCCACTAATGCCATTCCACCGAGCTCTGGTACACAATGCATGGGATCAACTCTTCTGGACCTTTAAAGCATATCCCAATGTGATGATTATTGCTCAAGGCTACCCTCAGAATCTGTTCTTTGCCCAGAAGCTCATCTCTAGCAGCCCCTTTTTACAAACTTTAGGGCAAAAGGTACATTTTATTCCTCAAACCCTCATTCAAAATCATACACCTTCATATATGTTCAATAAATTTGAGGAGTCCACAAGTACTCATCCTGCATCAAGCTCTACGACCCACACATCCCCGATCGTAGAGTCCCCACCATCTACGATTGGTGGTCCAGAAAGCATACATGATCAAAACGTAGAGTGCCCTCCAGACTCTCCTGAAATTCTGCCTACTCAGCAAACAATTCCTCCGGCTCCATCTTCAAGACTCCTGTTAACACACGAGGATATTCCCTCCACCTCTGGTCACGAGTACTTTCATATTCCAAGCTCTACGGCTGACCAGGGACAATCATCTCAATTTCTCCAAGAAATCTTAGACAAGGTATCTCGGCTTCCTACATCTGAGGGCTTAACTGACTTGACAAGCCATATCCATACAGAGATACAAAATGACCTGGCATCGAAATCCCACAACCTTCAACGCAGAATGGACGACATCATTGATGCTGCCAATGGTCTCTCTACCAGTCTGAACAACCAATTTTCCACAAGACTGAAGCAGCTAACGGCAGCAGTCTCTGAAAATCTCAAGGAAAGGGATAGAATTATTCTGCAAGCCTTGAACTCACATCAGCAGGCCATTGTTATTCTTCAAGAAACAAATGATAAATCTATCACCCTCCTCAGTAATGAAATCATTGTCTTGAAGGACTCTCTCAGAGAACAAAAATATCGATCGAATGACACTTTGTCATTGGTGGAGCAAAAACAAATCATGGCTAACGAAAGACTCCAAGCTCACCAAGATGATGTAGCTGCCACTAAGACCCAACTTCAAGAAATTATTCAGGGCATCCAGCAGATTTCAGAACAGGTAGCAACACTTAATGATCCCAACAAGGGGGAGAAGAAACTGAGCACAGTAGAGCAAACAAGAACTAGCTCAGATCACAGCAGAAGAGGAAGAGCACCTCAAGGGATGAGGATGGTTTAAACTTCAATATATCCTCCTAGATTCGAAGCAGTACCATCTCGTCCCAGACAGGAGGTGACAGCAAGACCTTCTTCCTCAACTATGAGGACTTCTGGCTCACAACAGGAGGTGGTAACAGCAAGACCTTCTTCCTCATCAATGAGACCTTCTAGCTCACAGGAATGGTTTCAAATTAAAGAAGAAGAAGCTGTGTTGAGGGAAGAAGAACTTAGAAAAGCTGAAGAAGAAAGGAGAACATTCTTCAGGCAGAGGGAAGAAGAAGGCAGGAGACCTCCTAGCAGAAGGAGATAAGTTATTTTTTTTTCTGTTGTTTTCTCAATTGTATCATCTGACAAAAACATCAATAAAATTCATATTTTTCTCTAGAAAATACAGCTGCTCACTGTATGATTAGGCATTCAACTACTCTTACATTTTGCCTATATTAATATGCTCAAAATCACTATCTGTTAATAATGTTGTCATCATCAAATTGGGGGAGATTGTTGAACATTGAATGATTAAATTTGATGATTAGAAATAATGTACAAGGGCTGTATTAGATAAGATCAAAGCTGTTAGGTTGATCTATTATTAATTGTATAAAAGTCTTGTGTGTTGTACTAAGACTTAGATAGATCAAAACTGTTAGGTTGATCTGTTGATGTAATAAAGTCGGAGAAAGAACTCTACGATTTGTGTCAATGAAACTCTACGATTCGAACAGACTCTACGATTAAGGCAACCAATCGTAGAATGGACTCTACGACTGTGCTTCCGAAGACTCTACGATCAAGACAATCAATCGTAGAATGGACTCTACGATTGTGATCCAGAAGACTCTACGACCAACCAGACTGTTCTTTCCGAGAAACCTTAAATTGGACTCTACGATCAACATTCTAACATTTGAGTAAACTCTACAATGATCAATAAGAGATGATCCTTTACAGATCAATCACGTAAGCAAGGGTATTCGTAGAGTTGATCATATAAGATCGTTGAGCAAAAAGGCAGGAGACATCACGTTTGTCAGATCAGGAGCCATTCTATTCAAGTATTTAATCTTCATCAAAGTAACTAAAAAGGAAGCTTCTGCAAATCAATCAAGTTAGAAAAGTCAGGAGTCTGACCCAAGCGCACTATGGAACAGAAAGAAGACTTTCAAGGCAGAAAAGTCAGAAGACTGTGTCCTATCAGACCTACAGTTTGGGAAGACCAAACGACTCTATAAAAGTTAGTGGGAACCTATGTCTGACATCTCTGTCACAGAGGAAAAAGGAAAACAACCTTGCATGGACTAACAGGTCAGATCAAATAATGTCTCATCAGAGATATTAATGAGCTTTATTAATACAATATTCAGCAGCTCTCCTCTGTGAGGTAACGGGAAGAAATACACGATCCAACGGGAAGAAATCTGAAGCCCTTACCTCTTAAATACGAAGATCAGCAGAAGAAAAGAAGAAGCACTGTACAAAGAAAGAAGAACGCAAGAAGTGAAAAAGATTGAACTGATAAGAAAGCCTGCATTGCTACTAAGCCCTTCAAACATTCAAACTGATAAGCAACTTAGTAGCACATCCAAATATACATCAATCCAGAAGAGTTCTCTGTGAACTGATATAAGCAAGTCGGTTAGACTTTGAGAGTTCTTAGTGAACTAGTGTAAGCAAGTCTGTTAGACTTGTGAAGTTCTTTGTGAACTAAAATTCCAAGACTGCAGGTCTTGAAGGAATCTTAGTGATTCAGCTATTGTAAAAGTATCCTTAGTGGATTTGCTGCTGAGTGAGCAGAACAGTGGAGTAGGAGTATTGTGTGCTCTGAACCACTTAAAACCCTGAGTCTCTCTTGGTGTCTTTCATTTGCTATATCTGTCATATAATTGCTTGTTGATTTATTAATTTAACATTTCAAGAAAAGATTAACTAAATCTTATTCCGCTGTGTTAACCTTCTGGTTAAGAAATAATCAAGAAAGATAATTTCAAAGAGAAGAAATTTTAAAAGAATCTATTCAACCCCCCCCCCTTCTAGATTACTATCGTGTCATTGGGAACAAACATTTTGTCCTAAGGAAAAAGAAAACACCTTTTATGGACAGTATTAGTAGGTCAATTAATATCTCGTCAGAGCATTAATGAGCTAAATGAAAGTAATATTCAGTAGCTTTACATCGTGAGGTAACAGGCAGAAACTGAAGCATAGGACAGATTTCAAACAGGAAGAAATCTGAAACTCCTATATGAGACCCCCAGATTTGAAAGGGAAAAAAAAGGGAAATAAGCGACACACAAGAAAAAAAAAAAAAAGAAAAAAAAAAGATACGCATGAGTTCGAAAAGATCAAACGGAAAAGTATCTTGCTTCGCTACTAAGTTTTTCAGAAACTTGTGCTAAACGCAACTTAGTAGCACACCCAAACCAACACTACTCACGAGAAGATTTCTTAGTGAACTAGAGTGTCCAAATTTGCTGGACTTGTAAAGTTCTTAGTGAACTAAAGTTCCAAGGCTGTTGATCTTGAAGGAATTTTAGTAATTCGTAAATTGTAAGAGTATCCTTAGTGGATTTGCTGCTCGAGGAGCAGAAGAATGGAGTAGGAGTCTTGTGAACTCTGAACCACTTAAAACCTGGTGTTTTTCATCTTGTGTCTATTAACTACTATAACTGTTATATAACTGTTTGTTGAGTTATTACATTAACATATCAAGAAGGGTAACTAAATCATATTTTGTTGTGCTAAACTAATTAATTAATAATTCATTCTCTCTTAAAATAAAGAAAAGAAAAAGTTTTAAAGAAACTATTTAACCCCCCATTCTAGATATCTTTCGTGTCGTTAGGAACTAACAAGAATAATTGTTATGTGATACCAATAAGTACTATATAACAATTATGCGGTTCCTGTTTTGTTTCTATTGCGACTTTTGTTCATATTACATAACAATTGTACGATGTTTTTTTTTCCTATCATGACTAGCTCTTTTCTTAACTTCAGTTCCTATCGCATAAGTGTTATGCGGTACCATTAAGTATTGTATAACAATTATGTAGTACCTTTTTTTTTCTTCTTTTTACCGCGGCTGTTTTCTTATGTTTTGTTATTACTGCATAATTATTATGCAATTCTAATAAGTACCGCATAATAAATGTGTAGTGCTTTTGAGAGGTAATTTGGTCCTTTTTTATATAAATCATATACCGCATAACAATTATGCAATTTTGCTAATAACTGTTATATGGTATCATTTTTTTCTAAATCATTCAATCTCGCAACGAACAGACAAGATTTAGTTGAATGAATAAATGCTTCGGTTCACCTTTGGACCTGGATCATTCCCTTATATGTATATATAACAAATATTAGTTACGAGTATTATTAGAATTAGTGCATCTCTAATCGTCCATAAATAAATCCAACCGCCAAAATTAGAAGGATAAAGTCCCTTCCGCTATTAGCACTAACGGAAGGAAAATACTTTGTAACGAAAGGGTTAATTATCAAGTTGCCCCTATTTTAATATTATAACATTCTCTTTCGCTACTAACAGAGTGAATAAAAGAAAATTTACTTTCTTTCTTTGTATTTGCGAATTTTGAAAGAAAATTTGAACTTAAAATAATATATTATTATTTTACTCTTATAAGATTACATTTTAAAAATTAATATAAGAATAATTTTGATATTTTAGTATGCCATTTAAGTTTTTAGTAAATTTTCTTTCAATTTTAGAAATTATTTTTGAATAAATCACCTTCCTCTTTTTCTTTATTTCCTTAAAAAACTCATAAACAAAACATTTTTAATCTCTTTTTAAAATTTTCTTCCTTTATATTTTTCTCTCTCTTTTTTTAAAATTCACAAACACAGTGTAAGAGTGGGGGAAGGAGTATATGTCTACTCTCAAAGATCCGTTATAATCTAAATAGTATACTCTTTAGTGTTTAACATTAACACCTTTATTGCAAGTTGATGGACTTTCTAAAACACTTTTTTAAACTTAAATGATTTACTTAAACAACCCATGCATAAAAAAGTCAATGTCTAGTTTATTTTTATTTTATTTATTTATTATTAAATTTTTAAAATTAACTTAAAAAAATTTTAAATTTAAAATTAATATATATTTTTTTAATTTTAATTAATATAATAATAAATACTATAAATTATTTTAAAAACAATAAACATTATATACTTCCTAAAGCACTCATTTGTTTGCTGTTTACTCCTTTTACTCCTTCCGCGGAGGAGAGTTTATAACATTAAAATAAATAAATAGGAATAACGTGATAATTAACCCGTCACTAAATATTTGTCTTCCGCTATTTTGATAATTAATTTATTACCTTTAATAACATTGAAGAGCTGGTTGAGACAATAAATTGAGCCTTTTACCAAGCCTCCTTTGATACAATAATTAAGTTCACTTCTTAAACACCATAAATAAATTGAGACTTAGTACTATTCAGTTTGTTTCGTATGTTAAATAATCATTTCCTAGAGAGGCAATGTATATTCTTACCTCTTCAATGCCAAGGATAAACTTTTATACTGCATGTGACCCCACCCACGCCCAAGGCGAAGTCAAGAATTTAAATTAAGTTTGACTAGTCAAGTCTATTTCAACTTAAGACTATTTTAAACTAAATTGACTAAGACTATTTCAACTTAAAACTACTTAATTATAAAGTATATCTAATAATAAAAAAAAATTAAAGCGGTTAATAACCGATGGAGTCGACTAATAGCTCCGCCTTTTCCCATGCCAAGAAAAAGGGTACACCTCTTGAAGGCCAAAGAGGAAAAAGATGAAACTTTTACATACCACATGACTAAAAAAACTAACCAATTTTACATTAGTTATCAATTTAATTAAAACAATCTTGATACCTCGTGCAAAATACAAATAAATTTTTAAAATTATATATCATACCAACTTTAAAAACAACATATTTGAGCAAATATTTATAATAATAATAATTTCTTTAATTTCAAATATAGTCATTATAATATTTCATTTTTAATTCACATAATGGATATATGTTATATTAAATAATTGAAAAAGAATTTATAGTTCATATTTTGTTATGAATTATGCTCTTCGCGGCATGTAATTTTTAAATGAGATATATTATCATTTGATAAAAAAAAAAAAAATTATGCATTGAAATATTGATTGATAGATTGAAAAAATAATACGTAATTGATCATCTAGTAGAGTAATATACATTAATCTTGACAATTATTTTTGTTTCATACTGAATTGATAAAAAATTTGCGTATAATTTATTATGTAGTCAAATTTTTATTTATAATGTATGTGAGTAAATTAAATGAGATAAGTTTATACTAAGTATGTTCATGAATTAAAAATGTTAATGGTCATAATTATAATATATATCATTAGTAAATCTAAAAGTGAACTATAATATAATGTACATAACAATGCTAAAGTATTATTTCTTGTAAAGAATACATTATATATGTTATAAAGATAATTAATTGCATGTTTGATAGTAAAACAAAAGAACTCTGTGAACTGCTAAGTTAAACAAAAAAAAAACTTTAAATTATCTAGTCAATTCGAAATCAACCAAAAATTAGGTAATTTCTTTAATTTCATGAATTTCTTTGTGTTTTTATTTTATTTTGTAGAAAAAATTAATAAAATTAAAGTTCGGTGGCATTTTTGTAATTCTAGCAAGAAGGAATGGCAAAATGGTAATTATTCAGTTGCCAATGGTATAACCGTAATAAGCTTACAAAGGAAGAACGCGCTACGCGCGCATGTAATACAAAGCAGCATCAACGACGTCGTTTTCGGTTAAAGGGCAGGGAAGCACAGCCGTGCCGTGCGCGGGGTTCAGCATGAATAAGAGAGTAACCGCGCAATACGCGGACCAACCTTACACAACACAGCGCGTGGCACACGTGAAGCGGAGCAGTCAGCTTGTATTTTTTTATTTATTGCTTCCATCCGCGAGGGTCTTACTGCAATACAAAGCCTGAAAATTTGATTGTTTTTCCGCAAAATCCGTGAGGAATTAAAGGATTTATTAATAAGTCTTATTCGGCTTTGGAAAAGGATTTAAAATAAAATTTTATTTAATATTTGTAAATCCTATTAAGTTACGAGAATTAAGTAACCTATAAATAGAGAGCGTGAGACACAATTAAAAACTTTTCATGACTATGTGTGGTTAGATTATTTTTCTTGATTTAAGTTACTAAACTCATCAAGATTAATATATTGTGAGATCTAATTTATTTAAATTGTTCAATTTATATGTTGAATATTGGATATTCTTCTATATTTATTTATATGATTGATTCGTTTAATTGCTAAGAGACCTATTAGTTTATTATTCGCATTAATCTAATGCTAAATTAAATATTAAATTCGTAATTATTTGATCACTTTAATTTGCGAAACAACTAAAATTAATAATTGACTGCTGATTCAAAAGATTATTATATTTTACGAAGAATACTCATCTACATTAAATGTAACTTATTGTTCTTATGTTGTTTAGTTCAACAATCTCTTTAATTCTTAAATCTGCTACTAAGTTAAATCTTTAGCACTTGTATGAGGTTATTTAGTAGTAAATGTTATTTAGATTGCTTGTTTCTACTTAATTAAAATTAAATAAAAAAAATATTCGAATGAGAGTAGTTATTCAATGGTGATTATTCAAAATATTAATTGTTTTATCTTTGCATCAATGATCAGCATCAATTTCTGATGGTGGATATTAATTTAACCCAAGATTCGTTAGTCTGATTTATTCCGTTAATTTATTTTGCGTAGTTAATTTTGTATTACTTTTGTTTTTAATTTATTTTATATAATTATTTATTTTAATTAAAAACCTCTTAATTTTAGTTTACATTACATAAAATTAAATTAATCATTATCTGTAGAATCGACTATTACTTGTACTACTATATAAATATTTTTTAAAGTAAGATTTTATTGTGTATGTGCATTCCTTATTTTGTTCTAGTACTTTTTCTTAGTTATTTTCCCTAATTTTTTTTAGTTTTCTTATTTGTTTATGACCATAACCCGATCTACTAATTAAAGTGATTTGAAATTTGATCCAAAAATAAAAAAAACTTTGCTCAGATTAAGGAAAGAAGCTCGAACAAATGACATCATGGCTGAAAATCAAACATTGAAGAAACTTGCAGACCCAGATTTGAATCAACAACCTTTATACATAACTTTTCTTAATTTAGATATTAATATTCTCTTTGAATTAAAATCTGGTCTAATTCATCTTTTACCTACTTTTCATGGCCTTGTAGGCGAAGATATTCACAAACACTTAAAAAAATTCCATGTAGTATACACAAGCATGAAACCTCCCGGAGTAACTGAATAACAAATCAAATTAAAAACTTTTCTGTTCTCTCTAAAAGACTTAGCGATTAACTCTATTATCTACCCTCCGGAAGCATAACTACATGAAAAGAGATGAAAAGAGATAGATTTCTTCTATTGATAAAAAAAAATTAATAGGTTAACCTTTCTTGTTCGTCAATTGGTTGTATGTAATACAAAACAAGTGAAAATTTGTGAAATTTGTGCGACAATAGGACATCCAACTGATATGTGTCCAACACTTCAAGGGAAGTACTATGAACAAGTGAATGCAGTAAGTGATTTTTCTTGTCAACCACAAAGGAAATATGATCCTTATTCAAACACGTATAATTCAGAGTGAAGAGATCATTCTAATTTCAGCTATGAAAATCAACAAGGGAATTAGTCTACAACTCAAAATTTTCCAAAATACCAACAGTACAAGCAGCCATATTTCAACAAACAACAGCCGGGTCAATTATCTAATTCTAATATATCTTTAGATAATATGTTTAAACAACTTACCACTAACACTTTACAATTTCAACAGAAAACTTTAAAATTTCGACATGACACGAAGACAAATATCCAAGAAACAAAGGCAAATATTCAGAGTTTGGAAACGCATATAGGACAAATGACAACTGCAATCAGTCGATTCTGCACCGCAAAATAGAAATGGACAATACAAAAACAGAGGACAATAAAAAGGACAACAATGTTATAGGTGACAATGGTATCCCTAAGCATAAATTTTCACCTCTTTCTAATTATAAACCGGTACCCTCTTTCCCTCTTTCTTGTTTTAAGAGAAAAATAATATGAGAAATATTTAGATTTATATAAAACTTTTCGTAAATGCGAGGTAAATATTCCATTGTTAGATGCTATTAAAAGATATGAAAAGATAAAAATATGAAAGAATGTGTCTACAGTAATTCAAAGAAAACTCTCTACTAAGTATCAATATCCAGGAATGTTTACTATCTCTTGCAAAATAGGTGACACTAGATTTGAAAATATCATGTTAGATTTAGGAATATCTATTAATTTTATGTCATATTCTATATATGCTTCTTTGCAACTTGAACCTTTGAATAAAACTGGTAATATTATTCAGTTAGCTGACAGATCTAATGTTTATCCTAAGGGTATAATAGAAGATGTTCTTGTGCAAGTAAATAATTTAATTTTTTCTACTGATTTTTATGTGCTTAATATGGAGAATGGTGATCAAAATGTGCTTATTTTGTTAGGAAAATTAAACATTTCTCCAAGACTAAGATAGATGTTCATAAACTTTAAACCCTAGTTAATAAACCTAAAACTCTAGTTAATATATGCCAAAACTTTAGTTAATATAAGTCAAACCCTTATTCTAATTAACGTCTGCTATTATTAGTAACAGATTGTATTTGTATTTTTTATCATCGACTAGTATTACTAGCGTACGCCATATTCCTCAGTTTAATTTCGATCGTTGATATTTGGAATGGATGTTATAAATGATATATGCCCTATAAAGATTCATAACAAATACATACTATATATATATATATATATAGAGAGAGAGAGAGAGAGAGAATAATCACTTCATTCAAATGTTTAACTTGATAATCAATTGAAAGAACTTAGAATATATAATACAACAATTTATTATTTGAATAAATATTTAACAATTTAATAACTACATTTGTCTTACCAAAATTATAATTAAATACTTATCAAATATTTAATTAATTATCTTAATAATTAACATAAAAAATCATTATCAATGTCCCGTGCAGATTGATGGGTTTGGTTCTTCTAATAGAATATTTCTACGTATCTATGCCTAGCTTCCATTTGATTGGTTTTTTGTTTTGTATCTACAAACTATATCACACATTTATGGTGGGGGTGATGAGTTCAGCAAAAACAAGGCTCGAAAATGAAGATTATAATGATTTGGAGTTTAGGGTTTGGGTTTAAGGGTAGAGTTCTTTTGAATGTTAAAGTTTTGGATTGGGGGTTCTAAATTTTTTTTAATGTTATGTTGTTTATATACACATCATATATATATCTTTTTAAAAAAAATTATAAAATCAACCGCCACTTATCTAACCATGGTTTGGACTTCTGCGATGTTTTCGAATATCTGGTTTTCAAAAGTACAAGGTTTAATTCGCTAAAAAAAAAATACAATGTTTGTTAAATTGATAACCAGTGTAAAGTTGGTTTTTTGGTCTTTAAGTCAGACTTTTATACATCCATTCTTTACACAATGAATTGATAACAGTTCACAATATTTGCAGAAATGCTAAAGACCTACCACAGATCGATGAGAACTCTAATCTTGTTGCTATCTTTACCATGTTGTTTCTTTATTCAGAGTCAGAGTCCATGTTTCCCATAGCCTTGAGCCCTCTAGGTCTCTGCAACATATGCACCAAAATTACAGATATTTAACATATATAAATGGAGATCCAATGTAAAATTATATTAAGGTACAATACCTTCTTAGTGACCTTCTCCCTGACTTCGTATCGGTCTAGGGTCAGATCACATAGCCATGCACCCGGGCAAACCAACTACATATGATATATATATATATTACACAGTTAAAATGAAGAATATCAAATCTAAATCAGAAAAAATGACAATTCAACTGTTAAACCAATAGGGTTATAATTTATTATTATAAATGAGGATTAAAACAACATATACAGCTCTAAGATGTAGAAAATTCTATATGGGTAGTGAAATTAAGTTGTCGTCGACATTCACATCTTACTAATAAGAAAGATATTTTATTTGCCTCACACAATCAAAATACTAGTTTCTATACATCATATCAAATAAATGCAAGAGATAATCTCTTGAAAAAATGTGAAATGCAAATAATGCTAAATGAATATTTTGATGTCCAATATGATAAATGCATTGCATGTTTTTATTTTCTTTTCAAAACTGATCTACCATTATCACAGTGGCCTGATAGAGTGAATATGGAATCTTATTCTCAAACAATACGTGAAAAGTCGGGTATAACGGTTGTAAAATAGTGCTGAAACTACTAAGAAGGTCAAAACAGCCTGGAACACCTCCTACAAGAATTTCTATTTCTGATACCATTATTTGAGTTAAAAGCTTGTTAATATCGCATTACTCCTTCCGTCCCTCAAAAACTGATTTAGTTTAACTTTTTAAGTCAAATTGACTATTTTTGTGATTAAAATCTATACTTTTTTTTTAAATATAAATACAATAACTATAATCATAAGAAAAAATATCGAATTTAGTATTACTTTCAATTTTAATGAATTTGAAATATATATAAATATGCTTAATTTTTAATTTTAAAATTAATTAATTTGATCCCAAAAAATCTATCTAAACCAATTTTTGTTTGAAGGACGGAAGGAGTAAAAAAATTGCATATCCTTAACCTTCATTAAAAAGAATTGCTGAAAAAAGATGCAACTTCTTGAGATAAAAATTAAAAAGAAAATGTATTAAAAAATCAAAAAGGCATTCCTCATGTTAATCATGAGGGTTGGTATTATTTGAGTAGAGAGTAGGGCCATATTTTGAACAATTATTAAGAGCAAGACTGACAGGTGTTAATTGGTCATTGGTCAATCACAAATTCACAATAACAGACAAATGACAAGCTCAAATTCACAATAACAGACAAATGACAAGCTCACATCTACAACCCCACCGATTGGCCTTTTGAACACTGCATGCTAGGCCAAAAGAAAAGGCAAATAGCCACCTTTCAATAAATATTGTGGCCCCATCAATGCCAACCACTGCCCAAAAAACCCCACTAGCACTCCTAAGCTGGATTAAAGAAAATAAAAAATTGATGCTAATATTTCTTAAATATTTAAACTTTGAAAAAAAAACTCAATTTCTGTTATTGACAGACTTGAATCACTTGACAATCTAAAAGAACAAAAATTATCTACTAACGAGTGCCTCAATTTTTTTTTCTTTTTTTATTTTCATAAAATATCTCAAAATAAGAGTCCAGTTTCGGAAGACATTATCAAGTATTATAAATTAAATGAGTCTTTATCACAGGTATAGTTGTTATTCATAGCTTTAATTTTTAAGGTTCAACTTTTCATTAGAAGTTTGACAATTAAAATAAATAATTTTACAAATTCCTTTCTCTTATCTTAAATAAGATAAATTATATTTCATATCATAATCAATCACAACTAAAACAATAAAAATTTAGGACCGGGCATCACTCACAATCATAAAATTCTAAACAAATTTACACTGTTCTAAAATTTTATAAATTTATTTTAAAGTCAAAATATATTTCTAATTTTGAGGGAGAGAAAACTCACATTGAGGGTGCGTTGAATGAACTTTGCCCTCTTCTTGGGTCTATGAGGGAGCTTGGAGCCCTTAATAGCCAGAAAATCCTCCTCTTTCTCTTTGTTTGTCAACCCAATCACAAAGTTGGGTGGCCACACCGTCGGGATCGCATCGCTTCCTGACGATGACCCACCTTTCTTGCTATCATGAGCCGTTTCCGACGACCCAGAACCACCGTTATGATTCTTATTCCTACAATTATTATTACTACCGGTGGTTTTTGTAGTGTTCATATCCTGCGCACCACCTCTCTCCGGGGAACACAATACCCTTACACCATTGCTTTGTCCCTTCATAGCAACTCCACAATCTGAATTCCTACAAAATAATTTTTTTTTTTTTTAAAAAAAAGCCCAAAAATCATAAAAATTAAACAAAAGACGGAAAAAAAAAATTGATAATAATTCAAAAGGTAAGGAAAAGGTAAATATCTCACCGGCTAAAAGTGAAAATACAAAATTACCCTTCAGGTTGGTGTAAAAACTCGGAGATCGCTTGAGATTGAAGGGAAATGAGGGTTAATTTGGGTTTTTAAATTCTTAAACTTCCTCTCTGCACTTTTGTATCTCCCCTGGAAATTGGAATGGATTTTGGGTATAAGAATTAAGAAGAGTCAGTAGGGGATATTTGTACGTACAGTTTTGGAAATGACGAGTGTTTGGTTTTTGTGGCAAGATCTTAGCCGTTGGATTAGGATTTTCCTCTGTTTGGGCGGAAAATGTGGTACGTGTCAATCAGATGGTTTTTCAATGGGATGAGAGAAAAAAAATGGACCGGATTTCCATATCCCATATGGAATTGGAATCAATTTGGATCTGCAATCGGGAGGACACCTGGCTCAAGGACAATTGCTTTTCATTTTGAAGGTTCGAATGACTTTTATAACATCAATAAGAATCATAACATCAATTAATTTTATAATTTATTACCCAAACGCACTTAATAAAAAATAATTAAAAATTCTTTCAAAAAAAATAATAAATAAAAATGGAGCATCATGAGCATAAAATATATAATCACCACTCACGGAAAAATTATTCTGTGCTCCTGAGGCAGGAGCACAGTATGCTCCACCCTCTCACATGAGGGTGGGCCCCACACTGATGTGACCCGTGTGGAGCCCACCCTCATGTGAGAGGGTGGAGCATACTGTGCTCCTGCCCCAGGAGCACAGAATAATTTCTCCCACTCACGGGTCATGACTTGGAGAAAAGGTAATTACTAGAATTATTTGATAATAAGAGTGGATAGTCAAGCAATAATTCGATTTAAATATAGGGATCATATAAAGCCACATTTAACACCCAAAAAATGCATTCAAAGAAAAACACCCAAAAACTCAAAAAAAAAAAAAAATTAATGTTCATGTGGTAGTCGCAAGTGAATACCGTTAGCAGTAACACCGACTTAAGTGGCCCGCCAAAACCCAATCCGCTATTAAGTGAGCATAGTACGATGTGAAATTTAAATCACACATAAAATTATTTATATATAATTTAATAAATTCATAATTGTATATAAAATTATTTGTGATTAATTTAGTACGATTTAAATTTCAAAATTAATTAAATATATGTAAAAAAATTAGAATTAAAATAATACAAGCACCAAAAAAATTGCATAATTTTTAAGTGAAGACAAATATGTATAAAAAATATTAAAATAGTTACTTAAGAAGAAATAAAGTAAAACTATGATAAATGGTTGTTTATAACTTAAAAGTAGATAGTGTATTACTTATACAAGAAAACACTATTAAATTTATTTATCTCCATCCACGTTATAATGAAACTCTGTAATTGTAAAAATGTAACTAATAATCAAATAATAAGAAAATTGATTAGTTAAGTAAAATTCACAATTAAAAATTTTCAAAGCTAAAATTAATAGTCATACGAGAGTTAACCGTAAAAGTTAATGCTATACTAACAAAAAATAGGAAAAAGGCATAATAAACACCATATAATTTTTAAATTAAAAAAAAATCAAAATGATGTCGTTTTGGCCATTATTGGTACGGTGTAGTTTCTACAGTGCGGTGGACGGCAGAAATCGAAACCAAATCGCAAATGCGATTTTTCAACACTACTAAAACCGTCATATACGCCGAAATCGTTAATGTAATTTGATCGATTTTTTGTACGATTTCCAGATTATTTTTAATTTTTTGCTCACTCCTAACTATCCAACGATCTACCAGCACTTGCTTTCCAAAGCGTAAAATGCAATCCAACAATTAGTGACCCTAATAAGGGCCCTAAAAGGACCACATCAATGTCAAATTTGCTTTTTTCAAACCCATAACATATATAGAGGAATCTTGAATTGAGGCCCACCTTTACCCAACCCCAAAAGCATCACTCCTTTGCCTAGATGGTATTACTACTCTTGAAATGTATTAGTCCCTTATAATTTCTTATTAAATTATAAGGGATTTGATTTACTTGGTGGTGGTATTAGGGACTTGGGGTGGTTTAGTTTGGTTGCATATGGTTTAGGCCATTATAAAAATCAATTAAAATAAATTCAACCCAGTCTATTTTGTTTTATTCAATTCGTTCGGACATTCAAATTTTTTTATTTAATTTTATCAAATAACACCACAGCTTAACTTACTACTGAATTTTTGCCGGACCTTGGTATAGCAAGTTCTCCTGATATTGAAATATTTTCAAATTACAAAAAAAAAATTAAAAAATCCGAAAAATTGGGTAGCACTAAAATTTTGAAAAGAACAAAGTGACATTTAATCAAAGCCTAAAAACTAATGACTAACCAACACAACAAATATGAAACGGCCCAATCCCACTTCACTATTCCAATACTTGCGAAATAATATATCCTTTATCCGTTGATCACCTAATAAACAACCAATACACACACCCCGGCCCCCAGTCCTCTTTCCAATTATATATTATGCCCTCGGCGCACACCCCCACTCACGTCACCACCCAAAAATAAACTCACCAAATCACACGCATCAAACAAATGCTTCAATAGTTGAATTCAATAAAAAAGAGACTAGAATACCTCTACCTGGGAATGCATTGAACTGGGGACGCCGGCCGTCGCCGGAGATTCAAGTGACCGTTATTATTGTTGTTAACCACGGTGGCTTGAGGCTGATTTGAAGTGGAAGCCTCCTCCTTCTGATTATGACCGGACCTGACAACCCGGCGATCAACTCGAGCCGTGGATCGCTGGACCGCAGCCGGACCGGCCGAATCGTTGTTAACCTTCATACAACGCAGTCGCTTCCGGTTCCCCCACTGCAAAACGAAATCAGACGGCGTCGTAGGGAGCTGTGATCCGATGTCCGACTGGTGGCGTGATCTCAATGACAATCCATTTCGATTGCTGCTGCTATTAATATGCTTCTCCATTATATATCTGGCTTTCTGTATTTGGACACCTGTCACATTACCAATCAATCAATGACCCTGGTTAAATTCATTAACTAACTGTAGTTAGATTTTTTCTCAAAATGAGAAAAATTCACATAAATATAAAAGAAAGAGAAAATATATAGATGCATATTTGAATTTCTGCCCTGAAAGATTGAATGTTCAAAAGAAAGAGAAATATAGAGATTAAAAATGAGGGTGAGAATTCAAAATGGATCAAAATTTGAGATTATTTAGCATGAAGAGAGCAATAAGTACAGGTTTCTAAGAATGGGTATGTAGAAGATCTAACAATTAACACTTGGAGTGAGGGAAACTTTGTTTTTTTTGTCTGTTTGACAAAATGGTAAGGGGGAAATTAACCTTTTTCATCTGGTTCAACCTCAATCTCTTCAGTTTGCAATGAAACAGAGGATTATTCAAGGACTGGTTAACACAGATCAAAAACAAAAAAAACATAAAGAGAATTGTAGAGTGACTATTGATTCTCCATTGATGAAGATCTTCGAAGACTGATGAACAAACTTAAGTCACCAAATTTTCAACTACTAAGACCCAGATGAACAGGGTGGGAAAACGGAACGATATATAATCAAGAAAATTAAGGGAAATCGTAGAGAAAAGGGACTAGTTTGGGGATAAAACAAATTAAACTGGTTCACCAAAAAAATAAAAACTTCAAACAGAAGAAGATGGCTAAGAGTGATGCTGCAATACAATCCGATGGGTAGGTGTTTATTTTGAAGATTAACACATTACCTTTAGAAAGAAAACTTCACAATTCTTAGTTTCTCTCACTTATCACTGTCAAAAGAATTCAAAAACTCAGAAACCAGATTCTTTGCAGAGCACATAAAAAGATCCAAAATCAACGGATGAAATTCTCAGGTAGTCATTGAAACTGCATAAAGAAAACAGAGGACACAAAATCATCGGCTCAATTGCACAAATATCAAATGTGCCTGATTTTGTTAGAAGGTACAGATTTCAATCACACGTTATTTACTTCGATTCATTATTATACTGCGGTGAATTAGCATAGAATTTCCTCCTTTTCAGTCACCGGTGAATTATCAGAAAATTGGCACTTTCGGCGGAACGGTAACAATTATAGAGCTTCCGAATTTAACTGCTGGATTACAATTTCGATCTTTCAGCAGAAATTAGTCCCAAATCTGTTTGAAATGTACCTGACAAACAAAGATTAAAACAAAATACAAAGTTAATTTCCAGGGTAGATCAAAGAACAATCACACATAATCAGACCCAGCATCAATTATGAACCTCAGAATCCAATTTTTGACTCCACCCACTCTATCTTTCTCTCTCTAGAATTCAATCTTCACGCTACAATAATTCGAAAAAAATCTAAATCCACTTCAAAATCGTTTGAAAAACACATTAAATCCTGTTTAAAAATGCCCCTGGAAAACAAAAATTAAACAACAAACAAGTAATATAATGAAACTATGTTCTCAACTACAATACTTCTCTGATCAAACAAAGACAAATCTTCACAAACCTCTTCAAATTGTATCTATTGGGAAATTTCTTTTGAAAAACGTTAATTTAAAAGCCTCCAAAAATTAATCTGTCTAAAATTCTCTGTTTCTCTCTATCTTCACGAGCTCCATAGATCTTAATGTAGAAACATGAATAAGTTCATCATTAACACCTGCCAATTTTCCCGGAAAATGAAAATTTTCTCACTTCTCAGATTTTCTGAGAAAGTGAAAGAAAATTTAGAGAGAAAAAGTATAAGCTCTCTGTTTCTGATGAAACGAAATGCTCTCACCCCTTTATTAGTATTTTCTATTTTATGTCTCTGTTACAAGAAATATAAAATAGATATATATAAATTTATATTTATAATATATAGATATAAACTTATATATATTTATTTTATATCTCTTACAATAGAGACATGAAACAGACAATAATAAGAGATAATTTGAGCTCTTCAAACCCATGCTTTTATACCCTCCCGTTTCTTTTTCTAACGCCGTTACATCGTAACTCTTCATCTCCGACCGTTTATTGTCCATCCAACGGTCCACATTTTTCTCATCATGAAGATCCCGTTGCGTCGTCAGTTTGTAACTTTAAACTCTTAAATTATATCACGGCGTTAACTGATTTGACGGAATATTTAACACTTGAATTTATGTAACAAAAGTTCATAGGCTCTTCTGGCATAACCGGGTGACTACAGGTAACTAGGGTTGGTACTTGTAACATGGTTTCAAAATTATTTTTTCTGTTTTAAAATTAAAATTATATTTTAAAATGATCACTTTTAAGTAAAGATTTATTTTTTTTAAATATATCTTTAATATTGACTAAAAATATAATAATAATAATATAAAAATATTTAATCCACCTAAATTACAAGTGATCGATAGCGTGTTAAAAATTCATCACTTTTATAGATTAAAATGAAAATATATTTCTAATTTTATTACTTTTATAAATTAAAATAAAATTTTAATTTTAATTTTAGGATAGACTAAATATAAAATTATAACTAGAGGTAGACAAGTTTCCTCAACTACAACTTGAGAGTTAAAAATATGCGTAATGATTTATACGGCAGACTAATAAGCGATAAAATAAAATAATAATATATAATTTCTTAATAAAATAATAATATACGATTCCCTTCTTTACACCTTCTCATTCTACATTTGTCAATATTTATTAACAATAATTTATTATTATACGTCAATATATTTTAAATATCTAACACTGAAAATTAAAAGTAAGAAATCAATCTTATTTTGCAGGTCACTTCATGCTGAGGTATAGTTTCTACATAAGAGCTATGCTTTGTAATTTATACAACAGCTGAAGCCTAGAGTTCAGGATCAAACCAGTTTAGATGTGCTTCTTAACTGTATTTACACAAAAGCAATAATTTGCAGTAATATAAAGCAGAAAATGGCTCCTTCAGATGATAAAAGTCAATATATATAGAAACCAATACATTATACAAAGGAACCAGCGGACGGTTGCTCCGTTGGATGGTCAGTCAACTCGTCATCATGCGCTAAACCCCTTGTTGACAGAGCTCCAAGGATTACTAGGAATGGTCACACAAGCTTGTGCTGACGCCTCAGACATTTGCTCCTCCCTGATTCCAGCATTGCAGATGTTAGCAATGGACCGCATGTGCTTACAGGGCCGGCCCAACTTAATAAAAAAAAAAGCCTGCGCTTTAGGCCCCATTTCAAAGAAGGCCCCAAATTTTTTAAACATTATAAATAATTCATATAAAAATGTCTTATAAAAATATAAGCTAAATAATTTTTTAGGGCCCATAATCCAATTCAAATATTAAATAAGTAAAAAAAAATTAACAGTATAAAAAAAGCTTCATTTAAATAATAATTATTAATACTTCTTCCGTCCCAAAATAAAAGTTCTCCATTGATTTTTGTAGTCAAATTGACCATTTTTAAAATTAACAATTAAACATATATATTTAGATTTTTAAAAAAGTAAACATTTAGATTAGTACTAAATTTTATATAATTTATAATGTTTATAGGCTTTTGACATATATATTAAATAATAATAAGCTATATTTATTCAAAAAATGATCAATTTGACCATAAAAGTCAATGAAAAATGTACCAAACATAGAAGGCCTCATTAAAAATATCGCTTTAGCATTATCCAAAAAAAAAAAATATCGCTTTAGGCCTCATATTGTCTTGAGCCACCCCTGTGTGCTTAATACCGTACTGGGACAAGGATCCACAATGTGTCTCAAATGTCCGGACCTGCACATATGACAAAAGCATTCCATTTTCTTACAATGTACAACTCATAATAGGAAAAGTCAGAAATAATTCTTCCCTGAAATTCAGTTTAAGATGGTTCAAATCAATATTAAGCGGAAGGTGGCATCACCCACTTTTGACATTTTAGGTAAAAATAGACAAACATTATAAGTGGAGTTGAGTGATTATAAAGTAGGATTGCACAAATGTACAAGGAGTCGGGTGATTACCAATGTTTTAAGGCAGTGCCAGTCGTCAACAAGAGGTTGTCCAGCAGGTCGAACCGTCTTTAATACTGTAGGACCTTTCTCAATTCCGAAGAGAAGCTTCCCGATTAGTTTCATACTGTTATCTAAGTGCATCCGATGTGACATAGCTTCAGAAAACTGCTTCTGAGCTTTAACTTTCCTATCAGAACCTTCAGGAGCCTTGCGGTACTGTTCAAAGTAAAAAAGAAAAATTTAGCCAAAGATGTAAGAAAAACAGTCTGCTTAGATAAATAAGGTTCAAAGCAATGTAGTAAAGCAAGTTTTACGATTCACAGTTTCATCTAACAAAAACCTGTAGAATGCAATATATTTGGCAGCACTGCCTTATCTCACTCAATTGTTCTGCAGAACTTACTAGGGTTAAATTAACATGAGTTCTTCCCTACTGATTATCTTTAGTTTTTCCACTCGAGATTTGTTTTAAGCATCTAGTATTTCATTCTGCCTATTGCTTATCTTAAATGTTCCACTCACACACCCTAATCATCCATCTCCTACACCCTCACAAGACATAGTTGTGACATTGAAACTCATGGTCATGGGACACGCATTAAAACTAACCAGAATAATATAGAGAAGGTTGTTCACAAACCTTGGTCCAGAAATGTAATAGGTCAGCATCCCTCTGGTTAACAGCTTTTGAAGATGGCCGCAGGGAGTTATCATCCACATAAGTGAAGTTATCATTTGCAGGATTTGTACCCATATATTTGAAAAGGTCCTCTTTGCTAAGCTTGAGATCACCATATTGCATTACATGGGAACCGTAAGCCGAATTGTCATTTGAAGTTCTCCTTTTAACCTACACATACAGCATAATGCAAGTTTAAGAACAATCTAAAGCAATTCACAAGAGCATTTAACATGGGAGGGCACATAAGATGTTTTCCAGCAAGACCTTTGATAGAAACATCTACACTCCTTGCTTCACCACATCTACCAAATTATTTCACATAAGCAGGTGCCACAAGATCTTACCAGTTCATACTGCTGTCTCAGTGTTTCTGTTCGCAAATTGTGTATATCACTGTTCACAAAGACGAGAAGGTTTGGATTACTCGCAAGAAATTGTTGCACTAACAGAACAGAAAGCTTTAAATGTTAAATTTATACAACATTAAAGAACATCTTAGTGGAGTTTATTAAACCAATGCAATCAAAGCAAAGAATTTAGGTTTTCACAGTCGAATGAAATCACATAGCACTGATTCAGCTAGAACCAGAGGCCCTGAGGCATACCAACTAACCTTGTTGCACAGACTCGTCTAATCCCTCAATTTACAATTTAAGATGCAGCTAGATAATTATATACTTTTAAGTTTTCCAATCCTGGGCTACGATAATGTTTTATGTTACAAAATAATCCAACATGGGCACCCTACTCATCTAAGAAAATACGAAACAAAAGGCCAAAATTCATTCAGTGGTCACTATGGATATGCTTAATGATGCATATTCATTAGCAAATGTTTGACACGTACCTCGTACTATTTCAAAATATCAAGCCAAAACTAGGAACAAAGTAACCTATAATTTAAAGCCCCATCATATTGTAATTGAGATAACCCCAATCCAAAATTTAGTAAGTATTAACATTCAGAGCAGTTGAGCATACCTGTCCTCCAACCAGGCAACACTATACAAGTCACCCAAACAGGTGTCATATTCTGGGGGAGGGCTAGGATACTCTCCAGGGCAATAGGTTCCCCAGCTGTTCTCCTCAGCATTTGATGCTGTGGTTGCATAAATATTTAAACCTTCAGGAAGCAGACCCTCAAAGATACTTCCAGACTCACAAGCTTCAAGGTAAAATACCTACAGATTCACAACATAATGCAGAAAGTATTAATTTCAAAAAATCCAATATAGAACTAATGCACTAATAAAAGGCCTTAAACAACGATTTACCAAGCTTTTATATGTTCCAGAAGCATGCTTCTTTTTCAAAACATCTATCAGATCATCTGCATATAAGTAAGGGTTGGTTGGCATCCCTGGATTCACATACAACAGAGCCGTTGTGCAGTTAGTGCAACCATTCAAAATACAAAGTATGTTAAGAGAAGTTCAAAAGGCAAAGATCAAGAAAATTATACAAACAAACTAATACAACATGCACGTTAAACACACTGATTCATGGCTATTTCTCTCAATCATGAACAGCTAATTTTCTTTCCAGGAACTAATTGTTCATAATTAGGCTGATCTGATCCTGTGGTGAGGCTAAATTTTTTGTATTAACCATATATAGTCCCAAGTTTAAGAAATGCAAATTCTTATTCAAATGATAGCTTAAAGTCCACAGAAAAAGTGAGATACGAAAAAGAAGTAGGTAGTTGGGTGGGTAGGAGAGCAAGATACAAGAAAAGTATAGAAAAGGAGAAAAGCAATAATAATTTATCTAGTTAAAGGCCAAACAACAACAAAAAAGATTTGGTTTCCAAGAGGAATAAATTACAGAAGTTCATAGCAATTTGTACAATGATAATCCCCCCCCCCCCCCCCCCTCCCTTACTTCATCTTTTCAACAACCGAAGGATATAGATGATTCAGTTCGAGTACTCGTGATCTCTGTAGGCAAAATTGTACTTTCAGTTTGAGTAATCATGATCATAATGATAGTAGCAGAACTATTCAGCAAAAATAGGTATACAAGGGAATAATCAGAAATTTATTTTCAGTTTGTTGGACCGTTGGTCATTCCCTACACAAGAACATCATCTCCAACTATGGTCAAAGATCCTATACCTCAGGTTTAAATATCAGATGCAAATGATGCCTTCCAATGTAAAAGAAAGCTAAGAACATCTTTGTTATTATTCCTATTCATACAGAGAAATCAAGGAACCAATGAAACACTTCTAGAGAAAGAGATTATAGAATAGCTAATTACCAAGTACCCCGGGACCGCCATGGTCACTGTAGTATATGAAAATGTGATCATTTGGACCACTATCAACAACCTTCCTACTACCTCCTTTAATAGCAGATTTATTTCCAAGTATAGCAGCAAAAAAGTTGTTTACAGTAACATCTTTCCCAGTATAATCCTGTCTCAAGAAAATGTACCATGTGAGAAAAATAGAAGTACATTTTAAGTATTTACTAATGATCCAATTCCTGAACAGATATATCCAACCTTTGGAACACCTTTGTAAACATCTGAACCATGTGGGCTGTTAATGATGACTCCAGGCCTAGGGTTCTCTTCATCATAAGCAATATCATCATACATGAAAACGACAATGTTTTCATCTTTGATTCCACCTCTCTTTAAGAGTTGATAGGCATGGCATACATCAGCCTGCAACAAAAACAACACAATTATTAGAAAAAATCTAAGATAATAAAGTTCTCACTTTTTGCTTTAACCAAAAAAAAAACAAGATATATGAAAAAGAAAAAAAAGGCAACTGGTGTGTTAAGGTGCAATTGTATCTCCGACCAAGTCTCTTTGAACATATAACTGTGGAATAGATTACAGCCTCCACAGTGAACACACATTCCTCACAAGATTTCTGGCCTTCCGGTACTAAAGCAGTGGCATGGGCTTATCCACACATTTCAATTCCTTCCACCAGCTTTTAACTATTATTTCCTCCAACCATTCTTCCAGTAACTCTAAATTCTAAAATTTCCTACTTGTAGAGATCAACAAATTATGCATTGTCTCTAATTAGCACCGTCACAAACTCACAATCTGATTCTTATGCATATCTACTCTTGATGGCATAAGAAACAATACAAGAATTGCCTCGTATGACCAAAGATATATAAATGTAAGGAAACCATATGGTAGCTGCCACTGCTTGACTGCCAATTCAAAGCCAGTAAACACGAGTTGAACAATGGTGATATTTCGTGGTCACTCACACGAAAATCTACAATATAAGCCAAGCAAAGGACAAAATATAAATTTAACACGAAGATGAAATAACCATTTTATGAGTCTGACAAGAACTAACGCCAATAAAATAACGAGAGTGCAGAGTTCTAACACCAATACAAGTGATGTAGAACGTAGTGGATGTCCAATTATCCATTAAAACGCACTAAAAATAAGAAACCAAGCACGTCCGAGCAAAATTCAATAAGATCTATCCACTTTTTTCCACCAGCAGTTCCTACAGAGGTCTCACTAAGTACATAAAAACAATTTGTCACACATGATTGGATTTAATTTCAAAAGTAAAATTCAAAAAAACCACCTGTGATTTACCGAAATTCTTGAGCAACCACCTATAGTTCAGAAACTATCGATTCACCATCGGTGGTTTCACATTGATTATCCCAACGGCACCTATTAACGATTTTCAACTAACACCATTCGTTTTTGTAGTTAAAGACTAATTTGCCCTTCATCTTTTATTTTTCCTAAATAGTTTTTTCTTCACTTTTTTTCTTTTCAACATCTCAAATTCAAAATACATATAAATTTATTAAATGCATTATAGCATTACAATTAAATCTAGTAACAATAGCTAAATTTGACCATATATTGACTTTTTTAATGTATAATCATACGTATATATATAAATTACCATATATATATATATATATATATATATATATATATGGTAATTTTATATGTATACAAATTTGTAAGTTAAAAAAAAAATTAATTGTAATTTACTTTTATTCTGGCTAAATAACCAAACATTAATAGTAATATTGAATAAGATTAAAATAAAAATATATTAAACTAAAAATAAATAATAATAAAATTGAATAATACTTCCTTCTTTTTCTTTTCGTTCTAAAAATAAATCTTTAATTCTTCTTCATCACTTGGACTGGTACTTCTCAAACTCTCTCTCTCTCTCGTCTTTAATTCCCAGACCCGTGCCCTATTCACCTTTGCTCATCCCTGTTTTTCTCCCATCTAGTAACCCCTCCCATCTTTTGCTCTTATATATATAATGATCTTTAAAGCTTTAATTTTGTGATTTTTTTGGGAACAAATTATGTGGGTTGAGTTTGAACTACTGGTAAACAAAAAGATTAATAGCATAAAATACAGTTTTTCTTCTTGAACTATTTGTGGGTTCTGTATCATAATATCATATTGCCCATGTTGGATTGAGATTGGGTGTAATTTAGTCTAATTTGTTTGAACGGATATCTAGGATTTTTTTTATGTTTGTGTAGATTTTTCTTTTGGATTTATTTACAGCTAATTAATTAATTAATTAATTAATTAATTAATTAATTATATATATGCTTATATTTTTTCCTTTAACATCACATATAATAAAATAATAAAAGTTAGGGTTTAGATTTGGGGATTATGGGTTAGTGTTTAGATTTTGGTGTATTGATCAGTGAAGGGTATACTTTGTTAAATTTGAAGTAGACTTGAGCTTATTATTATTATTTAAACATAAATTATTATTGTTGATTGACACTTCACTTGCTTTTTGGCGAGTGAAGACCACTTGATGTCAATTTAGATGGATATGATGTAACTTGAAACTTAAGATCAAACCACAAGTGGTGAAACGATAGTTTCTGAACTATGAGCGGGGACTCAAGAATTTGGGTAAACCCAGTGTTCTAAAAATCCCCGCCTAGGTCCGATTAATCCCCGCCTAGGCACTAGGCCCTCCCCTGGCGCCACGCCTAGGCCGCCTAACGCCTAGCCTATGCCCAAGAAGGAAAAAAAAATCTCTCTAGAAAATTATACGGGACTGGACGAGCAAGATGGAGAAATTAGGCTCGCCTAAGCTGAAAATTTATGGCTGCAATTATTTGTTTTAATTTTAATAACTAAGTTACAAAACGATGACGTTGGAATAAATGAAGAAGTTGAGGGTTGTTCGGGCCTTACTTAGGAAGCGGTTGGTGAAGCATTCGAAGCGGATAGCGTGTTAAAGTCTAGGAGAAATAGTATAAATGTTAGAGTAAGAGAACTCCATAAATAATTTTTTTTGTTTGATGATGACACGAAAAAAGAGAGAGATGAGGAGTATGAGCCCAATGGGGATATTATCTTGGAGGGATATAGAGAAGAAGAGTTAGAGAAAGATATAGAGGGATATGGAGATGAGGACAATTAATTTGTATTTTTTATTATTTGTTTGTGTTTGAACTTTAAACAATTACATGTTTTTGTTTGAACTTTGACATTAGCAATATGGATGTGTTTGAATTTTAAGCAAATACCTTTATTATCTTTATCCAATATTGTTTTCCTTTATATTATTGTTTTGTTTGGATAAATGTAAGATAAAATATTAAAATTGACTTAAAATAAAAAATCCCGCCTAGGCGCTAGGCCCTCCCTGGCCGCCTGCCTAGCGCCTTTTAGAACCTTGGGTAAACCACAGGTGATTTTTGAATTTTACTCTAATTTCAAAGCAATCCTTAAACGCAACAAAACAAAGTAAACACAACACCGAACACACGAGGTGACACTAGGACCTCTGTAACTTTTTGGCATGTATGTGCAAATTTCATTCTCTAGCAGACCCCACTCTCCTCTGTCCACACGTTTAATTGGTGAGAAAAAAAGTAAGATTGGAACATAATAGTTGCCTTGTATGGTGCTTAGGTGTTTGAAAATAAATGATTATCGAATTTCAAAACGTAAGATTGGAACATAATAGTTGCCTTGTATGGTGCTTAGGTGTTTGAAAATGAATGATTATCCAATGTCAAAACTAGAACCAGCCGGACTTTGAGTAAAATCTTACTGCGTAAAATAAAGAGTAATCCCAGATTTTTCTCATCTATCAAAGAATGTGAGAAGATTTAAAGAAACTCATTGCTACTTTACAATTTCTCAGAAACCAAACAGCATAAATAAGATTGAAGACTATATGATTCGAAGAGGGAAACTAATCAAAATTTACAGAAATAGGAATAAGGCTATGTGGAGCTGAGTTGGGCAATTTTATCAAACACACAAAAAACTATGGTTTACACCTAACAAAAATCAGTAATTCTAAATCCTAGTTATCATGAATCTTTGGATTCATTAAACAAAAACTAGCAGAATGATTAAAACTTTTCTTCTTCCCACTTTATAATACAGCAACAAAAAAATAAAAACATGAAAAAAAATAGTTGAATCAAAGCAAACCCTAAACTAATCTTCTTCAATATAAAAATTCACAAAAATTAAACAAAAAGCAGGATCAGAGTTTATGATCACCTGGTGCCGGTAATTCCAGTAACCGTTGGATCCAGCAATCAGGACGGCCCATCTAGTCCCGACGTCGTCTTCATCGGCAGCAGGACGGAAGAAATTGGAAACTTCCGAAGGCAATTTGAGCACATCGCCATCACGGCTCTCGACAACGGCCAAGAGGGCTATAAGGAGCAATGCAACGGCAGTGTATCGAATCATTATAGTCATCGTCGTCGCCGGCGATAGATATATGAAGTGAAGAAGGGGACAGATGTGTATATATATCCTACAAGCAAAAGTAGTAAAACATTTTGCTGTATGTTAATTGACTTTAATTGGTAGTGTTAGTTGAAGTGCTGAGGACAAAATAGAGCCGTTAGATTGGGATTTCGCGCTTTTTAATGGGTCCCGTATTGTTAACTGGGTCCCATATATAGGAAAAAAGAATGGCAAAACCAACTTTAATAACATTTAAGTTGTCGTATTTTATGTGTTAAGTTATTAAATTTTTAATTTTTTAAATTAAATTATCATATTAATTAAAAAAAATTAATTAAGTTATTTTGTCAAATTAATTGAACCAAAATTATTTATATTTTCAACGTAGTTGTTAAAAATTAATTAAGAATGACATGAAATAATCATGTGACTTGTAATATTTTATTTTTTATTTTGAAAATAACATGACTTTTTTTATTATTATGTTTTTATTAAAAAGTAAAATATATAAAATTAAAATTATTTAAAATAAAATAATAAAATTTTAAAAATACAAACAAAATTAAAATAAATTTGAAATTTTAAAATAAAATAAAATAATAATTTTTAAAATATAAAATAAAATTAAAATAAACTTGAAAAATTACAAAAAAAATAATAGCAAAAAATTTAAAACAAGCAAAATTAAAATAAACTTGATTTAATGACATAATATATATAGCATATATACATACAAATATAAACATATTTTGCAAAGCCTACTTCGAAAATTCCTCCAATACCATGGATCTTGGGACTTCTTGTATCAGTGTCTTCTTCTTCCACTACTAGTATGAATTTATCCTTCGCATCATCCATTTTCTTTTACCCTCCTACCCATCGCCTTACTCGTCGACTTCATCTTCGCCTGAACCCTCTCTGGAGTCGCCTCATCGCACGTGTAAAGGAGTAATTTGATGATAGTTGTTACGTGATGGTCCAATTCGTTACTTATAAGGAGTAAATTGTTACGTGATGGTCCAATGCCGGGCCATGATTTTCAATTTCACTTTCAATTTGATGATAATCTTGTACTGGGCCAGTAAATTGAGTCTCGGACTGGAATGGGTAGTGATGATGATCGAACTTGTAGAGAGAGAAATTGATGGATTTGACTCTGGCCAAGAATACTTGCTACGTTAGCTTTACACCACTTTGTTTTCGAGTTTTGGACGGAAAAAATAATAATAGAAAATTTAATTATAATAGAATAAAAAAATAAAAAAAATTGTATTATTTTTTAGTTTTTAATAAAAAAATTTATATCTTCGGCTGCTAGGTCTGGTGGGGACTGATGACATACAACTATAGTAGCGACTGTACGATAGTTACACACTGGTAGAGGATAACAGAGATTGTTATATTTTAAGTTGAAGATGATATTTGAAATTTTAACAATATTATTTATTTTATTTATTTTTTGTCAAAATTAAGTTAATTTTGGATTAAAAAAAATTGTTATAAAAAGTGGTTAAGTTTTTTTTTTTATTTATTTTATTAAAATATAGAGAAATATAAAAATTAGATAGAAAATTTAAATTTTCCGTTTTTTTTTTTTTTTTTATGTCTATTTTAAAACTTAGAAACATAATGTAAAGGAAAAGAGTAATGGTAGAGTTTTCAAAAAAATTATTTTAAATGGGTCTTAAATAATATACTATTAAATATTTTAATAACAATTTATGATATAATCAATCACGTGATATTTACATAATTAATATTATGGTGACACATTATTTAATATATTTTTTTTTATAAAAAAAATTAAAAAATTTAGCGTTACCCAAAGAAAAATATTATAGCTTATGACAAAAAAAATATGACTTTTTTTGTGGAATTTGTTATGTATCGTAAAAAAATTATTTGAATTATAATTATTAAATACATTTATATGTATAAATAAATAAAATTATAAGAGTAACCATCATATTACATATATTTTTATAAGAGTTACTAATATTTATTATCCATGTAATTGCTATATATATATATATATATATATATATATATATATATATATATATATATATATATATATATATATATATATATATATATATATTATAAGATGACATATTCACATATTGTTTACTCTCATATATTCTATGAATGAGATTTAGTACCTTTTTCTGAAGGCTATTCGGGATAATTTTCTATATTTTTTATCTACTATTGGTCTTCATATCATTCTTAAATCCAACTAAACATATATTTAATATATTAAAAAATTATTATATTATATCCTCTATTTTATTTATGAATCTATTTCAATTTTAATTTATTTTATTTTTTCAATTCAAATGTAACATAAAGAAAAAAATTTAAAAAAATTACACTCAATATGTAGTCAAATTCTTTGTATTTAAATATGGATTACTCCAATCTAAGTTTACACCATACGTCCACAAATAAAATAATTACCTAAAATTCAAATGGAATCGTAATTAAAATAATTTATATTCTCTCTATTTTAAAATAAAAAATAAATTTTATTAAATAAATTTTAAAATTCAAAAGTATATGCAATTATTTGTGTTTTGAGAGCATCAAGTATAATATTCAATTGTAATTATTAATTAGTTTATTATATGTATAGTTGTTTGTAGGTTTATACTTAAATTAAATAAATTCCTAAAATATTATAAATTTTAAAATTAACTTTAAATGTCAAAACATAATTCATTTAGAACAAAGGTCAGGGTGTTCAACCGGTTTTTACCGGCCTGAACCGGATCGATTTCGAAATTAATCAAATTTCGATACCGAAATCGGTATCGGTTCTTTCAGTACCGATAAAAATCGAATAAAAATAAAAAATTAATATTATTATTATTATTTTTGCTCATTATTTATTAAAAAAAACTGATTTAATCGATACGATTCGATATTTATCGAATCATAAAAAATCGGTATCAAAATTAGTATAAAAAAACTAATATATATTAATTTTTTTATATTAATACCGAATTAAATAATTTTATATCGGACCATTTAATTCGAATCGATCTGAAAAATCGAATAAATCGAAAGTTTTGAATAGGCCTAATCATTATTGTGCTTCCAAAAAAGTGAGAGCCCACTCCTGTTGGTGGTTAGAGACGTAGAGTCACTATCTATAAAAAAATATTGTAACGTCTTTGTATGGGGTCTCTACTGTGGGCATAAATGTGGTACGCTGAGTACGAATATTCCTTTTCTTTCTTCTAGAGGCCGCCACTTTTCAACGTCAATTAAATGTTATTGTGATACTGACAATCACATTCATTTTTTAATATGTGAAATACTCCTATATGAATTAAATTTTAAAATTCAAAATATATGCATTAATTTTTAAAAATAATTATTTAAGTTTGTAATAAAATTATTTATTAGTATCTAAAGAAAACTTGTATAAAACTCAAATTTTAATTTAATTATGACAATTATTTAAAATTTATTAGTAATTACCGTCAACTTCCTTTCGTACCCTGCCCTTCCGAGGAAAGTTGAATCTTCATTGTCCCTTGAAAGAGAGATATCCTGAATCACTATACTTACTCAAGAGCCATCATATTATGCTTATAGTATTAATAATTTTTTGAAGTTGTCAATACAATAGAATGACATGATTTGATCCGAGGGTAATTTAATAATGAATTCGTTATAATTTTTTAATTAATTTTATAATTATTATGTTTTAAAAAATTCATATATATTATTAATATAATTAATTGTGTGATTTGATAAAATAAAAAGTTTTTATGAATTTAATTTAGTTAAGACTTTAATTTAATTATAAAATTCATGACTGGTATTAATATAATAAATCGTGATATATGTTAAAAGAGTTTTTCAATATCTGAATATTTCAATAAAATTATAATAATATAGTTATCTTGTATAAAATTTGTTAAGGTATATTATCTTTCATAACGTTACGATAAAAAAAGGTTCTAATAAAAATTGTAGAATCAAAAATAAAATAAAAAATTATAACTTTTTTTTCCTATTAGAGATATAAAAATAAAAAACATCTCTCTTTTTTCTACAGGTTCCTCTTGAATACTTTACAAATTTAAATAACATTTAATTGTTACAAATTTAGATAATACTTGCACTAATAAACTATATAATTAAAAATACAATTTGGTTTCACCAATTTTACTATCCAAATTTAAAAACATTTATATTTTTAATAGTAACAAAAAAAAAAGAAAAATATTTTTCTTTCTTATTCAAATTAATATAAATACTATACAAATTTATAATAAGTAAAGGAAACTGATATTTTCATGAGCTAATTTAATATTTTCACAAATGGGTCCTATTTAATTTTGTAAAAAATATCAAATTAGTTTGTGAAAATATCAATTCTCTAAATAAATATATACTATCCACTTAACTATATAATTAAAAGTACAAACGTGGTTTCAACTATTTTTGGTTTTACAAATTTTTTAATTCAATTTTTTACTTTTTATTGAAATTAGTACAAGTACTATTCAACTTTATAACAATTAAATACTATCTAAATTTGTAAGGTTTTCAAAAGGAATAACAACCTATTAGAAAAAAGGAAGATATTTTTTTATTTTATATCTCTAATAGAAAAAAGAACTTTAAAAAAAAACATTTTTGGTTCTAGTAAATTTATTACAAGTTTTTTGCAACAATTTTATGCAAGATAATATATCTTAAAAAAAATTATGCAGTTCAATTATATTATTACAATTTTACTAAGCTATTAAGATATCGAAAAAATCTCTTAACATATCTCGTAATCTATTATATTAATATCAGTCGTGAATTTCAGTATTAAATTAATATTCTAACTACATTAAAATTTGAAAATTTACTAAATCACACGATTAATTATATTAATAATATGTGAATTTTTTAAAAACATAATAACGATAAAATTAATTGAAAATTTGTAGTAGCCCCATTACTAATTAACTGTCGTAATTAAATTAAAAATTATTAAAGTTTGAGTTTCATACTTTTATTCATATTATAATTTCAAGTAAATTTTGTTACTATAAATATTAATATAAAAATTCATTACAAACTTAAATATAATTAAAAAATTATTTTCTTATAGTCATAACTAAATAAATATGCACTCCATTAAAATATTTAGCTTAATAAATGATCGAAGGATCCTATAATGTATAATTCAAATAATTATTATTTAAATAAAAATTTAATAATTTGATAATAAAATAAATTATTATCTATGTTGTCTGTGTTTTGCACGGGGTTGATGAGCTTGTTTAAATAGAAAAATAAAAGTTTGAATCAAAAAATTGTGAAATCAAATTTGTATTTTTAATTATATAGCTGATTATGTGCGGTCTATTATGGGTATGAATGAGAACTTATTTATAAATTCACTTTTAATTTTATTTTTTTAATTTATATAAAAAAATGTATTTAAGATATTTTTATGTGCCGCGAAAATAGTTTAGTATTTTTAAAAGTAAACATAAAAATACATCATTAATTATAAATTTTAAAAATTAATCTTTTTTTGCAAAATTGAAAAAACATAATAATATTATATTCACATATTATGACTGTGACGCCCCCCAAATCTAGGCCCACACAGCCCAAACTTGAGTCGTCAAAAGACTATAACAAAATTATTGCAACAAAGCACAACGTACAACAATACAGTGTATAATAATACACAACTAAGTCTTCACTATTATTGTCACACTATTTTACAACACGTGAAGACTAGGATAGCTATTCCTCGGACTCTCACTCCATTCCCCGGCTAGACCCCGTTACGTTTTCATCTCCTGTTGAAAAACAATGGAACAAAAGAAAGGGTGAGCTCAAATAGCCCAGTAAGAAATATCGTGACTAAGATAATGACGAATAAATTATCATTAGTCTTCAACAGTTGAGTTTTTGATAGAATACAATAGACTACAAGGTTTATATCAAAAACTGCAGTTAAATTCTTAAACAATGTTTAGATCAATAATAGCAGCGGAATGAGCAATCTATTAGAAGAATAATGCAGACTATAATGTTCACTCGCTTCTCTTTTTATGTAAAAATATCATCAACTTTTATCATCTGAAATACCATTAGTCAAGATAATACAACTTCACAGTTCCTGGTCATAATCATGCAGATCAACAGTTCATCTTTGCATTACGGGCCAAAGACATTCAATATAACACCAACGGTCATGATTATACCAGATTCAGCCTTTGGTCATAATCATACCAACCAACAGTTCATCTTTGCACTACGGGCCAAAGAGAACATTCAACACGTGTCATAAAAGACACCGAACAGATGTATCGCCTTTAACCTAGTATATCGCCTTTAACCTATCATATGTTCAACAATTATATCACATCTGTGCCCCCGGCCACAGATATTCACAACAGCTTGATTCTTGATGATTAATACAAATAACAGTGATACAAATGATGAACAGAAGAACAGGATAAACAATAGGTATCGGAAGTTTACTTTGTGCAGAATCAAATAATGTCCAAATTGCCAACATGATGTGGAGTGAAATTTAAAAATGATATTCAAGATCCACAGTTCAGAATAACGATTACAGTTCAATAGAAAAATTCAGAAAATAGGAAGGTTCAGTTGAAATAATGAAGTTCAACTATTATGGAACATATAATATTTTCAGGAACTATAAAAGCAATAGTTCCATAATAAGTTTCGATTTAGATGTATGAAAGGAAATAATATCCCTTACCGTAACAGGTTTGATTAACAAAAGGTGAAGGAAATTAATATCCCTTACCATAGTAAGTTTGAATAATGAAAGATGAAAAAGATGGTATCCCTTATGAGTATAAAGAACCGGTACTAATCTCAAATTTTCGAAAAATCAAGAACCGGTTCGATACATAATCGGTACCGATTTTTTTGTTCGGTTTTTCAGTTATACCGCATGATAATTATAAATAATAATTAAATATTTTATATATATATATATTTACAAAATTTTAAAATTAAGAAACTAAATATATATAAACTAAGAAAATTTATAAAAGTATAGGTCCGAGTGTTTTTACTGCCATGCTTTATTACAGTACAAAGTGAATGCGTAAATAATATTGTTAACACGTGTTATCTATAATGGAATCATGCAATGTATCATAAAGCAATAAACTGAAATGTATACGTTAAAAAACTCACCATATATAGATTAAGGAATACGGAGTACAAAACCCAAGCATTTATGGCAGTGCATGTGGTTAACCTTTGAGAATCTCCGGATGCAAGCGCCAAGCAGCTTGGTTTAATAACTAATATATACAGAGTAGTGCAGTACAGGTGCATGTTTATATTTAAGATTATAAATCAAACTAAACATTGGGCTCGATTCGAGTTCGATTCGAAAAAATGTGAGTGAGATTCAAATTCGTTAATAATATGATTCAAATCTGAGTATAAAAAATAATTTGAATAAAAATACGAGTAGAATTTGAATAAAGTTATATTCGACTCGTTTAAGATTCAAACTATTCAAATTTTTAATCATGATCCGATACATAATCGATTGATACATATTCGAATCTATACCCGGTACATTATCTTATAATATATATACAATTAAACAAAATTTAAATAATTAGTTATTATTTTTTTTATAATTTTAATTTTATATATTTAAAGTGTAATTATAATTATATTTTTTTATTTTAAAGTAAAATAATAAGTTCAATTAATAATTATATGTATTATAAAACTAGTTATTATGTTGAGACTTTAATTCGAGTTTGAATTTGAAATTCGCGAGTAGTTTGAATATAATTCGATTAAAGTCGACTCGAATTCGAATAATGAATATTTGAGTTGAGTCGAATCTGAGTAAAAAAATTTAAATGTAGTTCGAATTCGAGTATTAATTTAAATTTGCAAGTCAAATTCGAATAATTTAAAATCTGAATCGATTTGACTCGTTTACGGCTTTATTTATAACTTGGTATAACTGTATTCATTAGAAAAAATACAATCAGCCCACTTGCGTGATAATGAGATATGCGAAGTACGATGTCTATTTTCCTTTCTTTTTTCTAGGGTCGGCTCGACTTTTTCACACCAAATGTGATTGGGACAATTGACAAATGCTTTGTCGATTAAGAAATGTTATCATCGTTGTCACTAAAAAACCATAATTGTAAATACTATGATGTTGTTCGGTTGCGGACAAATTAATATAATAATTTTGTAATATAACAGATTATTATATTAATATCATATTTATTATATGTATTATTTTATTACAATTATAATTATTATATTAATTTTTATTTATTTTTATTATATTCTCTAATTTAATATATTAGTCTATTATATCTATAATACAATAAGTCATAAAAGATAAAATAATAATAATAATAATAATAATTGATTTGACATTTTGACTTATAATTTATTTTATTTATTACATATAATTTAGTAAATCAAACACAATTTTAAATATAATACAATAATATTATAATTAGTATACAAATACTAACAAAACAAATACATCGTAATAACATATTATTATTATATTACAATTCTATTGTATTACGTAAATTATTGCGTTATATCAAATTTCTATTCGAAGAATCAAACCCCACCTATGAGTGCCTTAAAGTTGCACTCTTTTAAATATCATTCATGTTATTAATTATTTCAAATAATTATTATAAATTTTATCATTTTAATATTTATTTTCTTAATTATTCTTCATGGGTTACACTATTTTACAAACGTAATATTTGACACGTAATGTTAGGCTTACAAAATTTTGGAAAATAAACCTCCCAAGGACGATCTTGCCAGTATAATTTTAGAAGACATAATTTAAGTTTTGGCTCAGCAAAGTTAGGGTATTCATTCCTTTTCTATTTAATAAATAAATAAAGAAAGCATAGAGAGAGGAAAAGAAAGTTAATAGTTTCCATCCAGCTTATGCACCCACTATTATATTAACAAGAAAAAGAAGAAAGGTTAATTTGTCAAAACTATTTACTAGTAGAAAATGTACTTTATTTTAGTCTTTTTTCTAATTTTGGGGTTGGGGAGTTTTTTTCCTCCTCAACTTATTTGTCATAATTACAATGATTTTTTTTTCTTTTGTATTTACTTATTTTTGTTATTTTTTCCCAAAAAAATGCTTTACGACGAACAGGGATATTCATCGGTAAAATACCGAACCAGTGCCAATGCTAAATTTCAGATAAATTAAGAATCAACGCCGGAATCGAAATACCGATTACGATACCAGTTCAGTACACTTTCGATAATGTTTTTTCAGTTCGGTTTTATTTTTTTTACCACATTGATAATATATATCATAAATCAATAAATCTTGTATTGCCTTACTTTTTTTCTCCCTGTATTGTGCTTCCTTAGTTTATAAAATTGTTAAGTTGATATTACAAATGGTAAAAATAATGTATTAATATAATATAATAATATATTTGTTAGGCTTCCTATTGTGTTTTTTAGGAAGAGATAAACCAATATTAATACACATTTAATATTTCAATATTGCTATTATATATATTATAATAATAAATATATAATATATAAACAATACTAATAACAGTACAACACATTAATTAGTATACATATCAAAGAACACTTCAAAAATTACGAAAGTTATAAATTTAATAAATTAAGGGTGGTTCAAGTCAGGATTACTAAGAAGTTAAAAAACTTAGCATTTTTTCTTATTAATTGTAATGTGTATATATATATATATATATATATATATATATATATATATATATATATATAACATGTATTTTATGTTTTCAGTTTTTATCGATTTCTAAAAAATACGTATTGATACTGATACCGAAAAATTTATCAAAATACTAATATCGAAAAGAATTGGTACTGCCCGTATTGATATTGAGCAACTCGGAAAAAAATTGAAATTTTTTGAGCACCCTAGTGGATTCTACAGGTAAGTAAATCCAAAAATAAATATCAGAAGAAGAAAATATAAAGACATTGAAAATGTCATACAACCACGCAAGAAAAATTTGTGTCTCAATCAACACTCTCTTTACTCATTTATTTTTTCATGAATTAATTAATTTTAAATAAATCTCGTAGGAGCTGCGTTTTTAAGAAAATGAAATTTAGTTGCCTAATAAAACAAGAAAGTTTGAAAAGGAGGCTAAACTTTGTTAAGTCTTTTTTTATTAAATAATAAAAAATAATATTAAATAAACACTTTAATTTAAATGCCTGAAATATTAATCCATATTATTAAGAGAGAGAGAAAAAAATAACGGTCTTCTAGAGGCTTACTGTTTTTTATCCTTTTATTTGACTCTATTTTTCTTTAATTATTATTTTTAAATAATATTTTAGCGACAAAAAACTATATACAAAATGATATGCATGATAATGATTGATTATAATCATTAAACTCAATTATGTACAGTAGAATATTAACTAATTATAACTCAACATATCATATATTATCTTGTATTTTTTGTTTTGCAACAATTTTTTATCACCGTAACATTATTCCTTATTTTTTTCTTCTTTTTCCCACACACACACACGCAATGTGTGCATGTCCGATAATTAATATCAATAAACTTATATTTTTTTAATTAGTGAATCAACTGTAATTTATTAAGCTTGAATATTTTTATCAACTAGAGGAATAATATTTTTATCAACTAGAGGAATAATATATGGGTGAATATCCTCAAGCCAATAATTAGAGAGAGACAAATCAGACGACTGGATCAATTTACATAACCACTTTAGAGAAACCTATGTCTCAAATAAATTATAAAACTTGTCCACTTTAAGTGTTTTAACTACTGAAGAGGCCCAAGCCCAAACCCAAACCAATACAGTCCGTGGTAACAATGCAATAAAAAATGACTAAACTATAACTTAATTATAATAATAGTAAAATTTTAATACTCCATCTGTCCCAAAATTAAAGATATAATTTAATTTTTGAAGTCAAATTACGGCATATTAAACTTTAAAATTAGTATGACTTGTAAAAGTTTAGAATGAAATAATTTTTGTGGTTAATAGT
The DNA here is from genome assembly GCA_947179155.2 of Hedera helix. Lineage (NCBI taxonomy): Eukaryota > Viridiplantae > Streptophyta > Magnoliopsida > Apiales > Araliaceae > Hedera > Hedera helix. The sequence continues at coordinate 34,566,403 of OX359273.1, forward strand.
TTTTGTTATATACTATACAATTATAATAATTGTATCAATTAATATTAAATAAATTTACATCAATTTAAAGTTTAATATGTTATTTTTTTATCACAAAAATTAAATTATATCTCTAATTTTAGAACGGATAAAATACTTTCTTTTTTTCTTCTTGAAACATGAAGATTTTGATACCAAGTTTATGAGAGTTTACTTGGATATATCATTTTTCAGTGTTTATCCTTATCAAATTCACAAGTAAAGTTTTGGGCTAAGGTCAAATTTGGCAAAAGCAAATGTGCATTTTGATTAATCCACACTAATGTGCATTTTTTAAAAGTTTCGTACTTATAATTTTATTGAAGTATGTATTTTATTACGATATGTAAATGTAGTACATGTTAAATATATTAGTATTAATTTGGACCGTTTAGCTAAGTGTGCCAATATCTTGAATATAAATTTATTTATCAGTCGTGATTAATCGTGTCAACACATCAAATTCATTTAGTATATAAATTTATGTCTTATTTGAATAACATGATACTCATTTTTTTATTTACTAAATAATAACATAATTTGTTTAATATTTAATAAAATACAAGATAATATGCTTAATAAACTTATCAATTTATGAAGGGCTTTTCGGGGTGCTATTATTAGGCAAAGAGGTCGAAATAGCTAAAATCACGAAGAAATTCGTATAAAGAAAGAAAAAAATCGAGTTCGGTCAAAGATGTATTCGAACGCCATGTATTAAGTGTTTAAGGCGAATGACTCGTTTAAATGTCGTAGGAGGGTCAAGGACGTATTCGAACGTCACGTATTAAGTATTTAAGGTGAATGACTCGCTCAAATATCGAGAGAGGTTCCAGACGTAGAGAGAATTTAGTTATAGCACATGTCTAACTTATTAAATTTTGTTTTAGATGCTTATGTGATTATTGTGACAAGTTGCAAATTAATAGTCCAACAAATATATAGTATTTTTTTTGAATATTTGATATTTTTGTAAGACTCTCGTAACATAAATAACAAACAATGTTTATTTTTATGTGGGTGAGATTTTGTGAAAAAATATTTTTTTCTATGAAAATAGTAATTCCCTTTTTCTTTTGTTAGTGAAAGTGACGAGTACTAATGTATCCTCAACATTCAATTATTATTAGATGAACAAAAAATATAATTTTTTTAATTAATAGAAAAAGAAATAAGGAAGAAATTGTTAAAACTATCTAAAATATTATGTCAAAAAAATAATGAATTTAAAAATTAAATAATACAAATAAATCTTTTTAATTCACATTATACTGACATAAAAAAAGCGATAAAATTAATATAAAAATAAAATAATGAAATAAATATAAAACTTATTATTTTTTAATATATTTTTATTATAAAATCCATAACAACACCAAAGAAAAAATATATTATTATTTAATTGTGATACATGTTGTATTTGGAATTGTGCATCTAGACTTATTCAATGTAAAATAGTGTAATTTACTAGCCTTGTTTTTTTGGTGTATTAGGTTTGTCCGAACAGGCCGATTCGATATTAAAACGATCGATCCGGTATATCGACAAATGGTTCAATATTTTGGAATTCGGTATCTACTAATTTTCTATTTTAATTTAATTTTATTATTATTATTACTATTACTAATAATAATAATAATAATAATATTCGGTGTAACCGGTACCCTATCGGTACTGAATTTTGACATAAACAGGTACCGTCCGGTTCGGCCCGGTTTTTAAACACCCCTGCTGGTGGCGCACTGATCCAGCCAGCAAACTATATAATTGAAAGTCCGTATTTCAAACCTAAACCGTATTTTTATAGGTCGCCGTTATTTGTGCTCAACTGGAGGCTCACAACACAATACTTTTGCCGATTCTCTCAGGTTCGCATTTCCACTGAAACCCTAATAATCTACTTTTCTGCATATATTACCGTAGATGTATGTGATAGGGTTTCGATTTCATAAACGAGCTTAGTAATGCCAATAACATCAACTAGGGTTTGCTATGTTTTCAAAAAGTGTGGATTGTTATGGAGTTGTAAGTATTGATTGATTATACGTAATGTGTTTATTTTTCGTGGATTTGATAAGTAAATAATTATTGATGTATTTGATACTCTTTTTTATTATGATAAAAAAGAAAATTATATTGGGACACTTGTAGCAGAACAGCCTGTGTTTTGATTTTCTCTAATTTTTATGGTGACAAATTTATTGCAGAGTTTTATTATTTTTTTTGGGAAACTGTTTTCTGGGTACAGCTGCTTACATGTTTGTTTTTGTTTATAATGAATATGTTATTTGGCCTCATTCTGCTCATTGATGTAAATGTTTATATTTGATCTTATTTTAAAATGTTTTTGCAGTTTTGCTGGTTGAATGGATGGAGGAGATAGCATACTTGATTCCATTTTCGAGGAGAACTTAGAGGATTTCGAAGATGTTGAGATGCTTGATGTGGAAGAAGGAGAGTTGACTGAACAGAATTTGAAGACTGAAGTAAGACAAAGTAGCATTGGAGATGTAAATATAACAGGTCAAGAATCTCAAAATAAGAATAGAAGGCGGAGGAATAATAAGAAGAAGCATAAGAGAAAGAAAGGCAATTCAGGGCCTAATGTCACAGATGTTAACAGGTTCCTGTCATTACAAAACATTTTTCTTGCTTTAGCTGATGAGATCAAATTTTGCTTTTTATTGATAAATCCTGTTTTGTACATGTAGCATTTTAAAAAAATATAGAGCTACTGTGTTTTATTTACAGTTTATTCCTCTAGCACCTGGCATTTCACTACAATTTACTTTAGAAGAAGAGGCCTTACAGACTACAGTATTTGTCTTTTTGGCATGTCCTGCTGGGATTTTATGCTTGGTGGCTATAATATTGTGTATAATTATGTTTCCAATATTTTTAATCTCATATTACCACACACACACTCACACTCACACTCACACTCACATAAATCTGTTTATATTTAGAACGACAAAACATAGAGAGGGAAGTTCATTGTAGAAACATTATTTGAATTAGAACTTCCAAATCATGGCTCGTTGAATTCCTCTATTGCAATTACTTCATGGTTTGGATCGTGAACACTTCCTTAAATTTTCTGTTTATAGTGTAAACACTGATGTTAAATTGTAGAAATTTCAAGACTTTCATCAATGAATTTCTTAGGGTTTTTATTCCCTCGTGCATCTGTATCTTGTCAATTTACGCTGTCAAATTTTAGTCGGTGTTTATGTTGAATAGACCATTATAGCCAGTCGCTATTACCCCCTTATTCTTTCTGAAGAGAAAAAAATCATCAATGACACCTAATTGTTTGTAGTTATTACTTGCAGATTTGTTCTTGATGTTTGTAGGCGCTTGAAAGAGAGAAAGTCTTATCTGGTATGGACTGCTGTGGGTTGTCTGGGTGTCTCTGCTTTCAGTGATCTTGTTAAAGAGGTATGGTTTATCCACTATGTCTACCATAAATCTCTTGCTATCTAGAAAAATGATTTCAGGAGTTTCTATTTTTTAAATATTTCATACAACTAGTTTAGATTTTATACTTGACTATTCTTCGGGCATTAAGGTGTCTGATGGCTATAAAAGTTGGGTTCTTAAATATTCTTATACATAAGGTACTTGCTGTAAAAATACCTTTAATATATTGTTGTTCATAGCAAGCTTAGGGAGTCAATTACTAACTGCTGCCAAGGATTATCTTAAAGGTTACTGCTTTTGGTCTTTGACAGCTTCATTTCTTATCATCTGCTTTAAAATTTCAAGATACTGCACTTACAATTGAACTATCCTTTCTGCCATATTTCTTCATCAGTTTTCTCCTTCCCAGAAGTGCTAAGAAACTATATTTATGGCTTCATTTTTTGTCACTGGACTTGTATATCTCAAGATACTCTTTACTCTTACAATTTGCTTAATCTTCCTGCTGTTCTCTTTATCAGTTTTTCAATAAACTATATTTGATCAGAAAATGAATAAAAGTAGTAAGGAGATAAGCCTGGAAAATATTATTACAACTCTGTTCTTCCTAAAATGTGAAGTTTCAAGTTTCAATCAGCTTTGATTTTGAACCCAAATTTCTTCATTTGGTAATGGCATTTAATTTTGAATGTTCTTCTTTATCAGTAAATGAGTTAGTTGTATATAAATTGAATTTTATATGAAACTGATATAATATGTATGGTTTTTAGTCACTGCCAGTGACAAAATCTACATCTTAAGATGACGATACGTTCCCTGGCCAATGCTAGCTATAACTAGAATGTAGGATTTTGTGAAGTGTACTCTCTTTCTTTCTCAGTAATAAGATTTCATTCTCTTCTGAAAGAGATCGCACATTGTATACCTTCATTGAATGGTCAAATGTGATATGTATGCTATTGCAAGTGTTTGTCTGAACTGTTGTTCATGTGTGTTTGTTGTAGATTATTTTTACGTTGTTCAATAAACTGCAATTGCGTGGTTTGTTAACCTTTCTCCATTAGAATGCAGTTGATTTTTATTAAATCCTTTTCCAGCTCCTCCTTGTTGAACACTCAAAAAAGCTAATTTTCTCATTTGTGGTTCTACTGACTGTTTCTCTATAAATGATTAAAGCTACTAAGTGAGTATCCTTGATTACAATCTTTTCCCATGATCCATCTTTCATTTCTTCAAATTTTCCTTAAGTATGAAAGTTTAGAGATGCTACTTGTTGGTTTTTGGTAAAGGCAAGAAATAATCAATTGGTTCTGCGATAGAAGGTGAGAATATGGGGTGTAATTGATTTTGGGACAGCCTAAGGCTGGCTGTTCTTGTTAAATTTGTTTAACAAACTGCTGTCTCTCTTAGTTTCTGATGCTCAATATTGTTTCCCTACACTCGCAGATATTACTTGCAGAAGCCATTCATTGCTTCCAGTCCTGTGGATTTTTGAATCAAGATATCTCCTGGCTGAATCACCATTTTACTTATTGGTGAATTTGGTGTAGATTCATATCAAATGGTTTCTCGTATCTTTTGCAGTTTCATCTATTGGTATGAACAAAGAAAACATTCATCACTATAAAAGTTAAAAATAGACCCCTTAGAAAAGGACAAATCTCCTCAATATGTTCCTTAGACAAAAGCACTCTTATGTAAAGTAACAGGTCTTCAAGACAAAAAATGCTTTTTCTTTCAAATTCTAATATCAAGATTGGTATTTTAGAAGGTTGTTATCTATTATTGAATTTAAATCCAAATGTTAAAAATAGACCCCTTAGAAAAGGACAAATCTCCTCAATATGCTCCTTATACAAAAGCACTCTTATGTAAAGTAACAGGTCTTCAAGACAAAAAATGGTTAGTCTTTCAGATTCTAATATCAAGATTGGTATTTTAGAAGGTTGTTATCTATTACTGAAGTTAAATCCTCTCTGGGAAAACGATTCATTTAACAAATAGTGTATGAGTATATGTTACCATTGGAACACATAACTTACAAATGGTTCTATACATTTGCATAATACTTATCTTTAGAAGTCTTCTCTTTTATATACCTAGTTTATTTTTGTGTTGGCTTGTCATGGTTGGTTCTTACGTCCTACTTTCTTCTGCTTGTTATTCCACATGTTATTGTGTTTGCTGCTTCTTAAATCTTTGATGCTACTTGCTTATTTGAGTTCTTTAAGATTTATCACTAGTGACTATTACTTCTAGGGGAAAGGAAACATGTCATCCTTGTTAACCTGTAGAAAGTTGTGTCCACTAGTCGTGTGATGTCTTTTGTTGTGGTATGTGTGGGATTCATTTTCAGCCTACCCAACTAGGTTGGGATAAAAGGTGTTGTTGACTTGGGTTGTTCTATTTTGACCCTGTATCAATTGACTAAAAACATTAGCTGTTTCCAATACTGATGCAATGAGGAGCTCTTGTGACAGATTATACTTTATATGTTTTTGCTATGGTCGGTGAATATGTTAGATTAGTTTTTGTTATGAACCATTCAATCCAAATCTTAGGCTCGGTTATTTAGACATAAACTAGAACCAAATACTGGTGTTTTTCCTCTAGAAAGTCCTATTTGTATTGAGTTTCATATTTCGAACACTTGTGGATTATGCCTTTAGAGTTTACATTTATTGTAGTATTTCTTGTATAGGCTGTTTCTACATTGTCTTTCCTTTCATTCTTAACCTTATAGCTCTTCTCATAGTTACAGTAATATGGTCAAATTTATAATGTGCTGTAAACATTGTAGGTGGATGCAATTCAGGCTTGTGGAGGTCAGAAGACTGCTGATGGAAGACGCTATCGAACTGGTGGTGGCATATTATGGGGCATCCTTAAAATTCGTGATCCAAATGCCTACAAGGAGATAATGAAAAAGGGGAATGAGTTTGAGGTTAGTTATATACCTTATTTTAGTTAATAGAATGAAGTTCGCTTTTCGATCATATGCCAACTTAGCTATTTCCTTTTTCTTTCTCTGAATATCCATGAGCCTGAACACATATGCATACACATAATATAAAACATTTTAACAATGGTAGATGAAGGGAGCAGTGGATTTTCAAAAGCCAGGATTCAGTCAAAACTCACTACTATCGGATGCTTTAAAGTTGTGTAGGATATTGTGTAACTAGAATGGTGAAACAGTTCTAGAGAATTCACACCTCTATATTCTTGACAGAATTAAATAAAAACTAATATTGTGCATTTTAATAAAGAAGTCCTAACGTCAGGAACTTCTTTTTTTTGGTAATTTAAGCAGAATTTAGCATTCTTGCCTTTGGCAAGAATTGATCCCCCAACCTCTAGTTCCCATAGAGTGAGCCTTTACCACCTGAGCCACTAGGGTGAGGTTTAACGTCAGGAACTTCAAAGTGTAAGAATTTAAAATGAAAGGAGTTGAGAATCCCTTCATCTCTCTATAATGAGCCTAATAATATATATTGCAAAAACATAGATTTTCGGTTATGTATTATGTAGTGATCACAATGGTTAGACTACTCTGACTGGTAGAGTCATAGTTGCTATCATGCTATGGAGCTGGTAGGGACCATGGCATATAATTGTTACACCATTGGGTCTAATCTGATGAATGAGGAGATTATTTTAGTGTGGTAGTAGTGGCTGGAGAACAAACAGAAGTGAATTTACTTGGTGATGTTATGATTATGTCGATGGTTGCAGGATTCAATAAATTCACATTAAGAGTCGATATGTAGTGCCCGAAGGGGAAGAAGAACTATGCCCGAAGGCCACAATGGCACAAGCCTCAATCTCAAATTAATATTCAACTTTATAATCCAATGATAGGGATTACATCTAGAACATAGAAAATCCTAATTCTAATATAACTTGGGAAACCTAATTTAACAATGAACCAAACTCCTAATTACTATCTAGTACAATCTATAATAATTGCATTTCTGCATTAGGGCATTGTTTGTACTGTTGGCGTTAACTATGTAATAGTTCATACATGCTAATATTACATAGCAGCATGGGTACTTTTTTTGTAATATTCATGTTTTCTTTGTAATATTCATGTTTCCAGATTGCGAGTAATTAACTTCCTCACTTCACGGTATATGTTAATATAAAGCCTAGTTTGACCTGGTCATGGTAGAATCTATTCTTGTCAAATTGATTTTCTTTATTATCATCATATTCTACTTACTAAAATTGCCTTCTAGTTTAATTTTTTCTTGTTTAAAAAGTAAGTTTTACCTATTTCCCCTAATAAGTTAGAGATATTGGCAGACAAGTATGGAAGATATGAGCTCGTGGACTCTAAAATCTCTTTGGCAATAATCATCTCAGATATCAACTTATCATGCCTTTCACTTCTATTATATTTAATCTTCTCATTTCTCTCCATATATATTTCATACTCTCTCCATTCTGAAAGAGTGCCAGAGACAGAAAGAATGCTGCATGTTTATTGTTGGGATCATATATTAATACGTGCCCAAAACACATGCATTTGTTTTTGTCAAATTCTACAACAGTTGGAAAATATTAGATACAAATATTTTAAGAATATAAATTATGTATATATATACTAGGCTTGTCTTAACATTCATGTGGATCACACCCAAAAACTAAGGACATTCTCTGAAGGATGATAGTATATATATACGCACATTGATAACAACTTCTATAAGGAAGTTATTCTATTTTCTCTCTCTCAATAATAAGGGTTAGGGTGTGAAAGGATCCATATTACATTGATCAGCAGGAAGGTCACTCTTGAGAGTCTTGGATGTGTCAAATTTGATCTGCAGAATCTAGTTTCTGTAGGGATAGTATTTGCTAATTACATTAAATATTCCTTTTAATTGAAGTTCAGTTTGTCTTAATTCAAATGTCTAATTGGATAAAAATGTTTTAAATTTCTTCTATTTATTTGGGATTGTATTAGTCATAGCTTATCATGTCCCTTTCATTAAACATCTTCCTAAGGAAGAAGCCTGTTACTCTTATAGCACGCTAGTTGCCTGGATTGCCTTGCCAACGGTGACTATATCATTGGACCAGTATATATGGTTGAATTGGTTTAGAGTTGGATTTCTGTGATAGCAACTAGAGCACATATTCTGGTAATTGACTAGGTCTATTTATATAGGCTTTTCTATCGTTGTTTCATTCGTGTTGAAATGTAATGTTCTTTTTAAGTGTGGATTGTAATGTTGGATTATGTTTTTATCATTGCAGAAGCAATTCAAGCAACATGATGTTAAGCAGCCACCAAGGCAGAACAAAGCAACTTCTTCTCAAGTAATTTCTCTCAAGTCCACAGATCAGAGTGCAGGCAGCAGTTTAGATGGTTCACGGCTTATATCTCATAAAGAAGACGAACTTGAGCTATCTTTTGTTGAGCAGAAACGCCCATCTGTTCATGATAGAATTCGGGTTCCGGTTTCTTATGATGACTTGCCTGGAGTTGAGGGCTCAAAAGATGAGTTGAATCATCTTGATGTTTGAAATGATGCCCATTTATGTGGCTTGGGAGGAGTTGGGAGTTATTTGGTTATTGGATTTTGCAACTCTTTTGCAGCATTCTTTTCCTCGGGACCATATGGAGTTGCAAATACATATATTTGATCATTAGGACAGAATACCCTTCGCACATATTTGATGAAGAGTTATTTTTCAAGAAAAAAGTTGCCTTTTACTGGATGGTTAAATTACCGGTTTTATGTATCTCAGTATCTGTTACAGTTGAATTGAGGCTTTCGGTTATATAAATATTTTTGAGTGAAATATTTTCCGGTGTTTGTTAAAGCAAATTTAAATAGTATTAATCTGCGTAGGTTGGAGGGAAGCTAATGAATCCCAGGCTCATTGCTGGGTATGGGCATATCTGATTTTCGCATGCTAATGATGCCCTTATTATTACATTCCAGAGTCTAATTGATGTATTAAAAGATGAGGTGCTTCTGTATTAATAATCTATTTTTTAACATTTAAATCAAATATTTAAATTCATTATCAGTTTCGAACACGCTATATATATACCTCAAATTTGAAACTAGGATTCCATAACTGTCATATTGGGTACTGGCAAATGCTTGAAATGAAGCTCTGTATATACATTGATATGGATTATGGTAGCTGCAATGCTCAACTAGAAAAAGATGACTGGCCAACAGATCAAATCATTTGGAGGTATATGGTGCAGCTGCTTTTGCAAGAAGAGGAAAATGACTGTGCAATCATCCCTCCTTGAACATGGAAACTTCTGTTTTCAAGCTACCGCTTTAGCTGCTGCTTCTCTTCCGTCTTTGCTGCCCATACAATTGATGCAACTTCTTTGTTACTAAGCACATCCCACACCTGAAATCCAACATGAAACAATGTTAGTTTGATTTTCCATATAGAGTGATTCATCATTCATACCCACAATTTTGGTAGTCAAAACCCGACATATTGTTACTAGCTGTCGGATTTACTGTATGTGTCGGACGAGTGAATAAAAAGCGTCTGACATTCAAATATTTTGGACGTGGCTACCAAGTAACTATGGCAATGGATTAGGCCCCATTATATGTGAAGACCTGAGATAAAACTCGGAAAAAAAAAAACACGAAAAAAAGAGGTTATTTGAAGATCATTAGGATTGAAGACTTGATGTTATGTGGAACTTAGGTGACTAAAACTTTGTGAAGAAAATGGGCTTACCCCATCAGTTGCAAGAAGAAGAAATTGACCATATGAGGTTAGACGATGATAGAAGACATCAGGGATGGCGACAATGCCATGGTTTTTGAGCAAGAAGTCTCCAAAAGCTCGAGACATGGCTAGGCCTGGAGAGTCTTCATGAGGCCGCCACACTCTTTGAATGTGTGCTTCATTCTTCAGTGCAAGCACTCGACCATTACACTTCCTAATTCGATCTGCTTCCACTACATGACAATTGATTTTCCGTCAGCAGTCACAAACAATGAATTGTATTTAGATTACTATTTTAACACTGTATTCTGTTTGTAATATAAAGGGTATAATAAGAATTATAAAAGACTTGTTTATGTTATTCAATTTTCTATGCAAATCCTTCCATTTTTAGACCAATAATTTCTAGAGAAAAAAAATTGATCAAGTTTTTCATTTATTTTTTGTTTGTTCCGTTCAAATGAATAAAAGATATTAAATCAGGAAGAGAGTTAATCTTAGCAACAGTTAATGAATACCAAAGTACTTCTTCAAATCCCAGCTCAAAGTTTTCATCTTTCAATAAGTCTCCTCTTAGAAAAAAAATAAAATTGGATGGTGTTCTAATATGCAAAACTTGTAGGCAATGAGGAACAGAAATTGCAAAAATTATGAGGATTTTGAGTAATTAATAAACCACTTTATAAGTTAATAAATTATCTGGCAAAGAATTGCAGAATCTTGATTTGGCCCTTTACTCCCTTGCCGTGAATGAAGAGAACCAAGTCTTTTAATTCCATCATTTGCATAATTTATGTCTTCATAGGATACCAAATTATCAAGACCATACTCAATATCATGAATCTCTGAAGATGCAGGGGATATGCAGATACCCATATCAATATATTCAAGTTTTCTTATTTGATCCCTCTTAATAAAAACTAATGGCTAGTGGGATAGTCTATTTATACAAAGATGAAGGATCTAGGAAAGTTTAAATTAACACAATCAAATAAAATATGCACTAAAAAATAATCCTACTTCAATAAGTCACCATAATTTAATTGCTAATATTATTTTAGACTACCCCAAAGATTTATTTAAAGGACATATGAGGTGTCCCCATGTTGGATCAAGTGGCTACCCCTTTTTTTATAGGTTGAATGATTGTTGCCTATAAAGTTATAATGATTGTAAATTACAATGCGTTTGATGTTAGCTCAAGTTTGTGCTTTATTTGAGTTAGTCATGCATAACAGGTCGATTTGACTTGGTCTGGCCTGAGTTTTGACCTTTGATCAGGTTGAGTCGTGTCTTTGACTTTTGGCCTGTAGGTTAGGCCAGACCGGACTTGGCGTTTGAAAAGAAGGTTTGCTGAGACCTACATGCCAGGCCTTAGGTCAAGCCAGATCAGCTCAGGCTGGTCCGATCCGGTCCATTCAATTTTGTTTTTATATTAATTTTAAATATTATAAAAATACCAACTAAAATTTTAAACTTAATTAATGTATTAATTACAGGTAATGTATTACAAATTATAAGTTACAACTTACAAATTACAATAATGAATTAAAATATTGTACAATTTTAAAGATATTGTATTATTTTATACTATTATTAATAAAAAAATTATTTTTTATGAAAACTATCTTTTTTTTATAAATTAATTTTATTTATGAAAAATATCATTTTCTTTCGTTATATTAATTTGTTTTAACGTAGTCATGATGACATATACATCCAACATCATAATAATTAAAGATGAATAAGTATAAGTGTATAATATTTAAATACTATATTTATCTCGACTATTAAAATATGAGGTATGACATTAAAATCTGTGTCATATTTTATTTTTTAATGGTTGAATCTATCTCAACCATTAAAAAGTGGGGTATGATATTGAAATCCGTATCATAGTCTATTAAATTTCAAAATTATTATGACTCATAAAAATTTAAAATAAAATAAATTCTGTGATTAATAGTTCTTGTTATATACTATACAATTATAATAATTATATCAACTATAATTAAATAAATTTATATTAATTTAAAATTTAATATATTATCGTTTGACCTAAAAAATTAAATTAAAATTTTAATTTTTGAACAAAAGGAGTATTAATTTGTTTTAATTTAGTCACGATGACGTATTACTTAAAAATAGCATGTACGTGTGCACATGACACTAATACATATATAATGAAAAATACGTCATGTATTTATAACAAAAGAATGAAAAATACATATATAATGAAAAAAAACAAAAAGAAGAATATGGAATTGGAGAGGGAGTGAAATAAATAATAAAAAAAAACTGTTGTGAAACCGTTACTCAAAATAAGGTATTCTTCAATTAAATGACCTATTTTTTAAAAAATAGAATTTTTTCTTTCGTTATATTATTTTGTTTTGACTTGCTCGTGATACTATATATGATAGACGTAGTGGCAGAGATCTCAATTTTTTTGTCTAACAAATATGTTTCAAGAATGCGCACCATAATAATCAGAAACAGTATGCACGTGTCATGCACGTGACACTAAATTTTTATAATGTTATTTTTAATGTGACAAACAAAATGAGAAATGTACATAAATGATAATGAAAAAAGTGACATTATGGAAAGAAGAATATGATTGGAGAGATCAGTCTATCAATATGAGTTTTCTTTTTTAATGAGTACAAAAAAAAATTATTATTTTCACAAATAATTTTTGATATTATCATAAAATTTTATTCATGTAAATGTGAATTTTATTTATTATTTATATGAGATAAGTTTTGTGAAATTATATATTTTTTGTAAAAATATTAAATTCTTAAGAAAAATATTAATATAATAATTTTATAGTAAAACACAGGGGGTAATGAGTTTGTTTTATATTTTTAATTAAATAAAAAAATAGTGGTATTTAATTTTTTTTTTTTAAATCTAAAGATTAAAGCAAATAAAAAAATATTAAAATAAGGAGTGGTCAGAAAAGACAAACAAACTATATAATCTTTCAATTGATCTATAAAACGACCAAAATCTCGCCCATCCCCAATTGTTACGCTTCAATCTGCAACGAACAACAAATAACAGTATACGCCACCATGGCGGAAGAGGTACAGTACGCGTCGCGTGGCGACTGCGCGACGAACAAGCGGAAGTACGTCGACCAATCGGACACGCCGGTTCTCCCTTATTCTGGCGGCCGTCGAGCCACCGGCTTCTCTTCCGCCCCCATCTCCTCTGCTCCCATCTCTTCTCGGTCGCCTGACTCCGCTCTTTCCTACAACTGCGTGGCGCCACCTGTCGACGAGATATCCAGATCGCAAAGCAGAAGGCGCCTCTTCAACACCGTCGAAGCTAAGCGTCCTAGGGTTGAAAATGGAGAATATGATTATAACGATGCTAAAGGTTTCAATTTAGGCTCCACTGGCTTGACTTCTATCTCTGATTCTGTTTAGATTTGAGTGCGAATATATATAGTACATGTGTGTAAAAATTTATTCTTTTACTAATTGCGTTAGTAAGTTCAGCTTTGAGTGTTTATACATTTAGATGTTATTGCTATTAATACCTGCTGACAAGCTGTTTTTAGGGTTCCTTAGGTAGATATGGCTGTACTTTTGCAAATGTTATTCTTTGTTTCAGTTTAATGAATTTAGTTGATTTAGTGATCTACAATATTAGGATTGTAATATTAGGTTTGTGTCTGTGTAATTTTTGTATTTTAGATTTGTTTTTGATGTGACATGGATTATTATGATGAGCTAGCTCTAGTTGATATTTTATGGTTGGGGTTTGTTTTTAGAATTTGGGTTTTAATTGACTAAAAATAGAATTTCCTGTGATTAGTTTTATTTTTAGAAATTTGAAGTGGTCCTCAGATATTGTTAATGAATGCAGATTTTGTACAGAAGCCAATTATGAGCGCAGTAGCTTCAATTCCAGCTTAGTATGGTTACCCAGGCCCTAGCAAAAAAATTGAGATACCAAATGGCAGAGTTGGTGTTATCATTGGAAAAAGTGGAGAGACTATAAGGTACCTTCAGCTTCAATCCGGAGCAAAGATTCAAGTTACAAGAGATTTGGATGCGGACCTTAATGCTCCAACTAGAGAGATTGAGCTCAAGGGTACCCCTTGTTAGAGTTTATGCCCTAGAGGCTAATTATTTGATGTAATTGCTTAACATTTTTGATATTATATTTGATTGTATAAATGAATTATTTTATTATGATTTCATTTACTGCGTTATATAAATGTTAACATAATAAAAGCCTTTAGAATAATGATACGAATTATATAGCTTCAAGTATGTGACTTGAACATGAGATTATATAATTATAATTAGTATCATTGCTCTTAAATGTCCCTAGTCGAGTATCATTGTTAATGGAACAACAACGATGCATTGAGACTAGTATGTGGATTGACTGATGGCCAAATCTCATTGATCATAAATATATGAGATATTTGAGTCAATGCATAGGTACATGTTAGAGAACAATGTACTGGACTGACCCACCATGAGAATTCTACATGGAGCATTATGCAAAGTGTCATAAGAAATTCTTATAGTGACAATGATGTAATGATCCTCCGACCTGAAGTCACTATATTATTACACGAGAATTTGTGTACTTTGATATCATCAAATGTCACCTTTAATAGGGTGGACAATAAAGGTGATTATTGGGTACATCATGAATCGTGTAAGGAATATGAGTGATCTAGATGGAATTTAACCCTCCTATATATTAGGGGTGATATCTATAGGCCTCTTGATTGAGTAGGACTATGAAATGCATGGCCATGCTCAAATATTGATTTGTTTCATATAGTCTACTCATTGATCAAGAAAACTCAGATTAAATTATGAAGAGTATGACACATTCCATGCCTCGAGTTTAATCTAGGATATAAGGTTAAAAGGATTAAATTACATTGAAACATTGGTCACGAAAAGGTTGTATCGAATCACCGATCTTATTATTATTTGGGTAGCAGTGATGCATTACTAGATGCCGCTCACTGTTTATAATTTTATAATATGATTTTAAAATTATTGCCAACATAATAATAACCTATAGGGTCACACACTTAGAACGTAATTAAAAGAGAATTAATTTAAATTGTAAGTATTTTAAATATGTCAATATGATTGATAGTATTTAAAAATTACGAATTTAAATTAATAGGATAATTTGTATATATGTATATTAATTAAGTAAGACTTAATTAAAATATAATATATATAAATTCGGATTTTATTTTTCTATTTATTTTAGGTTTTAGTTAATTCCTATTAACTACTATATATATGATATATCAGTAGTCTAAAAGTCACGTAAGGAAAAACTAAAACCCTAGCCGCTTTCAGAAAGAGGCTAGAGAGAAAAATAGGTTAGAAATCCTGATCTTGGTGGTTAGTACCGCAGTTCCTTTTGCTGCAGATCGTGTGACGATTAGCGGAGCGTTCGTGTGGATACCGTAGAGACGCAGTCGCTGGATTGCGTTGAAGATTCGAAGCCGTTCCAGAATTCCATAGCCTCCTGTTCATCTCGAATAATCGGTAAAATAATCTAAACCTCTGACTTAATCTGTTTTCGCTTGGATCCTGTCTTAGGGTTTCGTAATAGTTTAAAAATTTTGCTGCTTTCACTGTGTTGAAACCCTAACACCCCTGACCAAATAGCCAAGGCTGAACAGCTGATTAGTGTCCGGAGCAAAGATTCAAGTTACAAGAGATTTGGATGCGGACCTTAATGCTCCAACTAGAGAGATTGAGCTCAAGGGTACCCCTGACCAAATAGCCAAGGCTGAACAGCTGATTAGTGTTGTTCTCAGTGAGGTAATAATACACCTCTTTTGTGCTTTAGTATCCATATTTGCTATTAAATTACTTCTAATTGCTTAACATGTTGAAAATAGTGTTTGGTTGTTGATATTGAAAGTGTTTGGAGGAAATATAATTTGTTTTCTTATTTTCATTCTGCTATGTTGGGAGCAGGCTGAATCAGGGGGTTCTGGCATAGTTTCCCAAAGGATAACTGGACAACAAGGTGGGGCTGAACAATTTGTTATGAAGGTCCCCGACAACAAGGTAGAGTTCATTTGGAACTTCAATTAATACATCTAATGGAGAATTTGTCAGATTGGTATCTAATGTAATGTATTCGTTCTCAGGTTGGTCTTATAATTGGTAAAGGAGGTGACACAACAAAAAATATGCAAAACGGAACAGGAGCTTGTATTCAGGTATGTTAAATATATCCTTCCTTTCCTGATTCTCTTGTCAACAATTAGTCATCTTTAGTATAGGGCAGTGTTGTCTCTGCATGTTAGCATTAGTTATTTGTTTACTTGTACATTAGGGTTTTGTAAATTTGGTTTCTATCATTTACTCTTAGTCATGGACCTGATCTTTGAATTGTACCACCTTTGGATACTCAGGTTTTTAGATTAGTTTTAGTCTGTAGATAATGCTTAGAACTTTTTAGTTTTGTATTTTGCTGCCTTTTGTATAGTATTGTTACAATCTTTCCTAGTTCTCTTTGCCTGATAACGTGTTGATCTTCTGGTCGCCATTACAACTACAATTCTTATTAAACTACTATAGTTACTCATGTTTACAATATATTTAATTCATAAGTTAATATCCTGAAACGGCTAATTTGAAAATGAATTGACTATATATATAATTTTGTCATTCTCATTTGTCACTTTTCCCTTTCTCTCCTTATATATCCATAGTTTGTGGCGTTCTCTTGTCAGTCCTTTTTAATATATAACTTTATTTGTCACTTGCCACTATCCCATCTATCCTGCTTACAAGTTCAAACCTTCCAGATGTTTCTTTTCCAGTCATATCTAAATAAATATCTTATAACTTCCTATACCAAAATGAACTTTGGTTGGTCAGTCGGTCTAAACAATATTCTGACAGAGAGAGACTGTCTTTAACAAATCATTTTTTAAATTTATTAGCCAAGCTTGCTTCTAGATACATTTATTGAATTGAACAGCACGATAATTTGCACTGCCGTGTTTATATCTGCGTGTATCCATATTCAATGATTAGTCTTTATGTATCCATACTGCCTAAGCAGGGCCATTGGCTGGTTTACAAAGAATTTTTTTATTTTTCCAACCCCCCCTTTTTTTCTGTCTTCGCTCAGAGGCTGCAGAATTCTCTTTTGCAATGCTGTTTCTAATATACTGAGTGGTAGGTTGATATATTAACATCTGTTAAAATGCTAAGATCCTTGTATGGTTGCTCTGCTCATTTTTCTGATAGAACAGCTTGATCTCTTTGAATTGAACTTTTAGATGCAAAATAGGAATGGGCTAACATAGTAATTTGCACTGCAATGTTTATATCTGCCTGTATCCATAATGGATGAATAGTCTATATATACAGACTGCCTCTGCAGGGCCATTGGCAGCCTACAAAGAGTTTTTGCAGTTGGTGTCTTCTTTATATATCAACTGGGGGATGAATGGTGGATAGAGTTGAGGATTGGTCAAGAGCTCTAGTTGTGAACATCAGGTTTTAATACATGGAGATAATTATTGGTACCTACGGTCTGTGTTGAACCATATAATGATCTACTGTTAGCTTTATGGGGAAGGTTTCTAAGTTACTATGTGATTTTAACTATATTGAGGTAATTAAGGCAGTATGATAGCTTTCATAATATTGAGGATATATCTGATTCTAATATTGTTCTCGTTCTCAGTTGAAAACTGAAGTGAATAGTCTTTGGATTGTATTGATCTAGTATAGAATGTGCTGTTTATTTCTCATCTTGTTACTTATATTGCTAATAAGAACTAATGTAGGGGTTAGTGGGTATTGGATCATTGGTGACGCCAACACGGGACCCTCTGGAGTTTGTTTCCTCAGAGCATATTATTCTGGTATGGTTCAATTCCTCATATTGGTAATTGCACTGGTAGTATTAAGAGAAGTTGGGGACATGCTTATCAACCGACTGGATACAAAGAGTTGGACAATTTCAAGATTGGACTGTGAGTCTGTAGAATAATTTTCTTTCTACTACTTAGTTTATATCTGCTGGAAATTTAATAATTTCAAAAATTTAGTAATTTCTAATTGGACTACTAACATCATAACTTGGGTGGTCTGTTTTGATCTTATATTTAGAGAAGTAGTTTATTGTTTCCTAATTTATTGTGTCAAAGTGCATTGGATAATCTTATATAGCTTACTCAATAATATTCTGACATATTGCCATTTCACTTAAAGTACCAAGGTCATTGTTTTACTGAGGATATAAATATCTAATAAAGTTGCCATTTTTAATCGTTTTCATGTGTCATTGTTTTCACGGAATACTGTCATTTATAGGATTGAAGATTAGTCTGTTCACTTGCTCAGTATATTAGTCTTGTATAATTTTGATTCGTCAGCCAGATATTATTTTTCTTCAATGAATTTTGTATTAGTGAAATGTTAAACCTTGGACCATCGTTTTTCAAGGTTGCTCGTGGTATCTCTTATGCTTTCTGTGCTGATTTCTTTCTATGGATTTTAATAGCCTAAAGGGACTGCCACCGCTGTGCTCTGCACTTAAGTATAGAGGCATCATATCAGGTTGATCATTAAATTTCATTCCACTGCATGTTGTTGAGCAATAGGTTTTTAGATATTCTGTGCAGATTTTTTGCTTGCTTTAGTACACATGTTTTTCCTTGGGATGCGGAACCATGAACTCAATAAGATCCTTTTATGTTCCTTTGGCATAATATATTATTCTTATGATGGGTGTTTTCATATCTTGCTTGTAGCATGAACTACGAACTTGTATAGTTTTTCTTTTTGCAAATTTCTTTTCCACCCATTCACTTCAAATAGCATGAACTACGAACTTGTATAGTTTTTCTTTTTACAAATTTCTGTCTTGGTACGATAATGCAATTCATCTCCTTGCCATGATGGTGATTTGACATATTGTGCTATTGTGTTGGTCTCTGGGCAATGTTAGCTCTGAGTTTATGAATAATACTTTTCCTCTTGCACAAGTATATTTCCCATAATATGTTGGATTAGGTTTCTTGGTTCATTTGAGATAACAACATTGTGCAGAATCGTCCTAGAAACCAAGCAATGACGAGATATTCTCAGCAAGGTTACCAAGCTCGGCCTCCTACAAGCTGGGTCCCTCCTGGTCAGCAAATGCAACCTGGGTATGGCTATATTCAGCCCAGAGCATATACTGGGGGACCTGGACAAACACCACAGTATAATATGACTCAACCACATTATGCTGGTTATCCTCCATAACCCACTTCTGGTGGATATGCTACTGGCTGGGATCAGACCACTGCCGCAACTAATCAGCAGACCACTCAGGGAGGTGGCTATGATTACTGTAGCCAGCAGTCAGCACCACAGCATCAGCAAGCCCCTGATGGTGCCTCAGGTCCTTCAGATAATGCTGGCTATGGTTATCAGCAACCAGCCTCCCGTTACACTCATCAAGGTCAGGGATATACCCAAGATAGCTATGGTGGGTATCATGCATCTGCCCCCCAGCCGGGTTATGATCAGCAACAAGGTTATAATTCTACACCTGGATATGGTAAACAGAAGTAGATAAACATTTCAGTTAAGCCTTACATGATAAGTACAGCATCCACCAACAAAATTAACAATTATAATCAAGAAGGTGGAATATTAAATTTAAAGAGAGACTGTAAATGAAAATCAATCATCAGGCGTTATATTTACCGGCCATAGGATGGATCCGGCTGGGAAAAAGAAGTACGTGAAACGACACAAGATACAGAGCGATCTTGCTGCTATGAAGAATTTGATGGGTTAAACATAGAGAAAGCAAAAGAGTAATTGTTTGAATGTAAAATCTCCAAAATTTCATGTGGCACGCCACGATCATATTTAATATGAAAAATTGTTCACTTAAGCAGTTAAAAAAATAGTTACGTAAGCATAAATCAAACTTTATAAAAAAAAAATAGTTCAGTGATACGATTAAAAAAAAAGTAATTTAATAATTATATGTAAATCAGTGTCCAATTTAATAAAAAAAAGAAGTGATTTGACCCCTTATTTAGTATGCACGTACTAACCCATAAGTTTGTCTAGCTAGTGTTCGACGATCTAATATAAATGTAATGTATCTAATGTTATAGGTTGTAATGGATCTAATGTTCTTAGATGCTTTGTAGTTTTTGTTTTTTGTTTTTTTATAGAAACTTATATTATTAAAAGAGGGTTATAAGGAGAATTAAAAAAAATTAAAGAAAATTGGAAAATGAGTTATCAACAAATTATATATATTGACATAAACGACATATGTATTAAAGTGTTATTTGATAAAATTGAATGAAAAATAATAAATTTATAAAAAAAATTGAATGGAGTAAAAGCGCTTGATAATTTTCTATATAAAACATTTGGACATGTGTATTTTTTATTTTATTTTAATCTTTTGAATTGTTATGAACAAACTTATTATATAATTATAAATAAACAATGTTATCTAAGAAAAATTAAATATAAACTTTGAACAAACTTTGATGGAGTATACTATTAGTAATATACTTTTAGGAATAAAACACTAAAAAATATTAATAACATTCTATAGTCCATAAAATAAAAACAAAAGATTACAACAACATTCGTTAAACTAGTCTATTAGCCCGTGAAAGATGCAGACCTTATTTTGTTGTTATTTTATAATTTTATTGATAATTTAATAAAAAAATTTATGTATAATTAATAGTTGAAATTCTATAAATAAAAAAAAAACTGAAATAAATAATGGCACAACAATTTGTAAAATTCAAAATAAACTAGATAAAAATAATAGTTATTGTTCAAACATATAATAATAGTAAGTTTTATTTTAAATTGAGTCTAAGTTTGTTGTATTTTATTAAACTTATGATTAAATGTGATTATGAGTAGATTCATTAATGAAACTCGAAAAACGAACAAACATGAATGTGACATGAATATCTTAATAATGTACTTATCACTAATAATTTAAAAAAATAAAAAAAAAATTTAATTAAACATTTAACACTACCGAATCAATTCAGTCAGATAATATGAATTACAACTGAGTTAATTCAGTTGGTCCTTCAATTAATTTAAAAATTAATCTCATGACTTACTTTTAAATATATATATTGATTGGTTATGATCAATTTGATAAAAAAAAATAAAAAAAATTATTTACATCAATAAAACAAAATCGATATTGAGTGTAATTTTTAACTGTCTATAAAAGTATATAAGTAAAAATATAATTCGATATTACTTATTAATTCAATTATAATTTTTTAAAAAAATCGTTCAAATACAATCAGACACATTCAAAATTTAAAAATTATAAAAATAAATAATTTAAATGATTTATTCAATTAAATTCAAATTCATTCAGACTCATTAACAAATTAAAAAAACAGACCCCAAGCCCATAGTACTTTAATATGTTAAAGAACTTTATGATGATTTAAAGACTTAGATAAGGTATAAACTCTCTTAGCAGTTAGCACTACCCTTCGATATGTTCTCTTTGAATTTATGAAATCCTTTATCATTGGTATGTATATATATAAAAGTAAAAAAAGGGATATATTTTAGAGTTTATTTAATTAATATACCTATAGGATTAATACGTTTATTTTTAGAGTTTTAAGATAAATGCAATCTTACAAATTTAAAAAATATATAAAAATATTTAAACATATAAATTTTATATCATTTGATATTATCAACTTTATATTAATAAAAGTTTAATTAATTTTAGTTGTCAAAAAAAATATTTATTTTATAATATTATAATAATAATGTTATATTATTTCAAATTAAATAAAAATTTATATTTACTTATATTTTTATATAATCTTTTTTTTCTGTGAAATTAAATTTTATTAAAAAATATGAGATAAACTCGTATTATAAAATTAAGGGATATAATTTATATACGTTAAAAGTGTCTCCCGCAAGTCTTATACATAATTATTAAAATAATTAAAAATTTGTGACGTGGCACAAATTGACCGTGACTAAACAAAACTCAACCTGAGTAATAAACACAACAATCTTTGTCCTTTTAAGTAATTTGATAGCCTCTTTCATCTCTTAGGGTTTACAAGCCAACACACTACATATACATACCACTCCTGTGGCAGGGACATAATTATTTACTGGAGGCCAAATTTTGGCTTCATAGCTTTGCCCCAGTCTGCTTTGCAGCATGGCAAACTGGTTCCTTCGTTTTTTATTAAGTTTGCATATGATTTGATGCTTATAAGTAGCTTTTGAGCTCGTTTTGCTCGGAAAATGTATTTGTTTTCTGATTTGATGAAATTGGTTGCTGGGTAAGTATAGATCTATGTCTTTTATTATTGTAATTTACATGTTTGTTAAAATGACTGAGTCAATAGGAAAAAACATTAAGCCAAAGGGCTCTAACTCAGAGTCAACAGCAGGCGCCTATTTACTGGCGACCCGTCTGCCGCTTGGAGCCCAGATTAAGCCACCGGCTGAAGATCCATTGAATATTTTATTTGTTTTTCTGTGATACAATATGCCGGCTACATTTCCCACCTTTGCTTCAATTCTCAAGCTTAAAGTTTAAATCTTTTGTAATTTTTGCTAATTATTTTTGTTCAATTTGGGCAGAAAACTTGGTTTTTTTTTGTTGGTTAAAAATTTATGTTTTTTGTTAATCCTTTTGTAATTTTTGCATAAAAATGTCTGATTCGTTGCCTAATTTCCCACTTTGCTTAAATTGCCAAGCTTACTGTTTGAATCTTTTGTAATCTGTATTATTATACTGTTTAATTTGGCTTAGAAAACTTAGTTTTCTATTAAAAATTTAGTAGTGCTGCAAAATATATGTGTGACTCACCGTCTAATTTTGTATAGGAAAGATTGAATCTTGTGACTGGAAACCAGCTTTTATAGGGGCAGATTTGGGTTGGTGGGGAAGAGAAAATGGCATACTTAGACACGGGGGCTTTGTTTGTTAATAAAATAACAAGCCACCTTTTGCACGGTGCCTATATAAAGCTACTGAACACGATTGGGGGAAGTTGTTTTTTCCATGGCTTCCTTCAAATTTGAAGTAGCAATATATGTATTTATTGTGTATATCATTTTATAATAGAATTTCAATAATATAGTTAATGAAATTGAATACATAATGCAGTGATGAGGCTGTTAACATGTAAGAAGAACCCAACTTTGTGTTGGATCTTCAATGAAATACCATTGTTACGCTTGGCTTCTGAGTATTTATCCAAAATGTTGGCATGTTTGCAACTTTAGTATCAAAATCCAGTCTTTTTTGCTCCTTTTTAATGGAAATTTATATGATACACTGCTGCATTTTGGTGCTTTGTGTGTGAATTTTGTTACTAGTTTCATATGCTCGTGAAAATGCGAAAATCTTTCATCTTTAGAGTCAGCTGAGAACCGAGGACAGATGTTTGTTCGGGAATGATTTTTATTTTTTTTTTATTTAAAATTAAAATTTTATTAGATTGAATGTGATTGGCTAATTATGAATTATAAGTTAAAATAAAATATAAAAATTATTAAAATGTCTTTTAATAATAATAATATTAGAAAAATAAAAAAAAGTATTTTTATTATTTTATAATGGTCGACTGTTTAAGTAATAAATTATTACTTAATTTTTTTACTTATAAGTTTGCAAATAAATAGCAATCGAACTAAAAAGTTAAAAGAATAATTGATAAGTTGAGTTGACCAATTTATTAGTCGATCCGAACATAATCCAATAGTTTCCTTGTGTTGCTTATAGGGAATTTGGGGTTATATCTCTGATATGGTGTAAAAATAAATTTAAGTACACAATTTTGGAATAAAATTTTAAGCATTATACAAATCATAATTATTAAGAAGTGGAATTTGACACGAAAATTTATATTAAATTTTATTTTTTAATGGTTAAAATATATGCATTATTTATTTATAACGTGAATAAATTTGTCCAAATTATTATAAATCTTTGCATGCTAACCATTTATAAATAAACTCACAATTAATGGTGGATAATTAATTTTTTCATTACAATAATATTGTAAGGCCCACATCTTTTGATTAATTTAGTTGTTTATCACTCGTTGTGAGTTTATTTGCAAGTTGGTATTACTATGTCAAGATTTACTCGGTAAAATTAATGTTCAAACTTGGTATGAATATATTTAATTAATAGATAATATTATAAATTATTTAAAAAGTATTAATGAGTATAATTTTAAAAAAAACAAAAATAAAAGTGCATTAAGTTTAAAATTAAAAATTAAATTTTAAAACAAATTAATTAAAATCAAACAAGACTCTTATTGTGAGAGGAAGTATTAATTAATAATTTAAAAATGTTGAAAAATGACAAAAAGAATATCATGCCACTTTATAATCCTTTTTGTAAGATCTCAACTTTTATAAAATACAAATTTAATTTTCTTTTATATATTTTCTTCTGAAACGGTAAGTGAATAAATTGACAAAAATTAAAATTAATAAAATATTTTATATAAATTTTATTTTGTCAGAGAATATTTATTTTGTCAGGAAATATTCGTTTTGTCGGAGAATATTCGATTCGTACGATGGCACCGAATTAACCAAATATTGGTGAAAAATATTGTCGGATATAGAAAATGACATAAATAACTTTTTTTAATAAAAATAATCAACAGTACCATCACTTTTAACTTGTGGTAAAGGAACAATAACATACGATATTAAACAATAATATACGGTATTGAACAGTAGCACACGTTATTGCACAATATTTCATATTATTGAACTCATATAGTTATTGTACAATATTGACTTTATTGAACTAATAATTGTCACATACACAATAATTCATATTATTGAACTGATAATTGTCACAGTAGCATATGCACAGTAATTCACATCATTAAATCAATAATCGTCATTACAGAGTAACGTATTATTTCTCTTATTTTTTGCATTATTGTTATCTCTATTATGATGTTAATTAAATTGTTGTATTATATTATTAGTTGATTTTTCTACTTGTATTGTGAGTATCTAATTCAGAAAGTCAACTACATTGCATTTATAACAATTAGTTATAATAATGAATAATTATGAATTATTGTTGAATAATTGAATTGATAAAGTTATTTATTTTTATTATAATAAATTATATAAAGTTAATTGTTTTTATTATAATAAATTATATAAAGTTATTTACTTTATATAAATTATGTAAAGTAAATTGTTTCATTATGATATATTATATAAAGTTATTTGTTTTATATATAAAGTTAATTGATTTATATATAAATGTAGTTGTTTTATATATAAAGTTAATTGATTTATATATAAAGTTAGTTGTTTTATAAAGTTAATTAATTTATATTTAAAGTTAATTGTTTTATATATAAAGTTAATTGATTTATATATAAAGTTAGTTGTTTTATAAAGTTAGTTATTTATATATAAAGTTAATTATTTTATTAAATGAATGGTATAGATTAAAGGAAATCTGAAATGAATGACATATATTAAAGATAATGTAATAATTATAGAATTTGAAATGAATGGTATAGATTAAAGATGATCTTTAAATGAATGGTTTAGATTAAAGAAGTCTTAAAAGATGAAATGAATGGTGTGGATTAAACATTATCTTGAAATATACAGTTTGGATTAAATTAAAATTTTTTGGATTATAATAAGATTTTTGACTATAAATAGAGGTTTTAAGTTAAGATTTTTTCATAAACTTTCTTGCTTATTCTTTCTTTCACTCTCTAAATATTACTTTGTATAAGTTCTCTTTGAGTGTGCTAAAGTCATGTTAAGAATTTGTGAAGATATGTAAGTGTAAGAGTACTATTCAAGTAAGTCTTTTTATAAAAGTTATATAAACAACCACACACATCACACGGTGTTTATAAATCTTCCTTTAGAAGACTCTTCCTTTAAAAGATTTATTTTGAAAAGTTTCATTTGGAAGATTTATTTTGAAATATTATTTTTTTTCAAAAACTATATTGAAGTTATTCTATTTTATTCTATTAAATCACTTTTGATGATTTCATACGAATTGGTATACAGCATGAAATTATATGTGGTAGTTACTAATTAAATTATAAATATATAGGTTGATCAACTTCATTTAAATCACTATCCAGTCATGTGTTAAGGTAAGAGGTATCATTCTTTTCATATTCGTAAAAGGATATTATTTTCTAACTTACTACAGTAATGTGTGTCATTCTTTTTATACTCGTAAAATGATATCAATTTCTTTCTTACTCGTAAAATGATATCCATTATAATTAAGAAAGAAATTGATATCATTTTCTTTCATACTCTTAAACTTACTATGGTAAGTACTGTTTGGTAAAATTTTCTGAAATTATTATATATTCCTTAATAGTTTGCGTTTCATTTAATATCGTTTCAATTGCTTGCTTTTGTTGATTTCCTGAATATGTAAAGTTTTATTACAATCTTGTCTCCATGCCACCCATCCTCCAAAGTTTGTATTGTTATCTCTCTGGATATTTAATTATGAGTACCCGTTAGTTTGATGCGTTTTTTTAAAATTTTATTTATTTATTTGATGTAGCTTGATTCCAAAAAGAGGAAAGGAAAAAGAAAACCATAACTTGTATATAGTAGTATTACACTTTAAGCAGATTTTGTAACAATATAGTACTAAAAAGTGAATTTTAAGTGACCCTTTAGTTAGATGAGGTTTTTACCAATATACCATGAAGTGTGAAGTAACTCGATCGAAATTTGAAGCAATTTTAGTGTTATGGGGGTGGGAGTAAAAACAATACATGTGTGGTAAATGGGACTAGAATCAATGCTACAAAAAAATAGCTTCTTTTCATTGATGTCTATTATAGTTCCCGATTATACTTAAATGTCATCATCTCATTTGCACATGTGTAATAAGCAATAGTTAAGATGCTACACATATAGTAGTGATAAACTACAGAATTTGCTTCATCTCTTGTATCTTTCTTGTTTTCATGTGTAAATATTTTCGGCTTTAGTATTTATTTCATTATTTTAATGGTACTTTTAATTGTGAACTTCCTGATAATTTAATGATTTACTCTATTTAAATTAGCTACCTCTGACCAAGAAAAAATCTTTTAACCATATACCAAAAAGCATTGAGTGCTTCCGAAATCTGCCATCTGGTTTAGTAGAAAGCAAGAAGTATAGACCGAAACTTTAAGCATTGTATAATTTGTGTGCAATCTCGCATTAAAGTTGGATCAGCTACAAAAAGGTATTGAAGGATCCCCCTTTCCCACATTGTCCTCCAAGAGAACTATCAAACTAGGGTTCCAATCTTACTTCTATCTGATAGTCTTCCATGTTTGAGAATTCTAGCCAATCTTACCTAATTGAGCCACTACTGAATCATACTGATTCAACTTTTTTCCATTTTCCCCTGAGCTTAACATGAATGCACCAACTGTTGAGACAATTGTTGGTCAAAACCTGACTGAAGGCTATGAACCCATGTTAAGGGAATCAATTAGTTTCTTTCTAAAAGAGCCCCACAGAAGTGGTTCAGATTTCTCCGCTTTACAATCAATTTCTTATCACCTTCTTCATACAATGGAAGATCCGCCCTTTGGGGTCCTTTGGTTCTACTTGGCAATGTCATACCACAGCTTTAAAGCAATCCCGCAAGACCCTTCAATTATTAGTTATATTAGCATGTGTTGCACTTTGGATGAACAAGAAAATGGGTCGGATGAATTAACATCATATTTTGTAGATCTGATACGGGTTTGGACAATGGATCAAGTTGGGGACAGTTGTAAACTTGTGGACCATATGAGCCCTTTGAGTTTATTTTTTCCACTTCTAAGTGATAAGGACTGAAAATAAATATGGGGTGCAGGATGGACTATCTTGCTGGGGTTGTTTTGAATGAGATGTTTTTATTAAGGTTACAGATGAAACTTGGTTTTGGGATGTGGGGAGAGATTCTGCGGAGGGATATGGGTGAGTGGGTGGTTCAGACTATCAAGGGTTTTCAGAATTTTATCTTCTTTGGTGAGCTTGTTAATACTCTTTTATTAGATGAATGATAGTAATTCTAGGAAGGGATTTCAAAATTTAATCTTTTTTGGTGAGCTTGTTTTTATTGCTCTTTTATTAGATCAAGAATTGTTATTCTTTCTATGATTCTCTGGCATTCTGAAAGTGCAGAAATAGTTTATTGTATTAGTAAATCCCCTTAAATGTGTATCTATATATAAATGTAAATAAGTATTACATGTCCTTAAGATTGTATGTAGTATGAATTATGTAATGTTTCACTGATTAAATGAGGCTTCAGCTTATGTGACTCTGTTGCATAATGTGAGAACATACCACAAATAGGTTTTCCAGTGTGTTGTAGACATAGTGCTTGTAACAGCGTGGTATCAATGCCGTAATAGTCGCACTGCAAGTCATCTTTGCAGAGCATCAGACTGTGGCTAGAAGTTTCCTTTAGTTAAGTGCAAGATCTTACTCTGATAACCCCCTAGTGTGGTTTTCATTCAGGATCTTATGCACATGCATACATATAGTCAGGATCTTATTCATATAGTCTTGCTTCCTTTATTTTGTGTTCTTATAATTTACAAACATAGAATTGTATATAAGCTCCAATAGAACCCACATACCTCCCCCTAAATTATCTATGTTAGAGTTCATTTAGCTATTTTTATGGACCTTTATTTGAGAAATCCCTTTAATGATAAATTTGTAATTTGTTTGGATAGGGCGTTGGAATTCACCGTATAAAAAGATAATTTATTTTCAGTGCGATACCAAGTAATAGTTTCTGCGAACATATGCCTATTTGGCATATGTAGAAAAAAAAGGAAAGTTTTTACCTAAACAATAATTAATTTATATCCTGCAAATAATAATTTTGCCCTTGTATTTGGACAAATTTTATTTATTTTGCATGTATTGTTATGGATCCACGGAACAAGGAAATGGACCTTCTATTTCCTGATCATTCTTATCACATATTTTCTCATATTCTCTGAAAATCAAATTAATCAACTTTATGTTGATATTTCACTGGTGTTATGTCTCCTCATTCTTGGCCCTTGGGAAATTAAATTTCTGTCTAATGTTTCAGTTAACTCGCATATGCATAAATTCCTGATTTCTTTATACTGCCTGTGGCTGTCAGATATGCTTCTCAGGATGATATTGGTGCCAAGTTTGCCCATTATCACCCTATTGGTTAGTATGTTTATGCTTTGACTTGGACTTGTTTCTGTTGGAAATGGATTTGAAAACTAAATTATTAGAGCATTTTTTAGGCTCAATTAATGTGGGACCCAAACTCCAAAAATGTCGGGTCCATGTACCAACGCGTTCTCCTCCGCAAAGAGTATAACGTGGTATATTTATTTGTTCAAATCCATTAAGTATTGAATGGAAAATTGACTCCAAAATCATCTACTTGAAATGTTTAAACTTGTCATAAATACCTTGTCCCTCATAGAATAAATGAGGGAAATGTGAAGGGTTTATATATGGGATAATTGCACAATGGGAAGGGCCCCAAGGGGCACCCCACTTTTGTGGAAGGGAGAGGACCTAGCTAAGGCTTGGTTTGAACACGCGCGCGCCGCCGCCGCCGCCCGGCCGGGCCGGGTCGGGTCGTGGGTAACTGTATATAATTTTTTGGGCAAAATTTATTTAAAATTTTGTTTAAAGCACCCTTCTGATAGACCCAAAACTACGTCGTTTTATGGCGCCTTTTCTGAACTGAAGCGCCCATTTTTATTGGTCCAAAACTACGTCGTTTTGACGAATGGATGCCATGCAAAAGGAGGTGTCCCTTTTGATCAGTCACAATTCATCCTATAAATAACCTGCCTGCGCTGCAATCATTCATTCATTCAATTCCAGAAATAACTTTCATTTTTCTGCATTCATCATATAGTCAGTTCGAGTATAAAGCATAGAAATTGAGTTCGAAGAATTCTTAATTTTGAAGTGCTTCTAATTAAGGATTGGAAATCCGTTTCATCTTGGGAAGTAATTATTCAAAAATCTTTTAGCACCAGTGAGGGAATAAATTTGCTTCAAGGAGACTTTGTGAATTCAAAGGACTCGGATTTAATCTCTTCAAAAATTCAATCTCCTTTTTCCAAGTAAGTACACTGAACTTTCTAATTTCAATTTACTTACTTAATTTAGTAACTCTGTTATTGCATATTAAATATTTATTATAGTTACGGGAAGAACAATCTTGAAGCAAATTTATCTCTTTCTGTAATTATAGTTTATTTAATATCATTATGTAATTGCCATATAAACCAATTTGTTTAAGAAACTTGGTTTATTTTAAGTACAGATTATTCTGTTAAATTTTCTACAGAAATTTGTTTCGGTTTTTTGTTTTAATATTATATTATAATTAAAATTTATATATATATTATTGTACAAAACAGAAATTTATTTCTGTTTATCTCTCTTCTACATTTCTTAAATTACTTTCTGTTTGTGTAACAGAAATGACATCTACTAGCACCATCCCTACTGTGAGTATGTCTCATGGAGAAAAACCTAAAAAGTTCAATGGAACAGATTTCAAGCGTTGGCAACAAAAGATGCTCTTCTATCTTACAACTTTGAACTTGGCTAGATTTCTTCAAGAGGAATGTCCTACTCTTGTTGAAGGAGAAACTGACAAGGAGAAAGTGGCTGCAGTTGATGCATGGAAACATGCTGATTTTCTTTGCAGGAATTATATATTGAATGGATTAGACAATACACTTTATAATGTGTATTGTCAAATTCAAACTGCAAAGGAACTTTGGGAATCTTTAGACAAGAAATATAAAACTGAAGATGCTGGCATGAAGAAATTCATAGTCGGTAGATTTCTTGACTATAAAATGGTGGATTCTAAAGCAGTCATCACCCAAGTTCAAGAATTACAAGTAATCCTACATGACATTCATTCTGAAGGAATGTCACTAAGTGACTCATTCCAAGTTGCTGCAGTGATTGAGAAACTTCCACCATCATGGAAAGACTTCAAAAATTATCTTAAGCATAAACGCAAAGAGATGAATCTTGAAGAATTGATTGTGCGACTTAGGATTGAAGAGGACAATCGAGGATCTGAGAAGAAGAATGGGAAAATTTTCATTGAAGCAAAGGCTAATGTGGTAGAACAAGGGCCAAACAATAACAACAAAAGGAAGCGCGAAGGCGAAGGTACTTTCAAATCCAAGAAAAAGTTCAAAGGCAAGTGCTTCAATTGTGGCAAGCAAGGACATAAATCAAATGAATGTCGCAAGCCAAAGAACTTCAAGAAAGAACAAAAAGCTCAAGCAAATATGACAGAACTAGAAAAACTTTCAGACATTAATCTCTCTGCGGTTGTATCCGAATGTAATTTGGTAGGAAACACAAAAGAATGGTGGGTGGACACTGGCGCTACTCGCCACATATGCTCCAACAAATGGATGTTCTCTACCTACAAACCAGTGGAAAATGACGAACAACTCTTCATGGGAAATTCCTCAAGTTCCAAGGTTGAAGGACGTGGAAAGATTGTGCTGAAAATGACATCCGGCAAAGAACTGACTCTCAACGATGTGCTTCACGTGCCGGATATCCGTAAAAATCTAGTTTCTGGGTCACTGCTTAGCAAGAATGGCTTCAAGTTGGTGTTTGTGTCTGATAAATTTGTACTTACCAAAAATGATATGTTTGTAGGAAATGGCTATATGTCTGATGGGCTCTTTAAGATGAGTGTAATGACTGTTGTACCAAAAAGTCTATTGATAATAATAATAAAATTAATTCTTCTGCTTACTTGATAAAGTCTTCAACTATGTGGCATGCCAGATTAGGACATGTTAATTATAATACAATTCGTAGATTAATTAATTTAGAATTCTTGCCTAAATTTGATATTTATCCAAAGCATAAATGTGAAATTTGTGTAGAATCTAAAATGACAAGATTACCTTTCCATTCCGTTGAAAGAAAACCCGAACCTCTAGATTTAATTCACACTGATATATGTGATTTAAAGTTTATGCAAACAAGAGGCGGAAAAAAGTATTTCATTACTTTTATTGAGGATTGCACAAGATACTGTTATGTATATTTGTTAAGAAGCAAAGATGAGGCCATATAAATGTTTCAACATTATAAAAATGAAGTTGAGAATCAACTTAACAAAAAGATTAAGGCTATAAGAAGCGATAGAGGTGGTGAATACCAATCACCATTTGAAGAGTTATGCTCTACTCATGGTATCATTCACCAAACTACTGCTCCTTATTCACCTCAATCTAATGGTATTGCTGAACGCAAGAACCGAACATTGAAAGAAATGTTGAATGCTATATTAAACAGTTCTGGAGCACCTCAGAATTTGTGGGGGGAAGCTTTGCTTTCTGCCAATTATATTCTTAACAAAGTTCATCATAAGAAAACACACAAAACACCTTATGAATTATGGAAATGTCATAGACCTTGCTATAAATACTTAAGAGTGTGGGGGTGTCTAGCAAAAGTAATGGTTCCTAAACCTAAAAAGGTTAAGATAGGACCAAAAACCATTGACTGTGTATTCATTGGTTATGCAAATAACAGTAGTGCTTATCGTTTTCTTGTTCATAAATCTGAAATTTCTGATATTCATGTTAATACTTTTATTGAATCGCGAGATGCATCGTTTTTTGAGAATGTGTTTCCATATAACTTGAATGAAAAGTCAAATTTATACAAAAGACCTTTGGAGGCTACTATTGGTAATCCTGAAAATATAGACAAATAGTCTGTAGTGGATGAACCTAGACGTAGCAAAAGACCAAAGACTTCAACGTCTTTTGGCCCAGATTTTCTAACATATTTGTTAGAAAACAATCCTCAGACGTACAAGGAAGCAATATCCTCTCCAGAGGCTTCTCATTGGAAAGAAGCAATTAATAGTGAAATTAAATCTATTATGCAAAATCATACATGGGAATTAGTAGATCTTCCACCAGGTTCCAAACCCTTAAGGTATAAATGGATCTTCAAAAAGAAGATGAAAGCTGATGGTTCAATTGATAAATACAAAGCAAAGCTTGTTGTTAAAGGCTATAGACAAAAGGAGGGATTGGATTATTTTGATACTTATTCACCAGTTACAAGAATCACTTCTATTCGTATGCTAATAGCAATAGCATCATTAAATAGACTTGAAATACATCAAATGGATGTAAAAACTGCATTCTTAAATGGTGAATTAGATGAAGAAATATATATGGAACAACCTGAAGGTTTCATTGCTCCTGGACAACAAAGGAAGGTATGCAAACTTGTTAAATCCTTGTATGGATTGAAACAAGCACCAAAACAATGGCATGAGAAATTTGATAATACTATGTTATCAAATGGATTTAAAATCAATGAGTGTGACAAATGTGTTTATGTCAAAAACACTCAAAAGGAATATGTCATTGTTTGTCTTTATGTTGATGATATGCTAATCATGGGTAGTAACAATGAAATTATCAACTCTACCAAACGTATGTTGGCTAATAGATTTGATATGAAAGACTTAGGTATTGCTGATATGATATTAGGAATCAAGATTTCTAGAACTTCTGATGGAATTATATTATCTCAAACTCATTATATTGAAAAAATACTTGAAAAATTTAATAAGTATAATATAATTCTAAACAAGACCCCAGTTGATATAAATCTTCATCTAGCCAAACATGAAGGTGATAGCATATCTCAACTAGAGTATTCTCGTATAATAGGCAGTTTAATGTATGTCATGAACTGTACTAGACCAGATATAGCTTATTCAGTAAGCAAATTAAGTCGATATACGAGTAATCCAGGTAAAGATCACTGGAAAGCTATTTTGAGAGTTTTGGGATATTTAAAACATACTCAAAACTATGGTTTGCACTATACGAGATATCCAGCAGTATTAGAAGGATATAGTGATGCTAATTGGATATCTGATAGTAAAGACTCGAAATCCACAAGTGGATATGTCTTTACCCTTGGAGGTGCAGCGGTATCTTGGAAATCCTCAAAACAAACTTGTATTGCAAGGTCTACAATGGAATCAGAGTTCATTGCTTTAGACAAAGCTGGAGAAGAAGCAGAGTGGCTTCGTAATTTCTTAGAGGATATTCCAAATTGGTCAAGACCTGTGCCAGCTATATGTATACACTGTGATAGTCAATCAGCAATTGGAAGAGCACAGAGTCATTTATATAATGGTAAGTCACGTCATATACGACGAAGACATAATACAATTAGACAATTGCTCTCAAATGGAATTATCTCAATTGACTATGTAAGGTCAAAGGATAATATTGCGGATCCGCTTACGAAAGGTTTAACAAGAGAGCAAGTGGAAAGTTCATCGAAAGGAATGGGTTTAAAGCCTACTGTTTAAATAAGAGTCGTCATAGTAGCAACCCAACTTAGTGAATGGAGATCCCAAGATCTTGGTTCAATGGGCAAACCAAATTATGTAGTACTCAGTAAAGCACTGAGGAGATATTTACTCCTAACCATTCCTATGATGAGACAGTGCACATCTGCCGCGAGAATGAGGATAAGTGACACTTTTAATGACTTTTATATCTAGAATACGTTCAAGTGGGGTATTGCAGGATACTCTTGATAGAAGTCACCTACGTGAGTAAGTAGGGGGCCACTTCTGTGAGAATTTTGAAGGCTGAATTCTCTAACATACTCACGGAACCAAGAGGTGTTTCAAGGCCAAAATGAACACAAACGTGAGAACCAACTATGTCTGAAGAGATATTTTGTTAATTCTATTGTCTTGGTTTACACAAAAAGGCTGACGGTTCAAAGACATCAAGTCTACTGATTAGCCGAGTAAATCCGATCGATTTTACTAGGGCAAGTTCAAAGCCACTAGGCTACTTAACCCGATGAAGTATCTTTTCTTCTGTACTCGAACTAGTGTCTGCATATTCATGTTTTGCATATAGAAAAACCAATTTTACATTCATGTGGGGGATTGTTGGAAATGAATTTGAAAACTAAATAATTAGAGCATTTTTTAGGCTCAATTAATGTGGGACCCAAACTCCAAAAATGTCGAGTCCATGTACCAACGCGTTCTCCTCCGCAAAGAGTATAATGTGGTATATTTATTTGTTCAAATCCATTAAGTATTGAATGGAAAATTGACTCCAAAATCATCTACTTGAAATGTTTAAACTTGTCATAAATACCTTGTCCCTCATAGAATAAATGAGGGAAAGGTGAAGGGTTTATATATGGGATAATTGCACAATGGGAAGGGCCCCAAGGGGCACCCCACTTTTGTGGAAGGGAGAGGACCTAGCTAAGGCTTGGTTTGAACGCGCGCGCCGCCGCCGCCGCCGCCCGGCCGGGCCGGGTCGGGTCGTGGGTCGTGGGTAACTGTATATAATTTTTTGGGCAAAATTTATTTAAAATTTTGTTTAAAGTTTTATTGCAAAAGCGGAAACAAAACTGTGTCGTTTTGAGACGCGCCTCTTCTGAACAGAAGCACCCTTCTGATAGACCCAAAACTACGTTGTTTTATGGCGCCTTTTCTGAACTGAAGCGCCCATTCTTATTGGTCCAAAACTACGTCGTTTTGACGAATGGATGCCATGCCAAAGGAGGTGTCCCTTCTGATCAGTCACAATTCATCCTATAAATAACCTGCCTGCGCTGCAATCATTCATTCATTCAATTCCAGAAATAACTTTCATTTTTCTGCATTCATCATATAGTCAGTTCGAGTATAAAACATAGAAATTGAGTTCGAAGAATTCTTAATTTTGAAGTGCTTCTAATTAAGGATTGGAAATCCGTTTCATCTTGGGAAGTAATTATTCAAAAATCTTTTAGCACCAGTGAGGGAATAAATTTGCTTCAAGGAGACTTTGTGAATTCAAAGGACTCGGATTTAATCTCTTCAAAAATTCAATCTCCTTTTTCCAAGTAAGTACACTGAACTTTCTAATTTCAATTTACTTACTTAATTTAGTAACTCTGTTATTGCATATTAAATATTTATTATAGTTACGGGAAGAACAGTTTCATTCCTCGATACTAAACTTATATGGCATCCTGCTATCATTAATACCAAAGAAGTTTATAGGTAATGTTCATTTGAACCGCATAAATTCTTTACCCTCAATCACCCCCTAAAGGGTTGATCAGTAATTGTTTTCTAGTTCTGGCCTCTAGACTACCATTTTTCATGTCACGAGTGTCCAATCCTAGTCAATCCTTCTTTCTTTATCTTTTTCCTAGCTGTTCTGTTGCGATCATACTATGATAGACAATTAGACATATATTAATCCCCATATAAAGGAGCACATGAAATATGGTACTGATGTTGGAATTCATTTCAAGAGCCAACTAATAATCTGTTTCATTACTGCAGAGTTCTGAGGAAGAAGCTTATCTTAGGAAAGTGTTGTATGATGCCGTGTTACTAGGAGAGTTTCCGTTTCTAAAATCTGGCAGATTTACTCAGCTACCTTTAAACCAATTGAAAATTTTGTCCCTGGCATGGTTGCTAGTTGCAGACAGTGCCATACAGTTTGTAAGGTACAGGATTGTAATGGTGGCAGAGATGCAATTACAGGTTGTTCGTGCAATAAATTCTGAATTTTCTTTCGTCTTGCAGGGAATGTGGTGAAAATGCCTCAGCCATTTCTTATATAGAAGCCTTCTCTAAATCTGACTTTCCTAACCTGTTAATCAAATGGGTCACTAGTCAAACCGGCATTGAGGAGAAACTGATTAGACCAAATACACCCACACCTAAAGCCCTTATCAGTAAGTTGCCTATTGTCTTTACCCGATATTATTAATTTAAGAAATCTGCGTTCAGTTCCTTCAAACGGAATCTTTTGGTGTTATCTCTCTAGCAAAAGTAAATGCTGAGGTACCCCTGTTAATATAAGTACTTGCTGTAAAATGGTGAACAAAGCTTGATCATCTTAGTAAGATGATCTCAGTGCTTGTGTACTGTGAATAACGCCTTAGATTTCTGAAGTAGTACTAATCAGATTTCCTTTTCTTTTTTTGATACTTCATGGCATTTTTTCTGTGTTTTTCTTTCATTATTCTTTTTGATGTTAAATATAGGGAACTGATATTTTCACAAGGAAATTTGATAGTTTCACAAAAATTTCCTCACATGAATAGTAAATGGAACACACATTCATGTGAGTAAAGCTTTCCTTGTGGAAATATCAAATTTTCCTTGTAGAAATAAAAATTCCCTAAATATATGTTAAATTTCTTTCAGAATGGCTGATGGTCCTTCAAAATCAGGGGATTAAAGTTTTTGATGAAGACGTTTCTGAATTGTACGCTAAAGCTGCAATTTGCATGTCACGAGCGGACTATGAGCTCCTCGCATTTAAGCCAGCTGATGATAATACCTTCGACATTGGAAATGTGGCAACTGGGAAGGATAAAGTCCCTGAAGATCAAGAGATGGTTCATTCATTGCACAGTCCATTTTCAGCATCTGCCTGTGTGGTGAAATCAACTGCAACTCATGGGAGAAGGAAGCACAAAGAAGACATGAATGAAGAGGCTACACCGAATAAGAGTGTCAAAGTATAACTCCCATGAAAGTTCATTCACAGACAGCTTTTCGCCTTCAGCCCTAGGTGATGCTTTGATTACTCATGGTTTGTGTACCAGGAGTCAAATGGAAATCGCAGTTCATCATGATAGTGATGAAGATATGGAAGTTCTGGGATGATGAAGGCTTTTATGCAGTTTTGATGTACCAAAACCGATATTCGATCCGGGCAATTATGGATAAATCACTAAATTCTCTTGTTATTTGATAAGGGTAACTTGCTGCTGCTAATTTACCAAACTGGATCTTGATAATGAAGAACTCCACTGCTGGAGATGCTTCCTTACTTTTATGTTTGAGATGAATGTACATATATGAAAAATGTTGAAACCTTGTGATGTTATCCTTTTTAATGTTAATTGTTCCATTTTGAAGTTGTTTAATTGATTTAGCAGTTATTATGGTCTATATCAATTGATATGAAAATAAACATACAAATTTCGATTTTGAAACATCGTAACATGAGAGTCTATTTTCAAAATTTTGAACCAATCCCATTGTAGCCAAATATGTTAGATGTCAAATTATTTTTAAAAAAAAAATTAAAAATTTTATGTGAACTCTCATTCTGTGATAAATGTAATAGTTTGCAAACTAGATTCATGCAAATGCAAAAGAACAAAAGAAGTCCTAATATTGTGGCAGCTACAACACCACCATAAGAACCCATTGATAAATAGACTTTATGGGGTCTGTTAATATGTGATTTATGATGTGGCTTAGCAGCATCAAAAAAACATAGCAACCTAAACAATGTTTAGATTGGGCTTGGAATAAGCTTGATATATTGGGGCACATTGTTATATCTAATGCTTTGCCTGACCCAAGCTAAGGCCTTAATCAGGGTCAACTTCTCTTCCCATTTTCTGTATTTCTATTAGACTATTTGTAAAACAAATGGGCCAGCTTTGTGAAAACCAAAATTTCTATCCTAAGTTTAGTTCTTGGATAATCATTTTGGGATTTTGCTTCTTTTTTTTTTTTTTTTCCTCATTATTTTCTTTGAATTGGACAAACAAATGAATATGGTAGACAGAAGGAATTAAAAATTTACTACTCCCGCTGTTTTAAAATTAGAGATACAGTTTGATTTTTGAGGTCAAACGACGACATATTAAATTTC
Source organism: Hedera helix (assembly GCA_947179155.2). Taxonomy (NCBI): domain Eukaryota; kingdom Viridiplantae; phylum Streptophyta; class Magnoliopsida; order Apiales; family Araliaceae; genus Hedera; species Hedera helix. Next base: position 34,605,359 of record OX359273.1, read on the forward strand.
AAATTGATGTTAATTTATTTAATTTTAGTTGATGCAATTGCTATAATTACATATTATATAACAAAAACTATTAATCACAAAATTTATTTCATTCTAAACTTTTACGAGTCATACTAATTTTAAAATTTAATATGTCGTCGTTTGACCTCGAAAATTAAATTGTATCTCTAATTTTAAAATAGATGGAGTATTATTTACAACAAGCTCAATACCTAATTTTACATAAAAAGAAATGAAAACAAAAATAAAAAATTATTAAAAAAAGGATCTAGAATTTATCGAACAGGACAAAAATTATAACATGATAGAGATGAAAGTGAAAATAAAATAGAGAGAAATTCCAAATGACTTATGAAGAGTTTTTACTATATAAATATTTAGTATAAATATGGTCAGGTTGTAACCGACAACTAATATAAATATAAAATTATTGTCATATGGGGCAAAAGTCATTAACAAATAGAGCAAGTTTGCCAGTCCGTCCACATGGCACATTTAACCTTGATGGCCATAACTTCAACGAATCAACGTGAGGGAAACGATAATACAACAGACGGTGATACCTTACCAACCAACTAACCAAGGTTACCTCTCATATTTATATTTTATATATTTTTTTTATATGCAGCTCTTTCCTTGCTAATAAATAATATTCGGTCGTTGGGCTATTTTTATGAAAAAATTATTCAGTAGTCTTGGAATATCGCTACGTGATACTTCAGCTAATCATATTTTTATTTTATTTTAGTAGTGTCTCATTACTTATAACTCTAGATCCACTGAAATGGAGAGAAATGATTGGCCTGGGACACCACGAGACGATGTCCCGTGACGATTGAATAATTACTCATTTTGATGCATTTATGTCATGTTTGGATTTAAAAAATAGAATAAGTGAATGAATGAAATAAAGAAAGGAATGATATTCATTCCATTCAAACTGAAATAAGTCATTTCATACTTTTTAATTTATAATTTTGGGAAGAATGAGAATGATCTATTCTATTATAATAAAGTAACCGAACACAATTTTTTTTTTCTATTGGAATAAGTCATTCGATTTCTACCTTCATTCCTCAAATCCAAACGTAATATTAAAAAAAAAATGTTAAAAATTATATTTTCTTAGTCTTAAATGAGAATTTACAAATTTTATTTCTAAAAAAAGAATCAACAACAACAACAACAAAAAAGAATGGCATGATTCGTAATTCTTGAGGGAATTAATATAAAGTTTATATAATGTATTTGATTGGGTTTTTTCTCAAAAATAAAAAGAATGTTAAAAGGTTTTAATAACAAAGTTTTGGGACGAAAGGATTATAATTTACTACTAGAAGTCTGCAAGTGATATTTGTCAGCAGCAGGGTAGTTTGGGGCCAGTATCCGCCGACACATTTTTTAAGGTCAATAATTTATATTTATATGTATATAATATCAAATGAAAAGGTCATATTTATTATAATAATTAACTTATGTTATTAATATTTGAATGAACAATATAACAACGTTAATGACAATATAGACTGGCGTAATGAACGGTCTTAAAACGTTAATTAATGTTTGACTATTAACTCTTTTTTTAAAAGAATTATTGAAATCTGATTTATTTATGTAATTTTTTAGATTTTAATAATTTCTTTACCAATGAATACGAGGTCAATTTTTTTTAATTGTAATCAATAAATAGCTGTGAATTCCCAGCACTTATGGGCTTGGCGAGGTCAATGTATGGAGATTAGAGCAGGTAGTTGACAATTTTTGTTAGGCATTTATAACCACTCGAGTGACTATCTAGATCAATTATGTTAGCAATGATATTATCGGATCAAAAATTATATTATTAAAATAAATATATATATAATAATATATACATAAATGCCTGCCAAAAATAAAAGTCTCAAGAGTATTTGGTAGCAAACTATAATAGTTTTTTAATGCAAAAAAAAAAAAAAAAATACTTGTTCAAGCTGTGGATGTACATTTTTAGAAACATAAGATAAGATATAAACAATAATCTAATAACTTGAGCATGCATATTATTATAATTTGTACATCTCGAATTGTTAATGCAAGATTTAGTTGACTTAAGTAAAGAGTGATTCAGTTCACAAGGTAATTTTTTAAACATAAATATTTTATTAATAATATATTATAATATTAACGGTGTTCATGTATATATTTTTTAAGAACTTATATTATTATAACGTAATAAATTTAGATATATATTTTAAATTTAAGGGCTTAATATAATAAATCTGAAGATATATTTTAAACTTAAGAATTTAGGGGGAGCATGAGGAAAGGGTCAGAGGCGAACACAAAAAATACGTATATTTTTAAATTTTTAAAACGTGTTTGTTAAAATTTTAATTTTTTATTAAATAAAAAACTCGAACATATAATCTTACGTGATAAATGATACATAGCCTTCTAATCTTTTGTAGCAGGTAATTTTTTTTTTTTTCCCAACGGAGGAATTGAAGTGGAATTGGGCTAAGGTTCTGCAAAAATCAGACACGTGATCTATATAATCAATTAGATTTCACTCATGAAAAATTGAATACCGGAAGCAATTTTATATAAATGAAAGTGAACAAATTATGCAATCATATATTCATGGTATCTGGTGTCACATTTTTTGCTGCATCATTATCCTAAGATCTTTTACAACGCAATTCTAGGTGAGAAGGGCTTCTATTGCCCCTGTCCGTGATTAATTAATAATATTTTTTTTTTTTGGCTTTTATATGTATTTAAATAGTGTTCATCTGTTAAAAAAATAAAAATTTAAAAGTATTACATAATAATTATACAATATCTTTTAATTTTTTATTTTTTTTTTCCTTTATACGTACCCAAATAGTGTTCCTCCATTGAATAAATAAATAAGTAAATTTAGGAATTATTCTATAATAGTTATGCGGCACCTCCTAAATTATTATTTTTTTTTTGTTTTTTTACGTATCCAAGTAGAGTTCATTTAAAATAAAATAAAATAATTAATATTGAAGGGGTACTGCACAATAGTGAGGTATTCTCTATTTTTTTTTAGCTCAAGGGTATTATGGATAATTTTTTGGTGGGCCTATACCGCATAATTTTATGCAGATATACTATAAATTATTTTGTGGTAGGTAACTTTCTAAGTCATTAAATCTTGTAATAAACGATTATAATTGAGTTGAATAAAAAGTGTTCATTTCTCTTTTTGACTATGAATCATTCATATATATATATATATATATATATATATATATATATATATATATATATATATATATATATATATATCAGTGAAAGAGTATACAGAAATGCAACTAGATCCAACTATTTGACAATTCATGTGCAATACATTAATTATTGAGGAACTCTAAAAGTTAAATTTAATGCTGAATTAAATACTTGAATTTTAGCATTAATAACCTTCTAGTGTACAAATTACTACAACTGTATAGCTAGGGATCCGATACTTATGTATTTCTCCTTGTATAATTCCATTGGAGATCCATTTACATCCGTGCAAGCCAACGAGCAGTCGCGGATCTAGAAACATTCAAGCGTGCAGGTGAATTGTAAGTCAAATATTTTAAAATTATATATATATATATATATATATATATATATATATATATATATATATAGTACAATCATATTTAAAATAATACCATAGTAGTCAAAATAAGTATACCGATTACAAAAATAAACATGCAATTTAAAATTTATAATATCATTATTCGATTATTTATACAAAATTATTGCATACTGACTTCATGACAATGATTTTTAAATATATCTGTCGATTGAAGTTATATACAATAATTGTTAAACAATTTATATAAATAATAAATTGAGTAGAATTATCATTAAAATTTACTTATTTTAATAAGGGTATTTTTTGCCCAAAATTAAGATAGACAAATAGTTTAAGATAACAAGTGATGGAAAGATAAATACATTAAAATTTTCAAAAATATTACTTTTTTTTAATTAATAAGTTTTTTTTAAACTAAACAATTTATTTATTAAATGTATTAAACAATGGATATATTTGTAGACAACCTAATTGGCCGCAATCTGGAGCAGCTCAATTTAATAATCCTACAAATTATTACTAGAAACGTCCTATACTCTCAAAATATTTTGCATCTTTTATTTCCTAAACTTCTAGTTAGCACCCCTATGTATATGAAGTTTACAAAAATATCCCTGCCCAGTGTGGAGCTGCCTCTGGGCAAGGTTTAATTTAATAAATGACATATTTTATTTTATATAGTATAAAAAAATATTAAGTATATTTCTAAATTCTTTCATGAATATTTATAAAACATATATATATATATACACACACACGCACATATCACATTATTAGACATATTTTCTACATACTTGCATGTAGGAATAAAGAAAAATAAATTCAAATATTCGAGATCAAGAAAAGTATGTAAGATCAATATTCGACTTAAAGTAACATGTATAAAATATATTTTCCCCTTAGAAAAATAATGGCCTTTGCAAAAAGACTATTTATGTGAACCAAGGGTGAATATCTTGGTGTGAGATCTTCTGTTCTCATTCTTATTATCAGACACAGCGGATATATATATACATATGTATATATATTTATTGTGTCTAATAATAGGGAATAAGAAGAGAATCTAAACTCAAATATCTTAAATTAATACCAAGGACTAATTTGTTTTTTAATGTACAATCTTGATTTGCTTGAAAATCTTGATTTGCTTGAAAGAGTGAAAAAATTAGTATCATTTCCATTGTTTTGATTGAATTAATTTTTAGAAGTAAAATCTTGATTTGCTTGAAATTTGTTCATTTTTTGGTAAAAATTTCAATTGTTTATATCAGTCATTTAACTTAAGTTTTCGATCATTTTGACTACGTTCAAATAAGAAAGTTTTGTTATATATTTTCAAATTTTCAAATTATATAATAAATATATTATATACTCTAATTAAATTCAATAGATATATTAGTTTAATTGGTTTAGTTTGAAATATTATAACTCTTTGAATAAGATGGATCTATTTAAACAAGGGATGTATTAATTCGTGCTAAGAAACAATTAAACCAATGCAATGGTTTGGGATGAAACCAATATAATGGTTCGAAATGAAACAATTGAATCAATGCAACGGTTCAAATTGATAAGACCATTGGATGAATTATTACAATGATTCAACATATCATTTCAAATGAATATATTTCTAATATTTAAAATACATTTTCAAAGCGATATATCTCTTCAAACGGATATGTATCTCTTCAAAAGGGTAATTGAAAACTTATAAATAGATTGTAAATCTACTCAAGTTTTCATTCCGAAAAATTATTCTCAAGTACTTAGAAAAAATATCATTTTAATATATTTTCTTACTATAATTTTCTTCTCTCATTTATAGTTTTACACTAGATTTCTTTTTACATAACAAATTTTAGTAGAGAATAAAATTTGGGTCTATCTTATCTTAAGAGACTAATCTCTAGTACCTATGTGTAACAAAAATAATGGACGAATATAATCTTAAGGAAAGATTAGTCAACTATTCGATTCAATAAATAATATTATTGTTCTACTTCAAACTATAAAACATGTTTTAATAATTTTTAGCCATCGCGATAGAAATTTTAGTCCATCGCTAAAATGACCTTAAACAATTGCTGAATTGCTTATTATAAAAAAATTAGTCAATATATATATATATATATATATATATATATATACTAATAATAATATAGTCAATTATTATGAGAGGACATTGGAACTTATGATGTTTGCTTCTCACTTCCCAGTCAAAAAGATTTTAGGTTTTTTACACCAAACCTATGTATGTAGGAGTGAAATATAAGTTATGAAGTAATTAAATATTAATAAACATTAGTTAGTTAAAATAGCGCGGACCCTTTCAAGTTTCATGTGTAATACTACCATGAATGGAAATTTTGGGCAGGAAAATTATGAGGATACTCATATTCGGTGAATGGTAATGACATATAACAACTTCAAAGGAAACTAATAGTAATACTCCCTCCATTCCTCCTTTTTAATTGACCTTTTAAGAAGCAAACACACATAAAAAAAATATATAATTAATATATCAATTAAAGTAGATACAAAATTTTAATATAAAGTTTATTAAAAATAATCAAAAATTAGAGTATTTTAATCTTAAAAATTAAAAATTGTAAGAATTCATTTAATGAAATTTTGCAACAAACAAATATTTTAATTAGTAACGAATTTTAATTAATTTATAATATTTATAGTTGTTTATATTAGAATTAAACAAATTATTGCATTTTTTTAATTTCATAAATCACCATGAAGTCAAATTGTTATATATATATATATATATATAAGTACAATACTCATTAGAGAGTCAATTTTAACAATCTATCACACTATATAGGTGAAATAAATAATAAAAAATAAAAAATATTTTGGTGTTTGATAAATCTTTAAAAGTGTTTTTATTGAGTAAAAAACAATTAAAAGCCAATACCACACACTTTTTGATTTTTTTTTTAATTTTGAAAATTAAAACCGCTTTTATCAAAAATATTTTATCTCATTTCACCGCAACGGTCAAAAGACGAAAACGTAGCCTTGTCGATGTCAATTGTCCTATGTGGACAAGGCCATTTTGGTAATTTAGAAATTTTTTTGTCGGTCTCTTACTCTGGTTAATATTTAACCAGTATACTAACTAACCCCTCGTGAAGGCGAGCGTCGGTGAGTCCGTGGACGTTGCGCGAGAGTTAAGTTAGAGAGAGAAAAAAAGAGAGAGAGATATATATAGAGAGATAAATATATGGAATATATAGATACAGAGAGAAAATAAGAGGCAGATAGATTCGTATATAAGCTATGGATGCTAAATCCAATGCGTCTCCAATTTGAGAGAGAATAGCGAGGACTTTTTTGAGGAGAGAGAGAGAGAGAAATGGCGGACTCAAGCGATTCTGTTTCCATTGATATGGAGACGATCTCGCTTGCCGGAAAGGTTAGATATTATAAATTGTAGTACATGTATATGTGAATGTAAATGTATTGTGTATTTGTCTTGTGAAGCTACATTTCTGTTTATCTGCTTCGTTTTTGATAATTTTGTGGATAATATCAAATGTTTTTGAGGTGTGGTTTCTTTAATTAGTAGGTGAAAATGAAGGTTTTGAATGATCATGAAATGCGTTTTAATTGTTATGCTATATTATGGAGTTATACAGGAGCTTAATTTGGCCACATTCTTTTTTCGCATTATTGTTTATTGAACAATTTTGAGAGAGATTGATTGATTGATTTGTAGTAAAAGAATTTCGCTCATTCGTTTTTCGTAATGTATTTGATTGCAGTTATGTGCACGTTCTCGTCCATGTGAGCCTCTATATTTATATTTATGAATTATCACGAGGTTGTTCAATTCTTTTGAAAGGTTGGACTTATAAGGAATGGGAGCAACTGTTATTTTTTTCCCCTTCTTGTATTAGTGAGCGGTAAATGAGTTAGAATTGCAGGACCATTTACAGAGGAGACCTTTTTTCTGTTAATTAAATTGCTGTTTTTTGCGGTTGGGATTGTTGTAGAATTTCATAACTTTCAGGCCATTGAGAAGGTGTCCTTTTTATTTTTATTTTTAAAATTTTGGTCCCAAGTAAGGGGATTGTCAGGTTTTATTGCACTTCAGTAATCCTTTAGGATTTGAGACTTTGCTAAGTTCTCGGGGATGCAATTTATTGGTTGAAACATTAATCTCTCTAGAAGCTTTCCCTGTTACATGTTGATTGCAAATTGGATCACCCACTTGAGAACCAGTGAAATACTAATCACTGTCGAGCAATTAGGAGATTGAGCATCTTTTTTCTTTAGTTTTGCTTCTAGATTAGAGGAAGAGTGTGGTAGTTAGTTTCTGTATTGTTCCTTTACATTGTACATTTTATCCATTAATAAAAGGCAACAGAAGCTAGCAAGAACAAAAGTGTTTGCTTTAGAAAGACCACTGCACATGGGATAGAAACTCTTTTAGGAAGCAAAGATGCCAAACTTGAGTATAAATGAATTGTTCCTCTTTTTAAAGTGACAACCATAAAGTTGTGAACCTAGTTATTGGAAGGTCTAGTTTTTGTTATCAATTAAATATGGTTATATCAAGTTTTCATATGTAGCTGGATATGTGTGTTACATTATGTTATAAGTTTTACCAAGTGTGTTTTCTTAAATCTCCTTCAGGACTACCTTATTAAAACTAGCCTTGGTTCCGTTTCTGTTGCTGTGTTTGGAGACCAGGACAAGCCGGCTCTAGTTACCTATCCAGATCTAGCGTTAAATCGTGAGTGAATCAATCAAATTTAGTGTATCATTTATTACAATATTGATATTTGACCGAACTTCTCTTTTTATGTAATCATGCATTTGATCCATTACTTATTCTCAAGCTTACAAACAGTCATATATGGTTAGCTAATAAAGTATAATCATTGTATTCCTCCGTAATTTGTCTTGGATATTGTCCAAACTCCTCAAATAGTTTAATTTGCATAATTTATGCTACTTAGGAGTTTGACCTATGTTCATTTGAAATTTCATTTCCACGAAATTTAACTATATATTGAGTTTCCCCTGCCGTCTCCTTTTGTGCTAGTCTTGTGGGCATTGGGAACAGGGTTTTTTTGGAAGTTTCTGTGTGAGATTTTCATAGAGATTGGAGGGATGCACTTCCTTGAGGACATTGTTGTTTCCTACTTTTCTCTTTGGTTTCAATTTTGAAGACTTCTTCTCCTTTTGCTTTGTAATCTCAATGCGTTCTGATAACATCCTTTTCTTTTGTCTATAAACATATTTTGAGATCTGTTATTGAAATGCTGGGGTTCTGGTGGGTACCTACAATTAGGTAACAATGCTATTAGAATCTAATTTCTTTTTGGTCCTCGTGTATGTGATTAAGCAGACGTGTCCTGTTTTCAAGGACTTTTGATGTGTCCAGAAGCATTTTCTTTGCTGCTCCATAACTTTTGCATTTACCATATTAGTCCTCCTGGGCATGAGGTCAGTAACTCAACAACTTTATTGCACTTGCATGATTTTTATATTTGTGCTGATTTTTGTTGAGTTCACATAGTTTATTATCTAATACTGCCTTCGAGAGTTATTTCAGTTGGGAGCTGCTATTATGAGCCCTGATGACCCGGTGTTATCTGTTCATGACTTAGCAGATCAGGTTGCTGAGGTTCTTGACTATTTCGGGTAAATTTTTAGTAATTAAAGAACTCCCTTATTTTGTGTCTACACGAGTGTTAGCAAAATAGGAAATTGCTTTGTTTTCCTATATATTTGAATTTTTTTAATATACTTGATTCTAAGGGTCCATGTTTCGTCTTCTCCAACCAGTATACAGGCCCTGGCTGCCTTTCCCTTGTTTATTATTTAGATGATATTGAGGAAGAATCAATGGAAGAAAGCTGACTTTTTTCCCCCCTCTTAATTCCTTATACAGACTTGGTACAGTGATGTGTATCGGAGTAACAGCTGGTGCTTACATTCTTACCTTGTTTGCTGTAAGTTTTGTCCGTTGTATAGTATGCCTGATCTTTTTTCTGAAAGTCTTGTTGTTTGTCTTGAACAATTGAGGTTTTGCTGAGCTGGTTTTGTACCCACTTGGCAACAGATAAAATATTCACGTCGTGTACTTGGTTTGATACTTGTTTCCCCTCTATGCCAAGGACCCTGCTGGACAGAGTGGTTGTATAATAAGGTTAACTTTCTCAACCTTTCATTAATTCTTGGAGAGTGCAAAAGTGAGATTTGTTTATTTTTGTGCGAGTGTGTGTGGGTTTTATTTTGGGGGGGGGGGGGGGGGGGGGGGGGGGGGGGGGTATATCTTGTTCTTATCTAACAGTCAATTATTTTCAGGTTATGTCAAATTTACTTTACTTTTACGGCATGTGCGGATTAGTGAAGGAGTTGTTGCTTATGCGTTACTTCAGCAAGGTATCTTTCTGCTTCCAGTTTATGAAATTTGATATCTGGATCTTAAGATATGATGGGTTAATTTGTATACCAAATGAAATTGCAGGATGTTCGTGACAATGTCCAAGTGGTAGATTCAGATGTAGTTCAAGCATGCAGAAGAGTACGTGCCTCTGTTTTCTTGTTTAGATCCATATGAATCTGGAAAATGGTACAGGAATGTTGGCTAGGTTGGGCACTCTGCTGATTTCTGCAGGTCTATGTTTTATTTGTAGTTTCTGGGAGAGAGGCAGAGTCCGAATGTATTGCAGTTTCTTGAAGCTATTAATGGGTAAATCTTTTTCTGAGAAAACTTTCCTCATCTTTCATCTACATATGCGGGCAAAGTAAATAGTGGTTTTCCTGGGGTTTGGGGTTCTTGGTGCCCATATTGTTGTCTAGAAGTTCAAATATGCTCCTTTACTTTGTTGTATTCCTTGAGAAGGAACATCCCTCTAGCATTCTTAGTATCATTTTGCTCAAGCTTAGAACTTGATTCTTCATGGTTACTTATGTGGCAACATTTAGTTGGGATGTAAATGCATGAGAGTAGCAAAACTTATCAGTATCTCTGGAAAAAGTTTATATTAACTTTTCGTCTGCATCCTCTAAAATAAAATTTAGTGAACTTGAAAACTTCTGGTTAGCATGAATATGAACTAAGGGTTTATGAACTGGTAGGTCCAACCTGCCATGATAGTGGTATTAAATTGAGATTTTTTCCCCTCTGCATAAGCCATCCCATATGTTTACAGTGCTGACCCACTCTTAAACAGTGTGACGTATGCTACTTTCTGGCCTAAATGAACTTAATTGTTTTGCTCTCTGGCAGGAGACCGGACATCACTGAAGGATTAAAGAAACTACAATGTCGATCCTTAATATTTGTTGGAGAGAACTCTCCTTTCCACTTTGAGTCTCTTCACATGACTTCAAAACTAGATAGAAGATATACTGCCTTAGTTGAGGTATGTAACACAGGTTTTATGCCAATCTCTACTCTGATGCATACATAAAACATGGGCTGTACTTGATAGTATTGTGTGTCTGGCAGGTTCAGGCATGCGGTTCTGTGGTAACAGAAGAGCAACCTGATGCCATGTTAATACCATTGGAATACTTCCTCATGGGGTATGGCTTCTACAGACCATCTCAATACAATGTTAGCCCGAGAAGTCCCTTGAGTCCGACTTGCATCTCTCCCGAGCTTTTCTCACCAGAAAGCATGGGCTTAAAGTTAAAACCAATAAAAACAAGGATTCCTCTCGAAGTTTAATAGATGATAGAGTTGGGAGCTAAGATTCGTAATTCTGTGAATTATATAGATAAGGAAATTAATGGAGGATTGTAGATACATAGGAAAGATAGAGAAAAGAGGAAGGATAAAAAGGTTTTAAAAAAAAGAAAAAAGAACATTAGAATATGAGAGAGTGGATTCTTTGTAATCATAAAGATTAGCAGAGGAGTGAATTAGCTGTAAATCCTCTGAATAATTATTTGATGATGAAGACAAAAGCAAGTAAGAATAATAGAAAGAGGTAGGCAAGCGTAAGCCTCTTAGTGTTACGTATGCCCCATTGATCTGAAACTTTTACTCGTGGCAGATTTATATTTTTTTATTGTCTCCATTTCCTTGTAAATTAGGACAAATATAAACACATTACAACCAAAAACTACATTCATCTATATTATTAAAAAGTAAAACATGACACGGATTTCAATGTCATGTCTCACTTTTTAATTGTATAAATAAATGTAGTGTTTGATTGTAATGTGTAAACTTGTCCCGTAAATTATACTATGGGACAATGATAAAATGAGCCTTCTTAGGGATTAAACAATGATGATATGAAAAGAGCTTTATTTTATTATTATTATTATTTTTTATTTCATTTCAACTGGGGAAAAACTCTAAAAAAATTGAGTTTTTTATGATTAATTTTTTTTAATTTTATAATCACCATGATGATATGATTTTTCTTTTTTAAAGAATATTATTTAGCTCTTGTGATTCTTGAAAGGTGACTTGACATAATATTAAAGTCGATGAGATGCTGATTTTCCTCCATAGATGTTCGAACCGGACGGTACCGTACTAATTTTTATTGGATAAAAATTAAAAATTAATATAATTAATATATTATTATTATTATTATTATTATTATTATTATTAATTATTTATTAATAATAATAAATATTTTTTTTTTAGAAAACCGATATACCCAACGATCCAGTTCAGTATTTACCGAATTATAAAAATACGGTATCGAAATTGAAAACACGAATTTTTTTGTACCGGTTTGTCCAAAACTGGCCAGTTCAATCCGAAAAACCAAAACATTTGCACAGGCCTAGCTATAGGTGACTAAAAGGAAGGTGTTACTGGTGGATTATAAAAATATGGAGGATCCTATCCACTTGAGAACGTGCAAAGGAGAATTGGTATCCTTATTCTTTGTTCCTCCTCAATGTGCAGCAAAGGAGAACTTCTATAGAGACTCCAACACTTGCGTGAATTTGAAAAAGGAGAGAGAAGAACGGAGAATGTGGAAAAGTTCAGATTCCTTTCTCCTTTTTCGGTTTTCAAATTTCACACACTGCACTTGTCTTTTAAATGAAAACTCATTTTGGAAGACAGGTATACTTTAGTATCAGCGGCTCACTTCCGCAAGGTAAAGGCACCAATGAGGTGCTCAAAGCTTTGGTAACAATCAACAGAACCTTAGACACTAATTATTCAAGTTTAATGCAGTAAACTAGTAAAGTATATACACAAATATGCCTCCATCCAAATAATATCACATTATAGTCTGCTTCAAAACCGGGAAGAAAAATGTTAAGTGAACACCCGGCACAAACAAATAACCACTAAATACTTGAATGCAGTTAGTTCGAGCACAAAGAACGTGCTTCAATACAGCAAGTTGCTCTCTTCAATCCAAATCATTTTACCTAACGGTATGCTTCAAAATTGAAAAGAACAAAGTTAATTGAACAGCCGGCATGCAGCTACTTGGAGCACAAACATTCTTGCTTGACAGAGATGGACTGATTATACAAAACTTTCTAATGGGTTCAAATAGAAAATACATGCAGAATAACATATGGCTAACTTAACAGCTTATACTTAATCGCAATTATAGAGAGGATTATGTACACTTATAATCATGTTTTACACTTGATTTATATCCTATATGATCAAGCAATGTTTCGCTGCCATTTGCAACGTATACCTTATTTCCCAAGTCAAATCATTCTAAATCTTTGGCTGTTGATGCCTATAAGGTTTCTACTTTGGCTATCAGTTTCTTCACCATTCTGACGAGCTTTCCTCCTATTCATCTGTGAGTACATTTCGTCTATCATTGGTTTCCAAAGCCGAACTCGAGCATTTATAAACCAATTGGACACCTGATTATTAACACATAGGTTAAACAAGATGTAATAATAAATAAATAAATAAATAAAAGAGATGGAAACTTAGAAGAATACCAATTAACAGTCAGGTCTTCAAGGGCATTGTCAAAGATGAATAATCATTCCATCAATTATTCAGATAAATAACAGCCGGGGCAGAGGTACAAGGTTGATATATATTTTCATGTACTTGGTATAAAATTATTTACAGAAACTTTCAGAAATAATTAAATATAAAACTGAGAAATATCCTCCAAACGTTTACAACACATTCTCCTTTTAAGCTAAAAAAAACATTTAGATTTTGATCACTTTAGTGTTGCAAGCCTGCAAATGAAGAAAATAAAGATGGCCTAGGAGCTGTAGTTACCTGGCTTCTTGTCAATCCACTTTTTACTGCAAGCAAATGCTTTTCTGCATCCTTTGGATACCTGCAAATCAATTAAATTAAAAATTCAAGATCCCAGCCTTAATAATGAATGACATTTTCCATGTCGCAAGCGCTAAAATCATGTTTCATTTATAGCCAAGTGAAGACCAAAACATAGTGCAAACATTTTTATTTTATTGATTTGGATGAAGACGTGCATGGCAATAAATCAGAATTTCAAGGAAAAAAACCCTAGAAAATATCAAGAAATCATTCTTGATGACACTAATTAGGATCCAAAGAATATGGAATGAAACAGAACTAAATGATAGATTCTTTGAGGTGAAGTGCTCACGGGTGAAGAAAATTCTGAAACATCCATGCCCTTAAAACCGAGACAGATTTTTCTGGCAGGCCTCTCTGGGGTCTCCATAACTGATGATCCTTTCTTCTTAGCTGCTGGAGCGCCCATTGCTTCTGAATGAAAGATGTTTCAAATGACCTCTCCTCTTCTCTTCTACCTCCTTCATTGAGATGGGCTCCCATAGCAAGGATATAGTTGCTTATTCTCTCCCTCAGGCTTTTATACAAGAAAGAGATTGTTTGAAGAGCAAAACGAGCATGTATTTGAGGATCCAATTCAGTTACGGCATGGAATGCTGATATTACTTTATGGATTTCATCCAAGCATTGGGTGTATCGATTGTCGACCTGAATTCAGAAAAGGATGATAATGGTCAGGCAAAGCTTAATGTTGAACTTAAGTTTTCAAGTTTTTCGTGTTAAAATCAATCCCATACACACTTGGGGGTCATTTGAAAAAAAAAATCAAATGTGAAATTATACAAAAAGAACTTTCAAAATTCTTGTGAAATTTAGTAGTAATGGTGAAACTATAAATTAGAAATATTATCCGTTTTATAATCTTAAAATAAAAATGCATATTTTTAAAAAATTGGGTTGTTAATAAGAACATACCATTTGTAGTAAATCCAGCAAAAGCTTCTTCTTCACTTTAACTTCCCGTTCGCACATGACGTCATCGCCATTGGGGAGGTCATCAGGACCCATAGCTGTATGGGTTCTTCTAGCAGACCGACTTAAAGAGGATGAAAAGATTTCCCCAGCTCCAGTCCCACTTGTTGGATAGCTTAGATGACCTGAATTTCCGAGTGAATAGCTAGCAATTTCAGCAAGTATTTCTTGCATCTCATTAAGAAATCTTGATCCACATAACATTTGTGAAACTTGGACCGGTTTATAACCAAAACTCAAAGAAAGATTCTTGGCATTGCTAGAAGTTTGTTCTGAGCCCAACCGTCTTTCATGCAAAGAATGACTACTTAAACCCGAACCACTCATCTCTGAACAATGTTCTTGGATAGTTGTTCCACAAATAACTGAAGGCTGGCATGTAGAAAGACTTGGGGATATCTCATTGCTATATCTGGAGGAACCAGAAGTAGTATCAATACTCATACTAGTATTTTCTGATGATATCCACCCGTTTTTATCCATGCTTCCGATAGTTTGGAATGGTTCAAGTTCAGTTCTTTGGGTAACTGTCCCACCAAGTTGAGGAGCGGGAAACTTGTGGAAGTCCCATTTACTGCTTAAATCACCAAGCATCCCTTCATACCCATAGTTTACAAAGGTTCCACGTGAAGATCGTACAGTATCATAGTCATTCGAAACAAAAGTATCCGAAACTTCCCTATGATGTGTTGAAGGCACCAACATCTCTATATCATTCAAATTCTCACAAGGACCATACCTTGCAGACAAAAGGGTTGCAAGGGAAGCAGCAGAAATGGGCATTCCGGCCATAAATCGATCCTGAACATCAATGTTACTGATTGAACACGATCTGTCTATTGAGGTATCCCCAATAGCAATTCTCTCAAGCTGTGAACTCCTCGGAACCGGTACGCTAGAAGTAGTGATCCCAGCATGACTTGTAAAGTGAAGACCCCCATCAAGTTCATTTAGAAGCTCACCTTGCATCATGGAAAGTGTAGGAAATCCAGCCATGATCTGGAATTGGCTGTTCAGATCATGTGAATTGGACTGAGCATAGGTAACTGAGGTTGAATGCAAAAAATTTTCACTCGCAATGATGGGGTTCTGGCATACCATATCTAGTGGCACATTAAATACATCATTATCCATTATATTATGTGATGACAGGGAATCAGAAAAAAAAAATTAGGTTTCAAGAGCTTTTAAATACATATCATGCTGGTTTGGTTCCAATACAATGTTCCCAATTCTTCCATAAGATTTCTCAAATGATCTGGAGAGAAACCATAACACAGTAATCTTAATGATTCCAATTAGCTCTGCATACTCCATAAAGCTGTGGCATACATTACCTAGAAAATTCAAGAGTTAAACATAAAATTTAATTGCCACTCGCACATGGACAATATGTATAGAAGTTACAAAAGTATTGTTAAACCATTTGGTTCTGAGGGTATTGAATTTTTTTTTCCTTCACAGAACTATGAATCCATAACGTTAGACAAAAGTAAGAATCATGGCCAGTTAACTATATTTTACAGGCCAAATTGCAATAAATATTGTTCTCAAAACTAAACTCTGTTTTAAAACAAAAAAGTAGTAGTATTGTTAGATACAAGAGAGAATATATAGAGGGAGGAAGCAGCCCTGTAACAAAATAAAAATAGGACAATAAAGGAAACTAATGAAGCACTGACCACCAATCTCCATGAACATCTAAAATAGCAACTTCTCTAAATGCTCCCATAACTAAAGCCCCACAGCTATGCTAACATGAAACCCTATCCCAAAGAATGATGAGAGACTTATCATAAATAAATAAATACACAGAAAAAGAAGAGAGGAAGAAAGATGTGTATCATTTAAAATCCTAACATTCCTTTTAGTCCGGATACCCTGCATAACACCTTCAAAGAATCTTGGCATCCTGTGCCTCCAAAAGCATCAAAATCTTACCTGAAGCAAACTATCCCAGGAGTAAGGGGAAACTCAAGCCTCCTCAAAAATCCCAAAAAAGAAAACTATCTTAGATTGCCATCAAGGGTTTAGACTAGCATGCCAAGGGTAATGCTAAAATCAATGGAAACTAATTTAAATACACCAGATCAGTCAGGATGAGGGTTATCTATCACCAATTACAGGAACGTACATCGGTAATCAACTAGGGAAATTGGTGCTAGAAACTATGCTTGTGGAGCATCTAGGAAAACTTTGCAATTTGGAGCAAAAATACAAAAAACTTTATATTGACATAGTGCCCAACCAAGATTCAAGAACCAAATACAGAAACAGAAACAGCATGGAGGGAGAACATCAGTTCTTACTTGAAAGTAATGTGCAACATGCACTTAAGCTAGGAAGTTGCTAATCTGTATAATCCGTAGAACATGGGTGTGGCAACAAACCCAACAGCTTCCATGCTGTAAACAGAAATACTCCTAGTGGATAGCACCACCCTTTTTGCAGTGTCAGTTTTCATCTCATTAATCAAAATTTTGTATGTTGACTTTCTAATCACCTTGTTGCCCCAAACCCATGTTTGAGTCCATGTGACATAGATGACAAGCTACTATTGACCAAACATACAACACTCCTATGGAGTGGTAAGTTCAATGTTTTTGCTACTGACACCCTTTCACTATACATATTCTTTTGATCTATTTTAATACTTCATGCTCATGAAAACCATTATCAGAAAATTTGATGCCCTTATCATCAATCTAGCTTGGTCAATTAAAAGGAAAAGAAGATGATGTTGAAACAGTGGTGGGAATTTTCATATCACCGTTGAGGTAGCACTTGTGGAAATAGCTTAAAACTA
The DNA here is from genome assembly GCA_947179155.2 of Hedera helix. Taxonomy (NCBI): domain Eukaryota; kingdom Viridiplantae; phylum Streptophyta; class Magnoliopsida; order Apiales; family Araliaceae; genus Hedera; species Hedera helix. The sequence goes on from OX359273.1 coordinate 34,623,008, forward strand.
CAAACGGCACCATGAAAAACTAATAAAAATTTAAAACAATTAGCTGAAGATGTATATGAATACTCTCAATATGAATTTAACAGGATAAGTTCAGCTAGAAAGTGTAAAACTAAATTCTTCAGAGCATATGTATTACTGCCACATGTATTACTGCAAACTTAATTGGGAAATTGAATCAAGGACAATACCAGGAAAACATTTGAACCAACCTAGTAATGATTTGCATCGAATTTATGATCCACCAACAGATCAAATTCTTTAAAATGCAATCTCCTCCACAAGCCTATTAACAAGAATACAAAGGGTCATCTTTTTATGCAGTCATTTTTCCTAATTAGAACATAGAAATATTTCCAATATTCAAAAGGGATAGTATGGCCTGTTTCTGTATCAATAGCCCCTATATGTAGTTTTCCTCAAAGAACCCAAAACAAAAGAATGCTGTACAAATTTCACAAGAAATCATTGGTTTCCCTTTCTCCCCAAACAGTATAAAATCAAAAGCTTGTAAACAGTGGTAAAAGAGGGGTTGTCTTGTTTCTTTTTTAACAAAAACAACAAGATGAAAAAGCTAACAAGGACTTGTGCACTAAACCCCACCATCCTCAAAAACTACAAAAGAAATGAATAAAAGGCATTGCAAAAAGTGGGTTTATCTTGCGTGCTTGCATGAAAGAAAAGTGAGATTTTATTTCTCACAAACACAAAACCCAAGAAACTGAAAAAAAAATATTCAGAGTAAGAGGCCATTAAGAATCATCATCACTCACCCTTTCTCTCTCCCAAAGCCAAACAGAAGAAACACAAAATGCCCACTAGATTTTAAAACTCAAAACACAAATGGGGTCTTGTAAACGAAGGACAATCACCTGAGATACACCATTTAAAGCAAGAAAGAGAGTGACAAAAAGCCAAAAAAGGGCCTCTGCGAGTGATAGAAGGATAAATTGAATGGACCCGTACTAAATAGAGTTTGCAGAAGAGCCACACAAGAGTAAAAACAAGAAAATACAGTAGATATAGATATGTATACATATATACACACATAGCTACAGAGAGAGAGAGAGGACATTACTGATCTTTCATGGTGCAGTGCCACCCATTTCTGTTGCAGCCTTTAGAGGGGGCCCATCCCTAATCTTTGAATAGTGATCTTCTTTGCCCTTACCCTTCATTATCTGCCACTTCTCTGCAATCATCACAATCAAAATATCTGGACACCCCCTGTTCAAACCCCTGTTCATGGCAGGCCTTAACAGCTCCATTTTTCCAGTGAGAAGAAAAGTGGTTTGCTTTTTTAGCTGTTTTAAGGCAATGTGAAGAGAGAGAAGAGCAAAAGGGTAACAAAGTTCATTGCTTTTGCTACTTGAATTTATCAACTAAAAGGGCTTTAGGCAATTAGATGCGAGAGGAGAGTGCCACTATTACTGCACTTGCACCAGCACAGAGGAGTGAAATAAGGGAGAAATGATTCAAATGATGATGCAAGCAAAACACAGTAATTTGGAGGGTTTTGACAAATTGTAAACTGTTCACTTAGATATTAAATTGCTAAAGTTTTAATTTTTGTAATATTATAGTTAATATTTTAATTTTTTATAAAATTATTTTAGATTAATTTCGATCAAAATAAGTTAATCATATCAAATCACACGAGTGTATATAATAAGCAAAATATTCGGTTGGTACATTAAAATATATTCTCTCCAAGTATAAGGGTAAATTGTCATCACAATAAGAAATAAATTGACTATTCATCCATTAAAAATTCATGATATGCATATAATTGATTAAAAAAATAGTTAAAAATTGAAAATCAGCTATAGCATTATAAAAATTAAAATATTAATATTTATATTACAGCTCGGTACAATTTGCCTTTTTTTTTAAAAATAATCTGTTGAAGAGACTTGACAAATTTAATGGTGCAATAATGTAAAAAGGCTATATCAACTTTTGATTTTGTTTTGTGGGGCTGAGGGTTTTACGGCTTGGGGTTTTGGAAGGGAATGGACACGAGCCAATGTTACTGTTGGACCAAAGATTACCATTTTGATTTCTTGCATTGTGAGACCCGTGGGGCCATCAATTATGAACAAACATCCAACACTTACAGCAGGAATAAAAATTATGTCTTTCTTTTTCATGTATTTTTAGATTTTTATCTTTGAAAAAATGCATATTCATTACATTAAAATAACTTCTCCAACTATTTGTATATGATTTTTTTAAAAGATCAATAATTTGGTGATTTTTGACAAGACTATTCGGCACTTGTTAATGATTCCAATAGAAGTCCTTCCCTGCCGAGCCGAGGGGTATAATGTAATATGAGCAAGTCTCCTATGGTGTAATAGTAATCATAAACTCTGGATAGATGAGGGATAAATATTTAATCCTATGCCTTTGAACAGAAGGATTATTATATATGCAATCCAAATACAAATACATATATTACTAATTTGGATTTGTCTTTATTTGCAAACTGATGCAAATAATGTTTATTTTTTTAATATCAAATATTGGATATCATCCATTTTGGCGGAATTAAAAATTAGGAACAATTGGATATTTTAAAGTTATATATATTTTTGAAAATACAATATTATTTTAAAATTAAGTAAAAATCAAACTTGACATCTAAAAGTCCTAATACCTCCGTCTAAATCACTAGACTATTTATTTCATCAGGAAATTTATCACATGAGTGGGAGTGGGACTTAAAGATGTGCTTGAAAACTTTATTTTATAAAAAATTATTCAGTGGTCTTGAGACATAGTCATGTGATGTTTGTGAAAAAATCTAATGTATATATTAAAATGACAGTACGTTAATGGTTTAGGACACCATATGATACTACTCGGGACCATCGATTAACTTCTACTACTTTATTTGTTGTTCTTGTTTTCTCAATTACTATTCTATGTACCAGAGAATATGTAATCCAATGTTACAAATTCATATTACTTGTTGCATAAAAAAGAGTGTATTTATATGGAGTATAATTTATATTTGAGAAATTGAGAGTTACGCTATCCCTTTAAAAGATTTTTAAACAATCTCTAAATTATTTTTAATTATGTTGGATGTGTATATCAGCTTAATAAAATATTTTAAAAAAAGAAAATTAATATTTTTACAAACAAAAGTGTTAGTTGGACAAAATCTCTCTTACGTAAATAGTAAATAGATCCCAAATTTATATAATTTTTTTTAATATAAATATTAATTTTTACTTGTAAAAATAATAATTCTCTAAAAAAATGGCGGAATGTACGATTACTATGCATTGCTGATTAAATGTTGAATGTACAATCATTGGGAAACCCATATAAATATTGGGCTTAAGTCCACAATGTTGATAATTGTGGCCCAACTGGCTGGCCCGCATGACTTTATGTTAGGCAGAGGGTGGCTTAATACCGTGGGCTAAAGCCTAAAGCACTATAGTAGTGGGCCGTAAATCCAATCTCTTAGAGCAAGAACGACATATCTAATTCTAAACAAAAATTAAATAAAATCACACAAAAAAAGAGATCAAGAAAATAAATTCCGTGAAGGGAGAAAATTATTTATACATAATCATATATTTCATCTGTTTTATATTATTTGATCATTGTCGACTTTTTAAAGTCAACTTAAAGATTTTTAAATTCAAAATTCACATATATTCTTTTAACTTTAATCAATATAATAATGAATATTGTAAACTATCTAAAAAATATTACTCATTGTAAGTTTTATTGTATCTTAAATTTTAATGAGCTATTTTAATTTTGAGTTTTAAAATATTTTAAATTAATTTTCAAAAGTCAATAATGATCATATAATTTAGAACAGATAGAGAATAATTAATCATCTTATTGTATGTCGTGTTCCTATCATATATTTCAGAAATTGTCGTCCTTATATATATAGCTAATAAAGTTTAAATAATAAAAAATCAAAAAAATTAAAAAGGTTAAAGCATGTGTGCAAATCGTAGATAAGTAGCTACAATGAGTTGAAATACTAGATTAGTTGAAGTAGGGGTGGCTCAAAGATAATTTGGAGTCTAAAATTATACTTTTAAATGAATTTTTTTATGTTTGGTATTAATATTTTATTTATTTAAAATTAATTTTTCTTGCTTTTTGATTTGCAAAAGTATTAATTAATTTGCGAATATAATGTGTAATGGAAAAAAGTTTAAAAAGTTCATCCCGAAAAAAATCTAAATTATTATATCTAATCGGACCATTTTCTATTAATAAATCTCTTAATTTCATATCAATATTTTTGCATTGACTTGGATTATAAATATTTATATAACTATAATCACATGTTTCATTAATATTTTGATCGTCTTTTATTTCATTATCTTTTATTTCACTATTTTCTTTTTCACTATTTTCTATTTCATTATCTTTTATTTTATTATATTTTATGTCAATATTTTCTACTACAATATTTTTTATTTCATTATCTTTTATTTCAATATTTTCTATTTTAATATTTTTATTTTATTCTCTTCAATTTCATTATCTACTTGTTTATTTTCAAAATTTTCATCTAAATTTTTTTTTACATTATTTTTGTTACTAGTAACAAATTTATTAAGAGGATCATTTTTGAGATTCTATTAGTTAATCTATTTTTCTTTCTTTTTCAAAAATTTTCGGATCCATTTGGTTGTCTTCTATGAGCCATATTATAACTATATAACAACCAAACAAACACAATATATAGTATAGTTAAAGTATATAATAAAAAAAATTAAAATTATGAAACAATAGAACCTAAAATGATCTCAAATGTTGGCTTTTAGTTCTGAAGATTCTAAACCATTGTTACAATGAAAACTCGAGTTGATGTTGGAGGATGGAGAACGAGTTAGTGAGTCATTGTCATATCGTTCGTATGTATTATTGTGAGTATCTGATCTGAGTTGAGAACACTGTGAAAGAGAGAGAGAGAAGAATAAGAGTTTTTTTGTTTTAGTTTAGTTTAATAAGAGAGTGGTCCGAATTACTTTTGTGCGGGTTTATCGAGAAAGAGTTAAAAAGTCATAATTTGACTTTTTGACTTTTTTTAATTTGACATAACCTTTTAGAGTTTCAGATTTTTTTTTATATATTTTTTTATATTGTTAATTTTTTTTAGATATTTAATATTTGAATTGGACTATGGGCCCTAAAGAATTTATTGAGTTTATTTTTTTATAAGGTCATTCTTATATGAATTATTTATAGTATTTAAAATTTTTGACTTTTATTTGATATAGAGCTTAAAGCCCAATTTTTTTTAATTATGTTGTTAGGCCGGCCTCGAGTTGAAGTTTAAAAGCAGCAGTAGCAAAGGCTTTAGCAAGGCTTTAGCCAGCTAGCCAGCTCGATGCCAAGTTTCCTTTTTGTTCCTGTCTGACGCGAAATTTGTGTTCCACCAACAAAAAGTTACCTCCTTTCCTACCAACATATATATATATATATATATATATATATATATATATATATTTGTTTCTGGGGTCTTAGGCCAAAAGGGTTTATTTTTAATTTTTTATGAACTCATTTGACGGTTATATATGTACTTTGACATCTAATTTGCTTCCAAAACTAAAAGTTTAATTTTCAGACGTTTATGAATACAAACCTTTTAATTATGACTCGTAAGTTGGAATAATACATGCTAATAACTGATGCTAATTATGAATCATTTTCATTCATAATTAACGTAAATTTCTAGTCAACGTCTAATAAATTGAGTATTTTACACTAAATTATTAATTGAATAATTTAATGAACGAAAGTCATCAACACATTTGTCAAACGGTTGGATGAAAATTGACTAACGGCGTAGATCATTTCCATAAATATATCACAAGCACGCTCCTGCAGCCTCATAATTATTCAGAAAGGTCCAACTCTTGCCAAGTTGAAAACTTAATTTCTGTTCAAGTACAATAACTGACCAGAAAATGTGAATTGATGGATTAAAAGTGAGCGAAATAGACTAAAGAGAGCAACAAAGGAGCTGAGATATGTCCTTTTAAGGATGGGATAGATATGCAGCACACTAATATTATACATCTACTCTATAAACCTAGCTAGCTCACGTCAGGACATTTCACTCCGGTTCAACTGGGATGAGAATTCTTGAATTTTTACGCGAATTAAGATCAAGAAAAGAAAGTTTGTCAATCCCTGTCTCAAATCTATTGTCAAATCCTATGGAGGTACTTATGACAGAACGGATCAATCTGATCTTTTACAATAAAGTAATAGACAAAACTGTCATAAAACAACTTATTAATAGATTAATAAATCACTTCGGAATGACATATACATCACACATCTTGGATCAAGTAAAAACTTTAATTTTATATCGATTAAATTAAAACATATAGATGAATTAATAAATATGATAGAATCTTAATCTAATAAGTTAACTTTTTGGATAAAAAAAATTAATTTAACATGTTTATTGAGCTAATTTATACAAGTATTCGCTATATTAATAATAAATTAATGTATGATGAATCATTTAATTTTGCTATAGCTCAATCATGACCGGATCTTTGAGCAACTACTTCACTAGGTGCTATAAAATATCACCACAATTAATGTTAAAAGCGTACTACTCCACAATCCATTCTTCGATGTTGAATGAATATAATTATTTCTACCAAATTTTTTTTGAATATAATTAATTTAAAATTTCCCATATTAAAGAATGACTAAAATCGGTTAATTAATAGCCCAATGGCCCCACTATGAAATATATAGATAACATCATAAAAATAGCCAAGTATTAAATTATACAAAGGGATAATTCCTCCAGTCGTCCTGAATTTTTACTTTTGGTCCCCAAATATTTTGCAGTACACAAACCCAGTTGAGGTTGACTTGAAAACGTCTCGGGAATTTAAGTTCAGGGACGATTGGGATTGGAGGGATTATCCTTGTACAAATAAACCAATCCCAATGTCCAACTTGCAACATCCAAGTTGAGAGATCTGCATGCTAAGTAAACTAGCTAGCTGGCTAAGCTTTATTTTGACAAATTCCATTAGATAGTTATCATTTATTGACAAAAATATAAATCAAATGCAAGTTTCATCGACAGCCCATGAAACTCTAACTGAATTCACAATTCCACTCAACACCAAAACTTAAAAAATAAAATAAAATAAAATAAACAATTCTGCTCTATTTTACAACAAAATATTGTGACTAGATATAGACAATGCATGGCATATGTACATAAGTATAAATATATAAATAATTTATTTATGTTGCGTAATTTTGGGTATATTTTTTTTTAATTTTGAAAAATAATATATTTAGTGAAAAAATATTGTGACTAATTTATTTATGTGTCTACTCGCAACAAAAGTTACAATATTTTTGCAGCAAGATATATATATTTTTAAAAATGCCTAAAAATTAAAAATAATGAACCAATAGAAATTTAGTCAACCAACTTGCAAAAACAAACAAATAAATACTCCATTGTTCCAAAATTTAAAAATATATTTTTTATACAAACTTTAAGAAGAAGAAAAAAACACAAGATCGAAGAAATAACAGATATCCCCCCTCGTCATCACCACCACCACTATCATCACCTCCCCGTTACCACCTCTCCCATCCATGCATGGCCATGCAAACCACCCACCACCACCTCCTCCCCTACACCGCCATTGCCACCACGATCATTCAGTTCCATGCAGAGAAGCCATAGCCACCACCCCAAGCTTCTGCAGATTCAACTTTACCACCGTATCCGTAAACATCTTGGTATCCTCCCCCGTATTCCCCTCCGGTATATCCACAATATACGACTCCAGCACCAGCGTATAAACCTTCCCCCCTTCCTCCTCAAACTCACTAGCTGACGTCACCGACATGTAATTATTCAGCCTATGTTCCCCTCCGACAACCCTAAAGCTCAAAATATGCTTTTCATCGTCCAAAATCTCCAGTCTCTCGGTGCTCGTCGACGCCGGTAGCCCCGAAACTACGGTCACTTCTCTAATACTGCCTACTTGGCCATCACCGCTTTTCATTGTACAGTTTTTGATAAAGTGTTTGTATTTTTGTGGGTTATCGAAGCCCCGGACGAACGGCCAGACGGACCGAACCGGGGCTTCGATCCGTTGGGTTATGAGGGAGGTGCAGGTGTTGGGTTTTGGGTCGAAAGTGTGGTGAGCTTGGATGAGGGGGGCTAGCTCGGAGAATTCCTGGTGAGTTAGGCCGTGGCTGGTGGTGTCCATGGATGAGTTGGATGCGGGAGCGTAGAGCGGTAATTTTACAACTGGGGTGGGTATTGAAGGATATGAAACATGAAGGAAAAGGTAGGAGAATGAGCAGGAGATGGGAGTTTGAAGGAGGGTGGAAAAATATACACTTGAGATGGAGTTGGGGTTTTATTTATTTAAGATTGATGAGGTCAAGAGGGCATTCCCAAGTTTTTTGGACAGATATGCCCTTGCCTTTTAATTTATAACCAACTGCAACTAGCATGCTTGTATTTTACTTTAAAATATTTACTTTCAGTTTTATTAAATATTATAATTCCAAACTGTTTAAAACTGAAACAATTTATTTAGGCAATTTATAAAAATGAATTGTATTTATATAGTCGAATGTGGAATTTTAGATAAACTTTGTTGTCCAAATATTATGGGGCTTCCAAATAATATTTAGACAAATATAATTATTTGTTATACACATGCAATCATTTGTATACAACTATCCAAATTAATGAACTATCTAATTTAAACTGTATAGAGCGTAAATCCTTTCAATAGAATAGTCTTGATGGTAATATAAATTGACAAAATATTTTTAAATTAAATTTATATCACAATTATATTATCATATCATATATTTAAGAATAAATATGAAATAAAAGTATATTTTAATTTAAAATGTATAAAATATGCTGTTTTTATGGAACAAGTGGAGTGTGACCACCACCAATTAAGTCAAGATAGTTGGGTTGTGGAGTGATTCGTAACTATATTTAGAAAGGGTCTGCAATGTCCCACAAACAATTATGTTTAATAATAATAATAATAATAATAATAATAATAATAATAATAATAATAATAATAATAATAATAATAATAATCGTCATGGTTTATCCAACTTGTTAAAAAAAAGAATTGTCTACTATTATAATGTAGAGAAAATTTATTTAGTGGGTAGTTTATAGAATACAAATAAGTTGAGTTGTTGGAAGCAATTATTATTAATACTTACTTTTCTTTTGTTTGTTGTGAAAGGCTAGTCATTAAACAATCAGCATTACTCATCATGCATCATATAAAAAGGGTTCATTTCATTTTAAACTCATACCAAGGGGTGTCAAAAAGCTAGCCAACCAAAATACTAGTTAATAATTATGTAAGATATTATGCATGCTTTGACATTCTTTTTGATGCCACATGAACTGACTAAACGGTAACAAATGGATCAAATAGGACCTCCCAACTCTACAGTCTCCCCAGGTTGTGGGGGTTGGGGTTATGGGGAATGTTTTAAATCATACGATTAGTATTGACATTTTAAAATTTAATTTAAAATATTTTAAATTCAAAATTACTGATTCTCTGAAAATTATGAAATAAATAAATCTTATAATTAGTAATATTTCTTTAATAAATTAAAATATTTATTATTGTATTAATTAAAATAATATAAATTTATATTAATTTTAAGTTTAAAAATATATTAAGTTGATTTTAAAAAATCAACAATAATCTTATATTTTAAAATAAAGATAATACAATTTTTAATAAAGTTTATATAATAGTATTTTTTCCACTGTGTTTGAAAGTCAATTTTTTAGTAGGAAAAAAAAAGAAAAGAATATAAGGTTAGAGAAGAGAAGAGAAGGGAATTAAAAACTCATTTTTTCCTCCCATTTTTATCTCGAAGAAAATATTTGGCTCACAAAACACTTATTTTCTCTCGCTTTCTTTTCCTTTCGCTCTCAACTTAAACTACAATTGACACACCCCTTCATTTAGTTTTCTCTTCTTTTCTACTATAAAACTTCAAGAAACACCTCTTTTTTTCTTTCACTTTTTTTTTTCTCTTCAAATTAAAACTCTAAGACTGTCTTACGTTAGAGAATCGATTCTGCTTGATTAGACAAATCTTTATATTATAATGGGATGGGCTAATAATAATTATGAAGATTAAAATGTCCTTTTAGGCTATTTCTTAGAAAAAAAGCCTCTACATGTTTTTTTACAAACTATTTGGTTAGTTTATTTTACTCCGTTGATACTCTTATGTTAGGACTTAGGAAAGTACTACAAGTTTACTATAAAAAATAGAAATTCGATTAGTATGAAGTTAATTTCATAATAAATTAGACAATGTGTTAATACAGTGCTGACACGCAGAGAGAAAGAACACTACCGATATGCGTGTTAACACTATATTAATTTATTATCCAACTTATCATGAAGTTAATTTTATGCAAACATATCCAAAAAAATAGGTTGTAAAAAGAAAGAAGGGATATATGTGGGAATTGAGTGAAAGAGGAGGACATATATGGTAAGTTATAGGTGGGAAGAAGACAAAAACAAAAGGGCCAGTAAACAAATTGAACGGAAATGAGTAGCTGATAGGTGGATCATGTGACAAGTCCAACAAACAAACTCCCCTCCGCGTGATCCAAACTCCACCTTCCATTGCTCCCCGTCCTAGTGGCCCCTAAGTCCGTACTTCACTTCAGCCCAATCGCCGGTGTATTGCGTAGGAATGACAATGGGGCAGAACGGGCACGACCCACTTTATTCTCAATAGCATAAATAAATATTTTCTCCGTTCTAAATTATTAAATTAATATTAATTTTAAATAATTTATTTAAAATCTTAAAATAATAAATATCACAATTCATAATATTTTTTAGATGATTTATAATATTCATAACTATATTAATATAAATTACATGAATTCATGTCAATTTTTGAGTTTTAAATTATTTAAAATTGACTTTTAAAAAGTCAATATTAATTTTATAATTCGGAATAGATGGAGTATATTATTTTTTGTACATGTTTTATTTTTTTACAGATATAAACACTTAATAATCATCTCCATTGGAAAATTTAAATTTCCTCATATCAATTGTATAATTAAAAGCATAAACTTGGTTTGATTTCACTAATTTTTAGTTTATCTTCTCTATTCATATTAATATAAGTACCATTCAAATTTATGATAGATTATATAATTAAAAGTACAAACTTGGTTTAAGCTTTAAATTTTTTAGTTTAGCTTTTAATTTTCTATTAAAATTAGTATAAGTACTATCCAAATTTGTAAAAATTAAATAATGTCTAACTTTGTAAGATATTTTAAAAGGAATCACAACATGTTAAGAAAAAGAAAGATGTTTTTTGTTTTTATTTTTATATCTCTAATAGAAAAAAGAACTTCTAAAAGATTTTTTATTTATGGTTCTATCAATTTTATAACAAGTTTTTTATAATAATTTTATATAAGATAATATATCTTTAAAAAAATTATGTAGGATAATTATATTATTACAAATTTATTAAGATATCAAAAAAATTTCTTAATATATCTCGCAATCTATTATATTAATATCTGCCGTGAATTTTATTATTAAATTAAAGTTCTAATTAAATAAAATTCATTAAAACTTGGAATTTTACTAAATCATACGGTTAATTGTATTAATAAAATGTGAATTTTTTTTTAAATATAATAATAGTAAAATTAGTTAAACAGTTGTAGTAGCTTTATTACTAACTAATTGTCATAACTAAATTAAAATTTATTAATGTTTAATTTTCATATTTCTATTCATATTAGAATTTTAAGTAAATTTTTTTATCAATATAAATACTAATATAGAATTCTATTACACACTTAAATATAATAAAAAAATTATTTTTTCATAACTATAATTAAATAATAATTATTATTATTATTTTTTCATAACTATAATAATAATATAGAATTATTATTTTTTCCGGGATAATAATTACATGGGAGGTCTTTACTTCTTGTTTTTTGAATTCAGTGTTGATGCAGGCCTGAGGCCGGGCCGAATCAGAGAGGAAAAATAGGGGCCTGTTCGCAGCCTGCAAGCTGGGCCTGACCTGGTCCAGGCGTTGACCAGGCCGGACTTTGACCAGGCCTGGTCAAGGCCAGACCAAGGCCGGGCCTCAAGCCGCAGGCCGAATGTTCATCACTAGGTTATGGCATGCAGATTCTTCATGAATCAATAATAGAGCAAAAGCTTGAAAACTAAGTAGTAACATAAATTCTAATTGAATTTCTTATGGTGTGTATAGGCAATCAAGGGTGGAGTATTTGCCTAATTTTCAACTAAAATGGTGGTGGTTGATCAACATCATCATCATCATCTCTCTCTCTCTCTCTCTCTATATATATATATATATATATAGTGTGTGTATAGACAATCAAGGGTGGAGTATTTGCCTAAATTTCAACTAAAATGGTGGTGGTTGATCAATATTATCTCTATCTATCTATCTATCTATCTATCTATCTATCTATCTATATTGTGTGTGGGGGTAGGGGGTAAGGGTAGAGCGATACATAACAAATGTTTGTTATTATTTAATTTGACCAAACTTGTTTGTGGTCGTCCATAGGAGGAGTGGAATCTTTAAATTTAATTTTTTTAACCCTTTCGTCATTATTATTAGTGGATATTATATATTTTTTTAAATATTGGGTTGCATGTTACTCTTATCTTGACTAGAGACGAGTTTGTTTAAACAATGTCATAGCAAACATCAACTATGAATCATAATCTATAACAAATGCTTATTATAACACTTTTCAAGTAAACACATATTTGATCTCTCATAAAATAAAATAAAAATAAGCGATGCATGTAAATATTTTAAAAAAAAGTGTTATCGACTACTAATAATAACAAAATAATTAAAAAAAATAAATTTGAACTGCAGATTTTTTCTATGGACACCCACAGATATATTCCGCGAATAGTGCCATAATCACTCACAGAAAATATTTTAAAAAATGCAGAGAGATTGCAAAACACATTTTAAATGACAGAAATGTATTCAACTGTTAGCCCATCTCGAAGTTACTTAGAGCCATCCACATTAAAAATATGGGAAATTTCTTGTACTCCTATCATCCAACAACCATTCATTTCTATATGTCCACGCACGAAATAAACGTCCTTATGCCACCGCTAGTCCACTATAACTTTTTCCCATAAAATTAAAACTAGTTTGTAGTGGCCCACAAGTGACACAAAATTTGGTGCGTTAATTAAATAAATCTAAATGAATTCAAAATATTGTCACAAAAGAGTTAATTCAATTCAGTTGTACTGAACGGCTGAACCTAATAATAATTGTATACTTGTAAGAAGAAATATATCTAAATTTGGCGTGTTGAATATTTTTTAAGAAGTCAATTTTTTTGGATAAAAAATAATATATTATAAACATAAAAAATAGAAGGTGACAGTCATGATTTTGAATTGAGATGGTTGACAACACTAACATGCTTCAAATTCACAGCATCAAGTCATGTTACCCTTTATTATGGGTTTTCTTTATATCAACTTTATGACTTGTAGAAAACTTCTTTAGTTATATTTTAGAAAATAATATTTCAATCTTATATCAAAATACATGAGACGTTAATACCTCAATCTTATATAAAAAGATAAAATGTGTACATATAAAACTTAAAGTTTGTATTAAAAATATTAAAATTATAATTTTCTGAATGAATTAATTTGTGGTAGGTCAAAAATAGTGATGTTATTAAAATTACTAAAATCATGATCGCTTGGGAGTTGGGACGATGAGTTGAATTTGAAACTTTGATATCCGAGCCTCTCATCCGAACATTTGGGTGAGATCGATTAGATTGTGTATAAAAAGTATCAATTCTAGTATCGATGGTACCAGTATATTATGACATTTTAAATTTGTATGCCGTGGATTAAGATGACTAAAATTATGATAAATATCAATGTGTTATTTACCTTTTAACCATCGAGAGTGTTGTGGTGGGTTCGGATATGAGTCATGTATAATTAACCCCCAAAAAATGTCCTACTCATAAAATGGTCTATCCTATTCTTTGAAAGAAAGGAAAGATAAAGTAATACATAGATTACAAGATGTGCTCTCGGTTTGCAAAAGCTAGCTAGTTGCAAATATTTTATAGGAAGAAGGTCATGATTCAATTATCTTAACTTCTTCCGGATTTAAGTTCTTACCCCCAACAACCTACCAAACTCGTACATATATACCATTATATCCCTTTCTTTCTTTCTCTTTCTGATTCTCATTATACATATACATTTACCTAAAGTTATCAGCTGGTTGACAATTACAATGGGAAGGAAATGCTCGCATTATCGGAGCATAGGTCATAATTCAAGAACTTGTACAAAACAAAAAGGATTAATTAGTAGTACTGATGATCATGATCACTCAAGTTGTTTAGGTGGTTTGAGGCTCTTTGGGGTGCAAATGCAACTCTCTTCTTATACTTCTTCTTCTTCACTGGTACAAATTAATAATAATACCATGAAGAAGCGTTTCAGTGTTGATTGCTTATCTTCTTCATCATCTTTAATCTCTTCGTCAACAGCAGCAGCACCTTCTTCTTCTACATCTTCGCACCATTCGATGTCCATTAATGATAAATTTTCTCATGGTTATCTCTCCGACGGCCTGATTAACGGACCAACTCAAGAGCGGAGAAAGGGTGAGTTTTTATTTTATTTAAAAAAAATTATAATTTCTTCGACTCAATTCTTAGCTAATTTTCTTGTTTCCTCCTATCCTTACTCCAGCAAGTTTTTCCTATTTAAAACTTGTTTCACGTTGCAATGATAAATTCTCCATATTCCTCCATCTGAAAAAGAAAATCTTATCTGAACTTCTGGCTTTTTTGGCTTATATCAGGTTTACGGTTCCGAATTCCATGAAATTGTTACGCTACTTGACCATCATGTTTTATAACTTTTTGTAATATTAACTTTTTATTATAGTAGCAGATGTTGTATATGTGCATGCTTAGTCCACAAACGGAATTAGATGACAAATGTAACATTTGTTATAACTAATACAACAAAAAAATATAATTTTCGTAGTGGTCAAAGGTGTGACAATTTCATAAAATCCGAATTTTAAGTTTGCTTAATGTACATTTTTAAGTAATGCTAAGTAACTAGACATAAGTTCTATATCTAGTTTACAATCGTGTACAGTTCTGTCTAAACTCTACAACTTCTATATATCTAGTCACCTAACATTTTCCCAAGTTTTTTGGAACTAAAGTCACTAAAGTTAATTTCTTATTGAGTGAAATTATTCAGAAAAAAATAAATGCATATATAAATCTCTCCCAAGCAAATCTTGATTTTGAAAATAAATCCTTCAATTTAGTAAGACTCGGAGATTTTTAGATATTATGGTAATCAGTACGATGTTCCTTCATTGGTCCTTTAAAGCTTTGTGTTAATTATCTTCCTTTAATTGCGAATTCACTTCCAGAATCTTCAATTAGATGATTAGACAATTTTTATTAAAATATATACAAATATCTTAATGAAGGTCACTATATGATCAAGACTATACTTCCTTATAAATCTTTTTTATACTAATTAATATTCTTCTGTTCCAAATTATAATTGTGCAATGATTCGCATTGCACGAAAGAAAATGCTCTTATATGACAAGTATCCCTATATATTAAGGTTGCTTTTTTTTTCTTTCTTTTCTATATATATATTTTTTATGTGAATATACGGGCTTAGGGTCTCCATGGACAGAAGAGGAACACCGGATATTTCTAGTGGGACTTGAGAAGCTTGGTAAGGGAGATTGGAGAGGAATCTCCAGACATTTTGTGACTACAAGAACTCCAACCCAAGTGGCTAGTCATGCACAAAAATATTTTCTCCGACAAAATACTACTCTCAACAACAAAAAGCGTCGCCCTAGCCTATTCAATGTGGTATGTGCGTACCTCATTTCGATCTTCTTGTAAAGAAAATTAACAAAATATAATTATAATAATAATAATAATAATAATTAATGCATTCCGTATTTCACCGGTTACACTACGGTCTTGTTTGCTGCAGTTTATTTGAAACATCTTATAATTATTTTAAAAATAAGTAAAAAAGTAGTTTTTGCATCCACTTGTTTAAAGTAACTGGTTATAAGCTGAATACAACACCTTCAATGCACCAAAGAAAAGGCTGGTATCTGAGTGCTTATTTTTCATCTTATAATTTATTGGACATTTAAAGTATACATGTTCAGCTTGTTTGCTAAATATCACAGCTTATTCCTGCAATAAGTTGTTTTAAAAAAACTGCGTCAAATAGGGTATTCCAACTTATAAAATACCCTCCTTAAAATAAGTTTGTTAATAAGTTACAAGTTGGTTGTAAGTTGAAGCGCAAGCACTACCCGCTATTGTAACTACAAACGTATGTGATTGTGATGCGGATGCAGTTACAAAACTACTTTTGAGTACAAGTAAAATAATTGTAAAATACATCATAAATAAATTATTGATACTACTATCAAGATATAAAATTATGTAATATGAGAGAGAAATTAGATTTTCATTCAATGTAATAACAAATAAAATGTTGCATAATCATGCCAAAAGACTAAGTGACTTCCATATAGACGAACCATTTTTCTAGTATACTTTATTTTGTAGGTTTGATCAAAATTGAAGATTTTTGTTGCATTTGAACCCCAAAACTCACTACCCTAGCCTTCATGGCCATATAAATGAAACTACAATAAAATAATTAGAAATGCTACTTAACTTGCGGGCGTGCAATTAATGGCTATAGTTTTATTATGATCTGTTCAATTATAATTAGTTTGGATGATAATTATTTTCATTATATATATGTTTAGCAGCTATGACTAATTCTAATAATGTCAAAAATTCATGCACTAGTAGGTGTAATTTGATATTATCATTTCTACACCACAGTACCTGTTAATGCATGATTTTCAATTTAGATAAAGCAGCACTTGAAAGTTAGTTCATGTTTACCATATATAAAAAATATAAAATTTATACATGCGGTGCAGTTGCATGAAATATATCCGCAATCGTATCTACAAATGTGCGATCACTAGAAATAAAAATCGCATCGCATCCGCATCTAAAATTGTGTGAATTTTTTTTTTTTTTTGGTTGCGATACGATTACGGTTATGAATATGGTGAATTACTCTCCCATAAACTGATGATTTGTTTCTTGGTCTTGTTATCTTTATTTTAGCGGGCAGAGAGGGATAATTCTGCACTTCAACAAGCTGATCAAAATGACAAATTCATTTCAAGTGAATTTAGATTCAACTCAATGGAGTCGAATATTTTGACTGCAACACTACCGGATCTAGAGCTCAAGCTGGCGGCTCCAGGGCCTTTGGATCGAACTAAACCATCCCCTGATCAAATTATAATAGGGTCGATTAGTGTGTGGTCTGAATAATAATAATAATAATAATAATAATAATAATAATAATAATAATATTAACATAGTACTACTAATTAGTAATTAATCACTGATTATATACATTTTGTTCCGGCACTTTCAAATGCTCACCCCTCATTACTCTCGTGAAGAGATAGACTAGTTATATTAAAAATGTGTTTTTCATTTTTAACAAATATATATTCTTAATTGTCAAAAATGGCACTTTGATAATTAAATAATTTCCTTGCCATGTACTCAATGATGTTTTTTTATATCAATGAAATTATTTTATTATTTTTATTGTATGAAAAATGATAGAAGGAAATACTTTGAATTGCTCATCAAACATGGGTAGAGTGAGAACAACAAATCAATGGGCTATTGGACATTTAATCCTGTCTCGGATGTATCCGATCATACCATATCAAATCAAAGCAGCAAGTGCTTGAAATGGCTCGACGAACATGATCAAACCTTCTTTGAAAGGACAAGTCTATATCCATAATATTTAAACATAAAATTAAATACTACATTCATTTTAATCATTAAAAAATAGAGTATGAAACGGATTTTAATGTCATGTTCTACTTTTTAATAATTAAGATGGATGTAGTGTTTGAATATTGTACATTTATATTTATTCTTTTCGAAAAAGCAATAATTATGCCGACGACGATGATTTTTAAAAAGAGGGTATTTTTATAAACATACATGGTGAGTTTCTGTCTACAATTTAGTATTAGATTTTTTTGCTAAATTAAACTAAGGACGATAAGAATTTTTGGCCATATGATAACATTTTGGACAATAAGAGATGAGTTGGAAGACTATACCATTTTTTTTAACTACATAGCTCAGGATCATTCCCTATATATATATACCAAAAAGAAATCTCCTTCACTGCTTAATGAGTTCAATGACTAGCAATCATTTCCAGCAAGATGCCATAGGAATGAGAGAGAACTTGTAGAATAGTTTCAAAAAGAGACATAAGATGAGCAGTTCATATTGATGTATCCTCAAATGGGAGAGCAATTTTTTGATCTATCAAACAAATCATCAAAGGTTTATGAAATATCGCAAGTCAAAATTACATTGGGAGCATAAACTAATTTGCAGTTTGAGGTAAGAAAAAATCAAAAAACATGTAAGAAAGCAGAATGAAGCTGCTACCTGTACTAAATGTGAAGCTTCTACTCGTTAGCTGTTTGTCAGTTCGATTACCCCCTATCCGGTCCCCTGCTTTTTGAAAGGCTCAAGTTTCTTCATTGTTCTTTAGTTTGGTCAGAGATGCAAAACGGATCGAACACTAAAAAGTACGCTATTGTTCGTGACGTGAAAAAAGTGGCCATCCTAGGCGATTTTGGCATAAGATCCTTCGCTACTAATGCAATGCGATGTTTAGCACCATCATCTGCAGTCAACAATCCAAGAAATTAAATAAAATATAACAAGGGACAGATAAAAACACATCAACAATGAATGCATCTCAGTGTATATATTTTGATCTGATCACCTCAGTCCGAGTGTCAGGGGAGAACCACCTCCGTAAGAGTAACTCTAGAGGTCACACTGATAAATCACATTGATAACTCCCCTTCTTGCCAGAGGATCTCGGTCTCTTCTGGGCTCTTCCCTTCAATTTTGACTGTCATGGCCTTCATTCATTCTGATTTTCACCATCATTCCTTTCTCTTCTTTCATCTTTATTATCTCAGTCATTCCTAAACTTCCTTACATCCCCTTGTTTAACATCTCGTGGTCTCTTCTTATGATGTATTATATCTCATCCTTCAAGTGTTTAGTGTCGTGTCCATGATCCTTCTGATATCTGTAGTACTGACTTTGATCTCTATTATCGGCAACAAGCCTCACGGGTTTAGGCCATTTTACACAAGGTTCAGACACTATTTACATTAAAATTTGACTCATTTAAGAAGTTATGGGTTTACGTCACACTCTCTTCTCAAAATAGAAAAGGAGGTTACGCACAAAACACAACGGAACGACAATATATTATCCAAACTTTAATTTGCAAACGAATAGTCTAAATAAACAATAAATGTCAAACAGACTCAAACCGCAATCTGTTTATTACAACTCTAAATTAGATACCAAAGTATCAAAAGTTAAATAAAATATCTAAATTCTTTGGATGTAAGAGAGCTCTCATTACACTTGTCCTTATCCTCCTGAATACCTATTAGAAAAAAAAAATACAGCATGAGTCAAATGTTCAATGGATATAGAATGTAAAGATAAGAAACTAAAATGAACAATGCAATCAACTAAACCGAACTGAAACGAATTCGTCTATCACAATAAAATAAAGGAACTAATATTTTCACAGGATTTTTTGATATTTTCACATGAAAAGTGTCGCTATAAGTCTATAACGACGATTTTGACAGTCGCTATAGGTTTATAGTGACAATTTATATATGAAAATATTAAAAAATCCTGTGAAAATATCACTTCCTTAAAATAATAGACTGAATCAAATGGCTAGTTGTTATTTCATACTGAACTCAAAATAAAACAGAAATATATCTTGTTACACTGGCAAGTCAAAATAATCTCAAACACACAACAACACATCGGACTGCGCAATCCAGATGTATGCAAAATCGGAAGGTGTGTTCAGCACAAATATCACTAATTCCTATAACAGAACAAAAATTAGGGCAGGCCTATATGCCTCCCACAACAAATCACCAAATGACAAACTCTTACCAGAGCAAAAAATAGAGACATCGTGGACCGATCATACCGCCACGGAAGGTGTCATATCTTGGTACCAAAAAGACATGTCTGTGGTACCCTCACAAGTGGTTATAGATCAAGTATACTTTACGGTATAATCTAACAAAGATATCATGTTACAACATATGCAACAAAATGATTTTATTACGTATAAGTTAAACTGAAACAAATCAACACAAAACATCCAAAAATATATCAACATGTACGTTTCTACAGAATAAAAATAAACACTAAATATGATATACTAATGTAAATAGTACAAATATGAGTTCTAAATAACGGATAAAATAAAAATAAAAGAGTATCATTGAAAGAGTACAAAATTCGTACTTAAATTAAGTAATATAATATTTAAAAATTATATTTCAAATATAACTCGTTAATTTATTATTTTTACTTTTTGCAAAACTTTAGAACTTCAATACCTTAACGATGTACATTCGCTCATAAATCACTTTCGTTCCATAACTTATTACAATTCCTTAACTTATTACAATTGTAATTATGTAATATAATATTAAGTTAATTAAATTATTTAAAAAGAACCAGGTCTACTAGGTGATAGTCATCTGCTAGGCAAGGCAGGAAGCTTGCGTAATCCGTGAATAGTGCTACAGTGTGGAAGTGCATTAATTATTTTTTTTTAAACCAGCATATCACGGGTAAAATCCATTTACGATTAAATCAACAAAAAAACACATCGGTTTCTTCATTAAACCCACTGACATCTAACTATAAATTGAAATAAAGATTACTATTTTTACAATATAATTTTAAATCATCAATAATCTAATAATTTATGAAATAAATTTATTAATTGATTAATTCTTATCAGATTTTTCTTCCTCCTTAGCAAACTGAATTCCTTCGTTCCTTACTTTAGTGGCAACTACTCCTCTTTTCCCCGATCACATATTTTATAAGGAAGATTAGATTTTAGTTATTTATTTATTTATTTTAGCAACTCTTCTAATTTTAATAGAATTCAAATTACACAAGTATAAATTAGACCCAATAGTTTTAAAGCCCCATTTAATCAAATTAATGTTATCCATTATTTATTATTAGCCCACATAAATTTGATTCAAATATAATATAAAGTCCAAATAAAATATTTTAAAATAAATTTAACTATTATTTTATTATTGTTATATTCTTGTATTAATTTTTTTTCGGGATATAACAGTTTTCATTCAGAATACCTTGTAGAGGGTGTCACTTTTGAAGATTCAAAATCTCCCATTGACCTCTTTACGTTATTGGTGTCTTTATTTTTGAATGCATAATTCTTTCTTTCCCTGTCATTGATCCTTACTGTATTCTTGGGCTAAACGACATCCTTGACACTAATATATTTTTCTACCTTCATTTGAAGTTGATGGTTTGCGGAGGATTCTTAGCTAAGGATATCTTTAAATGTTTATTTGGTGTTCCATTAGTAAGAGCTACCATTGCTATGAATTGATCCAAATTAGGAATCTTTAGTGCCTCCTTTGTAAATCAGTTCAAATAGTCCCTCAGGGACTCACGATAATAACCACGAATTCTATTAGTCATTGTAATTATAATTATTAAATAATTAATATTAAATTAAATTTTTTATACTAATTAATTGTGCATTAAATAAATTAAATGAATATACTTGTGTATGTGTTTATTTATTAAATGTAATAAAGCAAGGCGTTAAAATTAATTAAAACAAGTCTAATTGGATTATATTTTAAATCCAAATGAGGTATTAAACCAGGTCAAATTAATTATGTAAGACCCCGAATTTTATGAAATACAAAATTTAATTTTTCTTCATATAGATATTTTTTTTAAACAGTAAGTGGTTAAATCGATAAAGTTAAAAGTTAAGGATGTTATGTGCAAATTTTATTTTGTCGGACAATATTCGCTTTGTCGGGGAATATTCGTTTGGTCGGGGAATATTCGTTTGGTCCGACGGCGCCGAAATAACAAATTATTGGTGGACCCCACAACGGAATATTTGTCGGATATAGAAAACGATAGAAATAACCTTTTTAAATAAAAATAGTCAACGGAACTGTTAAAATACCGGTGATAAAAGAATAGTAGCATACAGTAGTTATTGGTATTTTCTGTAGCACTCGGTACTCTACAGTAACACACGGTATTGCATAGTGTCTCATATTATTGGTCTGATAATTGACACCGTAACTGTTACGCATCATTTCATCGATAATTGTCACTGCATAATATTTTATATTATCAATTCAATAATTGTTGTTACACAGTATTTTGCATTATTGATTTAATAATTGTCATTACACTGTATTTTATATCATTGAGTCAATAATTGTTGTTGCACTGTTTTTAAAATTATTGAACCTAATAATTGTCACAGTAACATATGCACAGTAATTCACATTATTGAATCAATAATTGTCATTACACAGTAACGTATGCTTTATTTTACATTATTGTTATCTCTATTATGATGTTATTTAAACAGTTGTATTTCATTAATTTATTGACTTGATATCTAAGAGCTAACTATACTGTATTTATAACAATTAGTCATAATAATTGAATTGATAAAGTTATTTGTTTATAATATAAAGTTAGGTGATTATTAGGTGATATGAAATGAATGGTGTAGATTAAAGTATGAATTATTGTTGAATAATTGAATTGATTTGTTTATAATATAAAGTTAGGTGATTATTAGGTGATATGAAATGAATGGTGTAGATTAAAGTGTGAATTATTGTTGAATAATTAAATTGATTTGTTTATAATATAAAGTTAGGTGATTATTAGGTGATATGAAATGAATGGTGTAGATTAAAGATAATATAATATTTGAAATGGATGGTGTAGATTAAAAGATGATCTTTAAATGAATGGTTTAGATTAAATGAATGATAAGATTTTTGGCTATAAATAGAAGCCTTAACTTAAGGATTTTTCATAAACTTCCTTACTTGTTCTTTCTTTCTCTCTCTAAATACTTCTTGTGAAAGTTCTCTCTAAGTGTGCTTAAGTCAACTTGAGTATTTGTGAAGATCTATAAGTATACGTGTACTGTTCAAGTTAATCAACCTCATTTAAATCAATATTCAGTCACGTGTTGAGGTAAGGGATACCATCTTTTTCATCTTCAATTATTCAAACGTACTATGGTAAGGGATTATCATTATTTGATTCTCGATAATAATATTGTTTCTTCCTTACTCATAAGACGTGCCTTTTATTTTCATGTATTAAATTGTGGGAATAACCTTACGGAGCGGATTGCCGCCTGTTGGTGAATAACCTTTCGTATTCATTCATTATTAATCTCTGAGAATAACCTTACGGAGCGGATTGCCGCCTGTTTGGTGAATAACTCTTTGTACTCAAATTCTATTAAATTGTGGGAATAACCTTACGGAGCGGATTGCCGCCTGTTTGGTGAATAACTCTTTGTACTCAAATTCTATTAAATTGTGGGAATAACCTTACGGAGCGGATTGCCACCTGTTGGTGAATAACCCTTTGTATTAATTTCCTTCACCTTTTGTTAATCAAACCTGCTACGGTAAGGGATATTATTTTCTTTCATACTCCTAAATCGAAATTTATTATGGAACTATTGCTTCTATAATTCCTGAAAATATTATATGTTCCATAATAGTTGAACTTCATTATTTCAACTGAACCTTCCTATTTACGTGAACCTTTCTATTGAATTGTAACCGTTATTCTGAACTGTGGATCTTGAATATCATTTTTAAATTTCACTCCACATCATGTTGACAATTTGGACATTATTTGAATCTGTACAAAGTAAACTTCCGATACTTATTGTTATCCTATTTCTTCTGTTCATCATTTATATCATTCTAATCATCCAAAAATCAAGCTGTTGTGAATATCTGTGGCCGGGGGCACAGATGTGATATATTTGTTGAACAGATGATAGGTTAAAGGCGATATAATAGGTTAAAGGCGATACATCTGTTCGGTGTCTTTTATGGCACGTGGTGAATGTTCTCTTTGGCCCGTAGTGCAAAGATGAACTGTTGTTTGGTATGATTATGACCAAAGGCTGAATCTGGTATAATCATGACCGTTGGTGCTATATTGAATATCTTTGGCCGTAGTACAAAGATGAACTGTTGATGTGCATGATTATGATCAGGAACTGTGAATTTGTATTATCTTGACTAATGATATTTCAAATGATAAAAGTTGATGATGTTTTTCCTAAAAAGAGAACCGAGTGGACATTATAGTCTGCATTATTCTTCTAATAGATTACTCATTCCGCTGCTATTATTGATCTGAACGTTGTTTAAGAATTTAACTGCAGTTTTTGATATAAACCTTGTAGTCTATTGTATTCTATCAAGAACTCAACTGTTGAAGACTAATGATAATTTATTCGTCATTATCTTAGTCATGATATTCTTTACTGGGCTATTTGAGCTCACCCTTTCTTTTGTTCCATTGTTTTTCAACAGGAGATGAAAACATAACAGGGTCTAGCCGGGGAATGGAGTGAGGGTCCGAGGAATAGTTATCATAGTCTTCACGTTTTGTAAAATAGTGTGGCAATAATAGTGAAGACTTAGTTGTGTATTATTTATACACTGTATTGTTGTACGTTGTGCTTTGTTGTAATAATTTTGTTGTAGTCTTTTGACGACTCAAGTTTGGGCTGTGTGGGCCCAGATTTGGGGGCGTCACAGTTGGCATCAGAGCTTAGGGATATGGTCTTTAATGGAGATCTGGGGTAGAACTAGGAGGGGAGAGACGAATAGAATCAGTCACTAGTGTGTCCTACCTAAAATAGATTTTATTATCTAATGAGTCGATTTGAATGTAGGAACATGAAGTGATTAGTCAGTTTATTTGAACTAACATTTATTTTGTGACCACAGTTTAGTATGGCATCTGGAAATCAAGAGGTTAACTGTGGAATGACTGAAGCAAATGTAGCCGAGAATCAAGAGGCCCCAAACAATCCTCCTGCCAACTCAGGAAATAATGTTCCTGATAACATGATGAACGATGGATTCTTTAGGAATTTCATGCAGTTCATACAGAATCAAGGAAGAGGAAATCCAGTCAATAATAACGGTAGAAACGCTGGCAATTTGAGGATGGTCACTGTTAAGCAATTTAAAGAATTAGGACCACCTGAATTCCACGGGAAGCCTGACCCACTCAAAGCGGAGGCATGGCTAAAGCAGACGACAAAAATACTTGATGTCTTACAATGCGCTGATGATCAGAAGGTGCCATTTGCCACTTTTATGTTACGAGGTGAGGCGGACCATTGGTGGGAAGCGGTAAAACGTATCCAACCTTCAGCACTCGAAATGTCTTGGACAGAATTCGAAGAACTGTTTAACGAGAAGTATTTCCCAGAAAGCATCCGCCATATGAAAGAGGTGGAATTCATTAAGCTGGAGCAGGGAAACATGACAGTCTCCCAATATGAAGCCAAGTTTGCCGAGTTATCTCGCTTTGCCACCCATCTTGTGGATGACGAAGCACGAATGAGTCGAATGTTCCTGAGAGGTTTGAGACTCAAAATTCGTCAACAACTTAGTTCTCATAAATTCAGTTTATATTCAGATGTTGTAGATAGGGCTCAAAGGGTGGAGCAAACAGATGAAACATTGCAGCCAAGAGTTAATGATCAGCATAGAGAAAGGAGTGACAACAACCACAGGAACGAAAACCATCGAGGAGGTAACCAATACTTCGGTGGTAATTCCACACCAAATAACAGAAGAGGAGAATCTAGTGGGAACAATTTCAAAAGAAAGAGATTTCATAATAATTATGGAAGGGCACCAGCACCAGTACCAACACCAGCACCGACCCCAGTTTCAAGGGGAGAAGATCGACCACCAGTGAGATGCTATAGGTGTGGTCAGGAAGGTCACATCAGCCCAAACTGTACTCTGCAGTCTAAAAAGTGCTACAGTTGTGGGAAAGAGGGTCATCTTGCGCGGTTTTGTCCTGCCACAAAATCAAGTCCAGCTGCAATGATGATACCAAAAGCTAGCGCGGATAAAGGAAAATATGTAGTTCAAGGGAGAGCTTTTGTTGTGACATCCCAAATGGCGCGAAACTCGAACGAGGTGATAACCGGTAAGCTATTCATAAATTCTCGTGAAGTCTACGCTTTGTTAGATACTGGCTCTACCCATTCTTTTATCTCACCTGCATGTGCTCAGCGTTTAAACTTAACTCCTGAAAACTTGGACTTTGACTTATCAGTTGAAACCCCATTAGGAGAAATGACCATTACATCTACTGTCTATAAATCTTGCCTAGTTCAAATCAACAATCTCACATTACCTGTTGACCTTATTTCTTTGGAGATGCGTGAATTTGATGTGATTTTAGGAATTGATTGGTTGACTACCCATCATGCTAAAATTGATTGTTTTCATAAGATTATTAGTTTTCATATTCCTAATCAACCTGTCATGCAAATTCAAGCAACTAAACCATTGAAATCTATAACTGTTATTTCTAGCCATAAAGCCATTCGTTTATTGAAAAACGGATGTCAAGCCTTTTTAGCTCATGTCACTGATTTGAACAAAAATACGTCAAACTTGAATGATATTCCCATTGTTAATGAGTTTCCTGACGTTTTTCCTGAAGAACTTCCTGGCTTACCCCCAAACCGTGAAATTGATTTTTATATTGATCTTGAACCCGGTACCAAGCCCATTTCCAAAGCTCCCTACCGAATGGCTCCCATTGAACTTCAAGAGTTAAAAGTCCAACTACAGGAATTGTTGGATACCGGTTTCATTCGTCCGAGTGCATCACCTTGGGGTGCTCCTGTTCTATTTGTGAAGAAGAAAGACGGGAGTATGAGATTGTGCATTGACTACCGAGAATTGAACCATGTCACCATCAAGAACAGGTACCCGTTACCTCGGATTGATGACATGTTTGATCAATTGCAAGGCGCTCAACATTTCTCAAAGATTGATCTCCGTTCTGGATATCATCAGTTAAAGGTTAAAGCTGAGGACATTCCAAAGACTGCTTTCAGAACTCGTTATGGGCATTATGAGTTTTTAGTCATGCCTTTTGGACTAACTAATGCTCCTGCAGCTTTCATGGACATGATGAACCGGATATTCAAGGAACATTTGGATCATTTTGTGGTTGTCTTTATTGATGACATCCTCATATACTCCAAGAGCCGCGAGGATCATGAACAACACCTGAGATTGATACTACAAAAGCTCCGTGAAAAAAAATTATATGCCAAGTTGAAGAAATGTGAGTTCTGGCTTGAGGAGGTCGCGTTTCTTGGGCATGTGATTTCTAGTCAAGGAATATCAGTCGATCCTGCGAAGATTGAAACGGTACTAAATTGGGAACAACCCAAAACAGTAACCGAAGTCCGAAGTTTTCTGGGTCTAGCTGGTTATTATCGGAGATTCGTAGAAGGATTTTCTCGAATCGCCACTCCATTAACGCAGCTTACTCGAAAAAGCACAAAATTCATATGGAGCGAGGAATGCGAGAAAAGTTTCCAAGAACTCAAGAAGAGACTGGTTTCAGCTCCTGTTCTGACCATACCATCAGGATCAGGAGAATTTGTTATCTACAGCGATGCTTCTGGCAAAGGTGTCCTTATGCAACATGGAAAGGTTATAGCCTACGCCTCTCGACAACTCAAAGATTATGAGAAAAATTATCCTACTCATGATATAGAGTTGGCAGCAGTGGT
This sequence comes from Hedera helix, assembly GCA_947179155.2. NCBI lineage: Eukaryota > Viridiplantae > Streptophyta > Magnoliopsida > Apiales > Araliaceae > Hedera > Hedera helix. Next base: position 34,651,003 of record OX359273.1, read on the forward strand.
TTTCGCGTTGAAGATCTGGAGACACTACTTGTACGGAGAAAAAGTGGATATCTATACGGATCATAAAAGTCTCAAGTATTTCTTCACCCAGAAGGAACTCAACATGCGACAACGACGTTGGCTTGAGCTGTTAAAGGATTATGACCACACAATCCAGTATCACCCGGGAAAGGCGAACGTTGTAGCTGACGCTTTGAGCAGAAAATCTTATGCAAGTACAAGTGCACTGCTGACAACACAAAAGTGTATTTTGTACGACTTGCAAAAGATGGAGATAGAGCTAAAGACACCAGGGACCCACTCGAAGATTGCTCACGTGCGAGTAGAACCAACTTTAATCGATAAAATTAAAGCTGCTCAAGCTACCGATCCGGAACTGATAAACATGATAAAGAAAGTACAAGAAGGTGCCATTCCCGAAGCAAGAATCGACGAGAAAGGAATACTTCGAGTCAACTCTCGACTCTGTGTTCCTAACGATCCTGAATTAAAGCATAAAATCATGATGGAGGCACACAACACGCCGTTTGCAATCCACCCAGGAGGTACCAAGATGTATCGAGATCTTCGACATACATTTTGGTGGAACAATATGAAAAGAGAGATTGCGGAGTTTATCTCAAGGTGCCTAACTTGTCAACGTGTCAAGGCAGAACATCAAGTTCCTAAAGGTCCATTACAATCACTTGAAGTTCCCGAATGGAAGTGGGAACACATCAATATGGACTTCGTGACGGGTCTTCCAAAAGTTTCTCAAGGCTTAGATGCAATTTGGGTGATCGTAGATGGATTGACTAAATCTGCTCATTTCTTGCCTATACGAGAAAACTTTTCACTTGAACGTCTTGTCGGTATGTACATAAATGAGATCGTGAGATTGCATGGCATGCCAGTTTCCATAGTTTCTGATCGGGATCCTAGATTCACTTCACGCTTTTGGATCAGTCTACAAAAAGCTATGGGCACTGAACTACGTTTTAGTTCTGCATACCATCCTCAAACGGACGGACAATCGGAAAGGACGATCCAGACCCTCGAAGATCTTTTGAGACTTTGTGTATTAGACTTCAAAGGAAGTTGGGATAAGTACTTGCCGTTGGTGGAATTTTCTTACAATAACAGTTACCAAGCAAGCATAGGCATGGCTCCATTCGAGGCATTGTATGGAAGGAAGTGTCGCTCTCCAATATGCTGGAATGAGGTAGGAGAAGCAAAATTGTTGGGACCCGAGTTGGTACGCTTGACGACCGAAAAGATCCAAATGATCCGACAACGAATACAGACCGCACAAGAACGACAAAAGAGTTATGCTGATCTTCATCGGAGAGACGAAAGTTTCAACGTCGGAGATCATGTATTCTTACGTGTTTCTCCATGGAAAGGGGTTACGAGATTCGGAAAGAGAGGAAAGCTTAACCCTCGATTTATTGGCCCATTTGAAATCCTCGATCGAATAGGAACCGTAGCCTACAGACTAGCCCTACCACCAGGTATGTCTCGCATCCATAACGTTTTTCACATATCTATGTTACGTAAATATGTGAAGGACCCAAACCACGTCATTGAGTTAGAACCAGACGTTATAGCAGAGAATTTAACATACGAGGAGGTACCTGTTAAGATCCTGGATAAGAAGGAGCAGATCCTACACTCAAAGGTTATACCTCAAGTTAAGGTTTTATGGAGGAACCAAGATACTGAGGAAATGACCTGGGAGCTAGAATCTGAGATGAAATCTAAGTATCCTTACCTCTTCGATATGTCAGGTACGTCAATTTCGGGGACGAAATTTCATAAGGAGGGGAGGTTGTAAGACCCCGAATTTTATGAAATACAAAATTTAATTTTTCTTCATATAGATATTTTTTTTAAACAGTAAGTGGTTAAATCGATAAAGTTAAAAGTTAAGGATGTTATGTGCAAATTTTATTTTGTCGGACAATATTCGCTTTGTCGGGGAATATTCGTTTGGTCGGGGAATATTCGTTTGGTCCGACGGCGCCGAAATAACAAATTATTGGTGGACCCCACAACGGAATATTTGTCGGATATAGAAAACGACAGAAATAACCTTTTTAAATAAAAATAGTCAACGGAACTGTTAAAATACCGGTGATAAAAGAATAGTAGCATACGGTAGTTATTGGTATTTTCTGTAGCACTCGGTACTCTACAGTAACACACGGTATTGCATAGTGTCTCATATTATTGGTCTGATAATTGACACCGTAACTGTTACGCATCATTTCATCGATAATTGTCACTGCATAATATTTTATATTATCAATTCAATAATTGTTGTTACACAGTATTTTGCATTATTGATTTAATAATTGTCATTACACTGTATTTTATATCATTGAGTCAATAATTGTTGTTGCACTGTTTTTAAAATTATTGAACCTAATAATTGTCACAGTAACATATGCACAGTAATTCACATTATTGAATCAATAATTGTCATTACACAGTAACGTATGCTTTATTTTACATTATTGTTATCTCTATTATGATGTTATTTAAACAGTTGTATTTCATTAATTTATTGACTTGATATCTAAGAGCTAACTATACTGTATTTATAACAATTAGTCATAATAATTGAATTGATAAAGTTATTTGTTTATAATATAAAGTTAGGTGATTATTAGGTGATATGAAATGAATGGTGTAGATTAAAGTATGAATTATTGTTGAATAATTGAATTGATTTGTTTATAATATAAAGTTAGGTGATTATTAGGTGATATGAAATTAATGGTGTAGATTAAAGTGTGAATTATTGTTGAATAATTAAATTGATTTGTTTATAATATAAAGTTAGGTGATTATTAGGTGATATGAAATGAATGGTGTAGATTAAAGATAATATAATATTTGAAATGGATGGTGTAGATTAAAAGATGATCTTTAAATGAATGGTTTAGATTAAATGAATGATAAGATTTTTGGCTATAAATAGAAGCCTTAACTTAAGGATTTTTCATAAACTTCCTTACTTGTTCTTTCTTTCTCTCTCTAAATACTTTTTGTGAAAGTTCTCTCTAAGTGTGCTTAAGTCATCTTGAGTATTTGTGAAGATCTATAAGTATACGTGTACTGTTCAAGTTAATCAACCTCATTTAAATCAATATTCAGTCACGTGTTGAGGTAAGGGATACCATCTTTTTCATCTTCAATTATTCAAACGTACTATGGTAAGGGATTATCATTATTTGATTCTCGATAATAATATTGTTTCTTCCTTACTCATAAGACGTGCCTTTTATTTCCATGTATTAAATTGTGGGAATAACCTTACGGAGCGGATTGCCGCCTGTTGGTGAATAACCTTTCGTATTCATTCATTATTAATCTCTGAGAATAACCTTACGGAGCGGATTGCCGCCTGTTTGGTGAATAACTCTTTGTACTCAAATTCTATTAAATTGTGGGAATAACCTTACGGAGCGGATTGCCGCCTGTTTGGTGAATAACTCTTTGTACTCAAATTCTATTAAATTGTGGGAATAACCTTACGGAGCGGATTGCCGCCTGTTGGTGAATAACCCTTTGTATTAATTTCCTTCACCTTTTGTTAATCAAACCTGCTACGGTAAGGGATATTATTTTCTTTCATACTCCTAAATCGAAATTTATTATGGAACTATTGCTTCTATAATTCCTGAAAATATTATATGTTCCATAATAGTTGAACTTCATTATTTCAACTGAACCTTCCTATTTACGTGAACCTTTCTATTGAATTGTAACCGTTATTCTGAACTGTGGATCTTGAATATCATTTTTAAATTTCACTCCACATCATGTTGACAATTTGGACATTATTTGAATCTGTACAAAGTAAACTTCCGATACTTATTGTTATCCTATTTCTTCTGTTCATCATTTATATCATTCTAATCATCCAAAAATCAAGCTGTTGTGAATATCTGTGGCCGGGGGCACAGATGTGATATATTTGTTGAACAGATGATAGGTTAAAGGCGATATAATAGGTTAAAGGCGATACATCTGTTCGGTGTCTTTTATGGCACGTGGTGAATGTTCTCTTTGGCCCGTAGTGCAAAGATGAACTGTTGTTTGGTATGATTATGACCAAAGGCTGAATCTGGTATAATCATGACCGTTGGTGCTATATTGAATATCTTTGGCCGTAGTACAAAGATGAACTGTTGATGTGCATGATTATGATCAGGAACTGTGAATTTGTATTATCTTGACTAATGATATTTCAAATGATAAAAGTTGATGATGTTTTTCCTAAAAAGAGAACCGAGTGGACATTATAGTCTGCATTATTCTTCTAATAGATTACTCATTCCGCTGCTATTATTGATCTGAACGTTGTTTAAGAATTTAACTGCAGTTTTTGATATAAACCTTGGAGTCTATTGTATTCTATCAAGAACTCAACTGTTGAAGACTAATGATAATTTATTCGTCATTATCTTAGTCATGATATTCTTTACTGGGCTATTTGAGCTCACCCTTTCTTTTGTTCCATTGTTTTTCAACAGGAGATGAAAACATAACAGGGTCTAGCCGGGGAATGGAGTGAGGGTCCGAGGAATAGTTATCATAGTCTTCACGTTTTGTAAAATAGTGTGGCAATAATAGTGAAGACTTAGTTGTGTATTATTATACACTGTATTGTTGTACGTTGTGCTTTGTTGTAATAATTTTGTTGTAGTCTTTTGACGACTCAAGTTTGGGCTGTGTGGGCCCAGATTTGGGGGCGTCATAAATTAACCTAGTAGTCCATATAATTAATTAAACCTTAATCCATATAATTAATTAAACTAGCATAATGTTTGTTTTAATTAAAGATAGCATGGTTTATTTAATGTTAGCCCAATGTAACAATTAAATGGAGCCCAACCAAATTAAATGAATGAACCCAATATATTTCATTTCTAAGTCCAAATGTGGAGCCCAATAGAAAGTCAAAATTGGTCAATATATATATATATATATATATATCTGTGTGTGTGTGTGTGTGTGTGTAGGTGTATATATGTATATTAAAGCATTAAAAATAAACCAAAATGGGGGGATAAAATCCCTATTTTGCCGGCCAAAGTGGGCCCCACTTGGGGGTGGCTTGATTTGCTCTTGTTGCTTCCTTCACACACTAAATCAAAGTAGCTCAACCACCCATGTCACTCACATTGTCAATCAATTGGTCATTCAAGCAATAGTAATCTCATTTAAGCACTAATTTGACTATGTTGGTAAATTAGGAGAGTTGATGATGAATTAGTGAAGTCCTATAAATAACATGCTCCACACATGAGCTATGTTGGTTAGTTCATTTTCTAGCATTTCTAGAGAGAAAAAGAGAGAGCATTTCTAAGAGAGAAATAGAGATACACTTGTGAGTTGAAGAAAAAGTTTTTAGAGAAAGTTCTTGGTGGATGACACAAAGCCTCATATCATACTTTGGTAGGAGAAGAAGAAGAGCACACAAGTCATCAAGGATTAAAAGTGCTCAAACCCTTCTATATTTCATTTTTGTAGTTTAGATAGATTTTAAACGGTTAAAATGTATTTTGATGATCTAAAAGTCTTAAACTATGTAATATATGTATATTCATGGTTTGATGTGTTTAAATCATGTTTTGGTATGTGTGTTATGCTTAAAAGTAGAAGAAATGTTCATATTAAACTTTACCGGTAAAACCTAGTTGAGCATGTGATGTTTAATATTGTAGTTTGAAATGTACAAGTTAAAAAATAGATTTTTATGGCTAGAAAGTTACATATATGAGTTTTAAAGAAAACCCAACTTGAAGCTTTCAAAAATATTGAAAAACAAAGGAGTTATGACTTTTACCGCAAAGTAGGTCGTTTTTAAACCCTAAGTGGTTCGATCATTAAATTATGTGTCAAACATTTTCAAAAATTCGATCGAACCATGAAATATTGTAAAACAAGAAGTTATGAACACATCAACACTGATTTTGTGTCATTTGGATGTATAGATTTTATTTTATTAAGGTTTGAATCAAAAGTGTCAAAACTGTCAAAAATCTGGAAGTTGAAATTTGATTCTGCAATACAGAGCCGGGGTTGGCCGGGTCGGGTCGGGTCAGGTTCGGGTCAGAAAATGAAAAATGTTTCAAAATTTATTTTATTATTTTTGGACTCAATAAATATATTTTTAAAATTAAAGATAGTTTATTTAATATGTAAAAGAGGATAAATATTATTAAAGGTTTAATAATATAATTAAATTAATAAAATATTATTATTAATATAATAATATTAGAAAATTATTAAAATATTATTAAATGTATAATAATATTATAAAGTCAATAAAATACTATTAAATAGTTAATAATATTAGATAAATAAATAAATATTATTAAGTGATTAATAATATTAGATAATTAATAAAATATTATTAAATTATTAATAATATTAGATAAGTGTATGAACTATATTAAATAATTAATATATATTTTACGTGTTTGAAATATTATCAAGTAATGATAATATTCCTAAGTGTTTATATACCTTTAACTACATGATTATTTGGTTAAGTGTTAGAGGTGTAAGAAGTATAGAGGTTATCATATGAATGTATATATAATACTAATTTAAAGATCAACTTGATTAATTGTTAGGTCGGTTCAAAGAGAATTAAATTGAATTAGTTAGCAGTAATCTACACACGAGACAAGTTTTCTAACCCTACTCAATTATTGTTGAACGAGTTTCTATACTTGTAATTATTGCCAGAGTTTTAAGTGGTTTAATTATTTAAAATTATTCCACATCCATATTGTTTATAAAATCGCACATAGTACATTTGAAACTTAATAGTTCTTGATTCATGAACTGAATTAAAAATGTCTAAAGTTTATCCAAACCATTGCTTGGTGCGGATTTTATATTAAGTCTGAGAATTGAACAACCCTAGATAAAGGGGATTTTATGTCGATAAATTGACTTTTGCGCAAGATTACTAAATGTAATGCATATAACGCGGATTAAATAGGTTGATCCCCTTGAAAATCAAACTACTGAAAGGGTAAGAGGAAACTTTATCATACCCTCGTTAGTTTAAGGTTCTTGGTGACCATTCAGCATTTAAGATTCAAATATTCTTGTTCAATGAAATTTGAGTCTTGTTTCTTTCACAATTGTTATATCTATTGTTGAAGCATTTGATGTTATTCCCCTTTCACTCATGATATATTAAATCTTTATGATTGTTCTTAAATTTGCTCAGCAAACTAGTTGCTCACCCTTGCTATATCATGAACCGTTTTCAGCTAGACCCGAATGCTCCAAGAAGGACAAGGGAAAAGGAAAAGCCAGAGTTTAATTTATTGCATGTTAATTAAATGTTTAATATGTAATTACTGTTGGTAAAACTTTTGCAATTCCTTAAGATAGGAACTGTTGATGTTAAGGTTAATCGACTTTGGGATTGTAGCTTTTTTATAAGGAACATTTTGTATTATTTCGCGAAATTTAAATACAATTTATGTATTTAATTGTTAGTAAATATTGTACAGTGGAGAACTAAACTCGATGGTATGGAACCCGGATTTGGGGTGTCACACTCACCGTTCCTTTGAATCACAAACATAAGTGATGCCAAACTCTTAGCACAAGTATTTCTTCCAATAAGTTGATTTATAAACAACTCACTTAATTGATCAAAAAAACTACTTGAGGCTAGGGGAAGTTGTTTTATACCAAGTTTGGGTTGTACTTTTTAGGATAAATGGGAAAGTTTTACACTTTATATAATCTGAGACATATATCAACACAAGTGCGTCAAAATGAGTATATGTTTTATGGGATCACCTATCCATTTAGGGCATCTTGAAGCCTTCGGGAAGAGGCTCATCCAAGATATCCTAAGTGAATGGTGGAGGTCCTATTTTGTATATCATCCGTCTAGTTTTTGCTTTTAGAACTGCTTGGGATGGCGGGATTCCTTTACGGTATTGGAGTCTCATTTGTACTTCCTTTTTGATCCTTACCTTCTCATGGGTATCACATCTATCAGCTGGTCTCGAACTGACAATCCTATTATTTTAATGATGTTATGACATTTTGGGTCTGCCTAGGACCTCTCTCCAGATTCTGCAGTTGCTCCTGGAGATAATTTATATTATCCCTTAGTTGATTGATTGCGTTTTCATTGGCCTTTGGGCGTTCATGCCTATGTGGGCTATTCCTTCGATTATTTTGCCTATGTAGATCTAGAACACCATGATTCTGATTAGTTTGTGATCGAAGATCCATTTAAATCAAACATTGGGAGCACTTAGTATATGGTCCACTATGAGTATAAATAGGTTTTTGGTGGATATGAGGAGGTGAAGGGTTATGATAAGAGGGTTGTCGAACATGAACAGAGTTTGCCTCTTATTCTTGATTGTTAGGAGGTGGTGGATGAGTAGGATTACGATTTCATGTTGAAGCGCAAGTATTCACCATATTGATTTTTAGGATTATAAGAAAGAGATGACTTTTTATTCATTTCTCACAGACGGTGCTAATTTGATGCGTCAATTGGCAACCTTCAAATTAAAATTTTGGTCAATCCCCTAATTTTTGACTTTAATCGCCGCTTGAGCACCTTGAATTTGTAGAATAACCTGCAAAAAATCTATCGGAGTTGGAGGATTCCAGAATGACTCTCTGATACTTAAATCAGAATACTAATATGAAGGGAGATAATCATTATTATAGTAAATAGCGTATCTTGAATGTGTTGAAACATTCCTTATTTATAGTATGAGAGTCATCTTCTTCAAGAGTTAGGAATTAGAATCTTAATTAGCTTTAGAGACCTTATAATTTGTCAATCCTTAGTTGGTTAGATTTCCTAGAAATTCTATCATTTATTGGATTTAATATATTTCTAAATTACTCAATAAACAAAATTATTCTTTATTAATTGCAATAACACGTGACAACTCGTTATTGGTGAATTTTTTTATCCACATTATCTTTTCTACTTTAAGTCAAAATTTACTTTTCCTATATAGGTCAAAAACTAACTCATCTAAAATTAATATGTAAAAGTGTGAAGTGAAGACGGATTTGTGGGGTTGATTTTTTTATTTATTTTAGTTGAAATTAATATGCAATATTATTACCTTTTTACCCTTTTAGTCCAATAAAATGATTAACACTAATTTAAAAAATACTATTTTTAACACATGTCTATATCACGTTATCAATTTACTCAAGAATATATTAATTTTTTTAATTTAAAATTAGTTTTTTTTATTACACTTATGCAAGAATTGACCACGATTTGCATTGTAATGTCCTAGAATTTCCACATATTTATTAATTAAATTATTAATTTAATTTCCAACGAGTTAGTTTTACGAGATTATTTAAATCTTTTTATGTGATTAATTAATTATGTGATTAAATAATTATGTAATTAATTACTAAAATTAATTAAAGGGGGTCACTAATATGTTATTAAGTTAGTGAACAAACCCTAAAGTTTTAATATCAAAATAATTGATAAGTTTTCTATTAATTAAATATTCAATTAAATTGAATATAATGAGTGAATTAAATATAATAAATTAATTAATATGATTATTAATTAATGTAAATAATGTGAAATATTAATAATAATATTTATTAGTCCATTTAGTAATTTAATACTTATGGGTTATAATATTTAATTATTTATTCAATCTAATTATTTATTTAATCATGGATTGAATAATTAATGTGTAAATTATTAAATTAGCCCAACATAAGTCAATTAGTAGTCCAAGTGGAGAATAATAAAATTTGACAATTTAGTAGCTCAAACAATTTAATAGAAGCCCAATTGGTATTTTAAATTAAAGCCCAATGATTGGCCCACTTGGAAAATACTTAATTTAACTATTATTATTTAAAAAAAAAATGGAAAGTGATAATCAAATTGGGACAAGAAAGAGAGATCAGCCGTGTATGTGAGTGAGGAGAGAGAAAATGATAATTTTATTTTTTATTTTTCATTTATTTAATAAATGGTTGCTTGTTTATTTTATTTTTGTACATAGGCACCATCCCTCTTTTCACCAACTAAGTATGGACTAACTTTCTTGTGTAAGTATCTTTGCTATCTCATGATGGTAATTTTAATAGATATAGATTTTATATCTATCCATTTAGGAGCTTGTGTTAGTCATTCTTCTTCTTCCATTTTTCAAGCTAGAGAGCATTTGAGAGTGTAGAAAAAATATAGTTGAGAGCAAAAATACCAAGAGAAGGAGTTCTTGATTCATGTCATCTTCTTTCACAACCTACTTTGGAAGAAAAATGAAGATAGCCATTAAATCAAGGTAATGGTTATTCTAAATCTAAGTTTTATTTTTAAATTAAATAAATCATCATGTTAGTATAAATATGTTAATATGGTTAATAATGTGTAGCGATAATATTTATGCCATGCTTGAGTTTAATATGCTTGGTGTGACGCCCCCAAATCTGGGCCCACACAGCCCAAACTTGAGTCGTCAAAATACTACAACAAAATTATTACAACAAAGCACAACGTACAACAATACAGTGTATAATAATACACAACTAAGTCTTCACTATTATTGTCACACTATTTTACAAAACGTGAAGACTATGATAACTATTCCTCGGACCCTCACTCCATTCCCCGGCTAGACCCTGTTATGTTTTCATCTCCTGTTGAAAAACAATGGAACAAAAGAAAGGGTGAGCTCAAATAGCCCAGTAAAGAATATCATGACTAAGATAATGACGAATAAATTATCATTAGTCTTCAACAGTTGAGTTCTTGATAGAATACAATAGACTACAAGGTTTATATCAAAAACTGCAGTTAAATTCTTAAACAACGTTCAGATCAATAATAGCAGCGGAATGAGTAATCTATTAGAAGAATAATGCAGACTATAATGTCCACTCGGTTCTCTTTTTAGGAAAAACATCATCAACTTTTATCATTTGAAATATCATTAGTCAAGATAATACAAATTCACAGTTCCTGATCATAATCATGCACATCAACAGTTCATCTTTGTACTACGGCCAAAGATATTCAATATAGCACCAACGGTCATGATTATACCAGATTCAGCCTTTGGTCATAATCATACCAAACAACAGTTCATCTTTGCACTACGGGCCAAAGAGAACATTCACCACGTGCCATAAAAGACACCGAACAGATGTATCGCCTTTAACATATTATATCGCCTTTAACCTATCATCTGTTCAACAAATATAACACATCTGTGCCCCCGGCCACAGATATTCACAACAGCTTGATTTTTGGATGATTAAAATGATATAAATGATGAACAGAAGAAATAGGATAACAATAAGTATCGGAAGTTTACTTTGTACAGATTCAAATAATGTCCAAATTGTCAACATGATGTGGAGTGAAATTTAAAAATGATATTCAAGATCCACAGTTCAGAATAACGGTTACAATTCAATAGAAAGGTTCACGTAAATAGGAAGGTTCAGTTGAAATAATGAAGTTCAACTATTATGGAACATATAATATTTTCAGGAATTATAGAAGCAATAGTTCCATAATAAATTTCGATTTAGGAGTATGAAAGAAAATAATATCCCTTACCGTAGCAGGTTTGATTAACAAAAGGTGAAGGAAATTAATACAAAGGGTTATTCACCAACAGGCGGCAATCCGCTCCGTAAGGTTATTCCCACAATTTAATAGAATTTGAGTACAAAGAGTTATTCACCAAACAGGCGGCAATCCGCTCCGTAAGGTTATTCCCATAATTTAATAGAATTTGAGTACAAAGAGTTATTCACCAAACAGGCGGCAATCCGCTCCGTAAGGTTATTCTCAGAGATTAATAATGAATGAATACGAAAGGTTATTCACCAACAGGCGGCAATCCGCTCCGTAAGGTTATTCCCACAATTTAATACATGGAAATAAAAGGCACGTCTTATGAGTAAGGAAGAAACAATATTATTATCGAGAATCAAATAATGATAATCCCTTACCATAGTACGTTTGAATAATTGAAGATGAAAAAGATGGTATCCCTTACCATAGTACGTTTGAATAATGGAAGATGAAAAAGATGGTATCCCTTACCTCAACACGTGACTGGATATTGATTTAAATGAGGTTGATTAACTTGAACAGTACACGTATACTTATAGATCTTCACAAATACTCAAGATGACTTAAGCACACTTAGAGAGAACTTTCACAAGAAGTATTTAGAGAGAGAAAGAAAGAACAAGTAAGGAAGTTTATGAAAAATCCTTAAGTTAAGGCTTCTATTTATAGCCAAAAATCTTATCATTCATTTAATCTAAACCATTCATTTAAAGATCATCTTTTAATCTACACCATCCATTTCAAATATTATATTATCTTTAATCTACACCATTCATTTCATATCACCTAATAATCACCTAACTTTATATTATAAACAAATCAATTTAATTATTCAACAATAATTCACACTTTAATCTACACCATTCATTTCATATCACCTAATAATCACCTAACTTTATATTATAAACAAATCAATTCAATTATTCAACAATAATTCACACTTTAATCTACACCATTCATTTCATATCACCTAATAATCACCTAACTTTATATTATAAACAAATAACTTTATCAATTCAATTATTATGACTAATTGTTATAAATACAGTATAGTTAGCTCTTAGATATCAAGTCAATAAATTAATGAAATACAACTGTTTAAATAACATCATAATAGAGATAACAATAATGTAAAATAAAGCATACGTTACTGTGTAATGACAATTATTGATTCAATAATGTGAATTACTGTGCATATGTTACTGTGACAATTATTAGGTTCAATAATTTTAAAAAACAGTGCAACAACAATTATTGACTCAATGATATAAAATACAGTGTAATGACAATTATTAAATCAATAATGCAAAATACTGTGTAACAACAATTATTGAATTGATAATATAAAATATTATGCAGTGACAATTATCGATGAAATGATGCGTAACAGTTACGGTGTCAATTATCAGACCAATAATATGAGACACTATGCAATACCGTGTGTTACTGTAGAGTACCGTGTGCTACAGAAAATACCATAAACTACCGTATGCTACTATTCTTTTATCACCGGTATTTTAACAGTTCCGTTGACTATTTTTATTTAAAAAGGTTACTTCTGTCGTTTTCTATATCCGACAAATATTCCGTTGTGGGGTCCACCAATAATTTATTATTTCGGCGCCGTCGTACGGCACGAATATTCCCCGACAAAGCGAATATTGTCCGACAAAATAAAATTTGCACATAACATCCTTAACTTTCAATTTTGTTAATTTAACCACTTACTGTTTCAAAAAAAAAAAATATATGAAGAAAAATTAAATTTTGTATTTCATAAAATTCGGGGTCTTACAACCTCCCCTCCTTATGAAATTTCGTCCCCGAAATTGACGTACCTGACATATCGAAGAGGTAAGGATACTTAGATTTCATCTCAGATTCTAGCTCCCAGGTCATTTCCTCAGTATCTTGGTTCCTCCATAAAACCTTAACTTGAGGTATAACCTTTGAGCGTAGGATCTGCTCCTTCTTATCCAGGATCTTAACAGGTACCTCCTCGTATGTTAAATCCTCTGCTATAACGTTTGGTTCTAAGTCAATGACGTGGTTTGGGTCCTTCACATATTTACGTAACATAGATATGTGAAAAACGTTATGGATGCGAGACATACTTGGTGGTAGGGCTAGTCTGTAGGCTACGGTTCCTATTCGATCGAGGATTTCAAATGAACCAATAAATCGAGAGTTGAGCTTTCCTCTCTTTCCGAATCTCGTAACCCCTTTCCATGGAGAAACACGTAAGAATACATGATCTCCGACGTTGAAACTTTCGTCTCTCCGATGAAGATCAGCATAACTCTTTTGTCGTTCTTGTGCGGTCTGTATTCGTTGTCGGATCATTTGGATCTTTTCGGTCGTCAAGCGTACCAACTCGGGTCCCAACAATTTTGCTTCTGCTACCTCATTCCAACATATTGGAGAGCGACACTTCCTTCCATACAATGCCTCGAATGGAGCCATGCCTATGCTTGCTTGGTAACTGTTGTTGTAAGAAAATTCCACCAACGGCAAGTACTTATCCCAACTTCTTTTGAAGTCTAATACACAAAGTCTCAAAAGATCTTCGAGGGTCTGGATCGTCCTTTCCGATTGTCCGTCCGTTTGAGGATGGTATGCAGAACTAAAACGTAGTTCAGTGCCCATAGCTTTTTGTAGACTGATCCAAAAGCGTGAAGTGAATCTAGGATCCCGATCAGAAACTATGAAAACTGGCATGCCATGCAATCTCACGATCTCATTTATGTACATACCGGCAAGACGTTCAAGTGAAAAGTTTTCTCGTATAGGCAAGAAATGAGCAGATTTAGTCAATCTATCTACGATCACCCAAATTGCATCTAAGCCTTGAGAAACTTTTGGAAGACCCGTCACGAAGTCCATATTGATGTGTTCCCACTTTCATTCGGGAACTTCAAGTGATTGTAATGGACCTTTAGGAACTTGATGTTCTGCCTTGACACGTTGACAAGTTAGGCACCTTGAGATAAACTCCGCAATCTCTCTTTTCATATTGTTCCACCAAAATGTATGTCGAAGATCTCGATACATCTTGGTACCTCCTGGGTGGATTGCAAACGGCGTGTTGTGTGCCTCCATCATGATTTTATGCTTTAATTCAGGATCGTTAGGAACACAGAGTCGAGAGTTGACTCGAAGTATTCCTTTCTCGTCGATTCTTGCTTCGGGAATGGCACCTTCTTGTACTTTCTTTATCATGTTTATCAGTTCCGGATCGGTAGCTTGAGCAGCTTTAATTTTATCGATTAAAGTTGGTTCTACTCGCACGTGAGCAATCTTCGAGTGGGTCCCTGGTGTCTTTAGCTCTATCTCCATCTTTTGCAAGTCGTACAAAATACACTTTTGTGTTGTCAGCAGTGCACTTGTACTTGCATAAGATTTTCTGCTCAAAGCGTCAGCTACAACGTTCGCCTTTCCCGGGTGATACTGGATTGTGTGGTCATAATCCTTTAACAGCTCAAGCCAACGTCGTTGTCGCATGTTGAGTTCCTTCTGGGTGAAGAAATACTTGAGACTTTTATGATCCGTATAGATATCCACTTTTTCTCCGTAGAAGTAGTGTCTCCAGATCTTCAACGCGAAAACGACTGCTGCCAACTCTAGATCATGAGTAGGATAATTTTTCTCATAATCTTTGAGTTGTCGAGAGGCGTAGGCTATAACCTTTCCATGTTGCATAAGGACACAGCCTAGACCTTTGCCAGAAGCATCGCTGTAGATAACAAATTCTCCTGATCCTGATGGTATGGTCAGAACAGTAGCTGAAACCAGTCTCTTCTTGAGTTCTTGGAAACTTTTCTCGCATTCCTCGCTCCATATGAATTTTGTGCTTTTCCGAGTAAGCTGCGTTAATGGAGTGGCGATTCGAGAAAATCCTTCTACGAATCTCCGATAATAACCAGCTAGACCCAGAAAACTTCGGACTTCGGTTACTATTTTGGGTTGTTCCCAATTTAGTACCGTTTCAATCTTCGCAGGATCGACTGATATTCCTTGACTAGAAATCACATGCCCAAGAAACGCGACCTCCTCAAGCCAGAACTCACATTTCTTCAACTTGGCATATAATTTTTTTTCACGGAGCTTTTGTAGTATCAATCTCAGGTGTTGTTCATGATCCTCGCGGCTCTTGGAGTATATGAGGATGTCATCAATAAAGACAACCACAAAATGATCCAAATGTTCCTTGAATATCCGGTTCATCATGTCCATGAAAGCTGCAGGAGCATTAGTTAGTCCAAAAGGCATGACTAAAAACTCATAATGCCCATAACGAGTTCTGAAAGCAGTCTTTGGAATGTCCTCAGCTTTAACCTTTAACTGATGATATCCAGAACGGAGATCAATCTTTGAGAAATGTTGAGCGCCTTGCAATTGATCAAACATGTCATCAATCCGAGGTAACGGGTACCTGTTCTTGATGGTGACATGGTTCAATTCTCGGTAGTCAATGCACAATCTCATACTCCCGTCTTTCTTCTTCACAAATAGAACAGGAGCACCCCAAGGTGATGCACTCGGACGAATGAAACCGGTATCCAACAATTCCTGTAGTTGGACTTTTAACTCTTGAAGTTCAATGGGAGCCATTCGGTAGGGAGCTTTGGAAATGGGCTTGGTACCGGGTTCAAGATCAATATAAAAATCAATTTCACGGTTTGGGGGTAAGCCAGGAAGTTCTTCAGGAAAAACGTCAGGAAACTCATTAACAATGGGAATATCATTCAAGTTTGACGTATTTTTGTTCAAATCAGTGACATGAGCTAAAAAGGCTTGACATCCGTTTTTCAATAAACGAATGGCTTTATGGCTAGAAATAACAGTTATAGATTTCAATGGTTTAGTTGCTTGAATTTGCATGACAGGTTGATTAGGAATATGAAAACTAATAATCTTATGAAAACAATCAATTTTAGCATGATGGGTAGTCAACCAATCAATTCCTAAAATCACATCAAATTCACGCATCTCCAAAGAAATAAGGTCAACAGGTAATGTGAGATTGTTGATTTGAACTAGGCAAGATTTATAGACAGTAGATGTAATGGTCATTTCTCCTAATGGGGTTTCAACTGATAAGTCAAAGTCCAAGTTTTCAGGAGTTAAGTTTAAACGCTGAGCACATGCAGGTGAGATAAAAGAATGGGTAGAGCCAGTATCTAACAAAGCGTAGACTTCACGAGAATTTATGAATAGCTTACCGGTTATCACCTCGTTCGAGTTTCGCGCCATTTGGGATGTCACAACAAAAGCTCTCCCTTGAACTACATATTTTCCTTTATCCGCGCTAGCTTTTGGTATCATCATTGCAGCTGGACTTGATTTTGTGGCAGGACAAAACCGCGCAAGATGACCCTCTTTCCCACAACTGTAGCACTTTTTAGACTGCAGAGTACAGTTTGGGCTGATGTGACCTTCCTGACCACACCTATAGCATCTCACTGGTGGTCGATCTTCTCCCCTTGAAACTGGGGTCGGTGCTGGTGTTGGTACTGGTGCTGGTGCCCTTCCATAATTATTATGAAATCTCTTTCTTTTGAAATTGTTCCCACTAGATTCTCCTCTTCTGTTATTTGGTGTGGAATTACCACCGAAGTGTTGGTTACCTCCTCGATGGTTTTCGTTCCTGTGGTTGTTGTCACTCCTTTCTCTATTCTGATCATTAACTCTTGGCTGCAATGTTTCATCTGTTTGCTCCACCCTTTGAGCCCTATCTACAACATCTGAATATAAACTGAATTTATGAGAACTAAGTTGTTGACGAATTTTGAGTCTCAAACCTCTCAGGAACATTCGACTCATTCGTGCTTCGTCATCCACAAGATGGGTGGCAAAGCGAGATAACTCGGCAAACTTGGCTTCATATTGGGAGACTGTCATGTTTCCCTGCTCCAGCTTAATGAATTCCACCTCTTTCATATGGCGGATGCTTTCTGGGAAATACTTCTCGTTAAACAGTTCTTCGAATTCTGTCCAAGACATTTCGAGTGCTGAAGGTTGGATACGTTTTACCGCTTCCCACCAATGGTCCGCCTCACCTCGTAACATAAAAGTGGCAAATGGCACCTTCTGATCATCAGCGCATTGTAAGACATCAAGTATTTTTGTCGTCTGCTTTAACCATGCCTCCGCTTTGAGTGGGTCAGGCTTCCCGTGGAATTCAGGTGGTCCTAATTCTTTAAATTGCTTAACAGTGACCATCCTCAAATTGCCAGTGTTTCTACCGTTATTATTGACTGGATTTCCTCTTCCTTGATTCTGTATGAACTGCATGAAATTCCTAAAGAATCCATCGTTCATCATGTTATCAGGAACATTATTTCCTGAGTTGGCAGGAGGATTGTTTGGGGCCTCTTGATTCTCGGCTACATTTGCTTCAGGCATTCCACAGTTAACCTCTTGATTTCCAGATGCCATACTAAACTGTGGTCACAAAATAAATGTTAGTTCAAATAAACTGACTCATCACTTCATGTTCCTACATTCAAATCGACTCATTAGATAATAAAATCTATTTTAGGTAGGACACACTAGTGACTGATTCTATTCGTCTCTCCCCTCCTAGTTCTACCCCAGATCTCCATTAAAGACCATATCCCTAAGCTCTGATGCCAACTGTGACGCCCCCAAATCTGGGCCCACACAGCCCAAACTTGAGTCGTCAAAATACTACAACAAAATTATTACAACAAAGCACAACGTACAACAATACAGTGTATAATAATACACAACTAAGTCTTCACTATTATTGCCACACTATTTTACAAAACGTGAAGACTATGATAACTATTCCTCGGACCCTCACTCCATTCCCCGGCTAGACCCTGTTATGTTTTCATCTCCTGTTGAAAAACAATGGAATAAAAGAAAGGGTGAGCTCAAATAGCCCAGTAAAGAATATCATGACTAAGATAATGACGAATAAATTATCATTAGTCTTCAACAGTTGAGTTCTTGATAGAATACAATAGACTACAAGGTTTATATCAAAAACTGCAGTTAAATTCTTAAACAACGTTCAGATCAATATTAGCAGCGGAATGAGTAATCTATTAGAAGAATAATGCAGACTATAATGTCCACTCGGTTCTCTTTTTAGGAAAAACATCATCAACTTTTATCATCTGAAATATCATTAGTCAAGATAATACAAATTCACAGTTCCTGATCATAATCATGCATATCAACAGTTCATCTTTGCACTATGGGCCAAAGACATTCAATATAACACCAACGGTCATGATTATACCAGATTCAGCCTTTGGTCATAATCATACCAAACAACAGTTCATCTTTGCACTACGGGCCAAAGAGAACATTCACCACGTGCCATAAAAGACACCGAACAGATGTATCGCCTTTAACATATTATATCGCCTTTAACCTATCATCTGTTCAACAAATATAACACATCTGTGCCCCCGGCCACAGATATTCACAACAGCTTGATTTTTGGATGATTAAAATGATATAAATGATGAACAGAAGAAATAGGATAACAATAAGTATCGGAAGTTTACTTTGTACAGATTCAAATAATGTCCAAATTGTCAACATGATGTGGAGTGAAATTTAAAAATGATATTCAAGATCCACAGTTCAGAATAACGGTTACAATTCAATAGAAAGGTTCACGTAAATAGGAAGGTTCAGTTGAAATAATGAAGTTCAACTATTATGGAACATATAATATTTTCAGGAATTATAGAAGCAATAGTTCCATAATAAATTTCGATTTAGGAGTATGAAAGAAAATAATATCCCTTACCGTAGCAGGTTTGATTAACAAAAGGTGAAGGAAATTAATACAAAGGGTTATTCACCAACAGGCGGCAATCCGCTCCGTAAGGTTATTCCCACAATTTAATAGAATTTGAGTACAAAGAGTTATTCACCAAACAGGCGGCAATCCGCTCCGTAAGGTTATTCCCATAATTTAATAGAATTTGAGTACAAAGAGTTATTCACCAAACAGGCGGCAATCCGCTCCGT
Organism: Hedera helix; assembly: GCA_947179155.2. NCBI lineage: Eukaryota > Viridiplantae > Streptophyta > Magnoliopsida > Apiales > Araliaceae > Hedera > Hedera helix. The sequence continues at coordinate 34,670,642 of OX359273.1, forward strand.
AAGGTTATTCTCAGAGATTAATAATGAATGAATACGAAAGGTTATTCACCAACAGGCGGCAATCCGCTCCGTAAGGTTATTCCCACAATTTAATACATGGAAATAAAAGGCACGTCTTATGAGTAAGGAAGAAACAATATTATTATCGAGAATCAAATAATGATAATCCCTTACCATAGTACGTTTGAATAATTGAAGATGAAAAAGATGGTATCCCTTACCATAGTACGTTTGAATAATGGAAGATGAAAAAGATGGTATCCCTTACCTCAACACGTGACTGGATATTGATTTAAATGAGGTTGATTAACTTGAACAGTACACGTATACTTATAGATCTTCACAAATACTCAAGATGACTTAAGCACACTTAGAGAGAACTTTCACAAGAAGTATTTAGAGAGAGAAAGAAAGAACAAGTAAGGAAGTTTATGAAAAATCCTTAAGTTAAGGCTTCTATTTATAGCCAAAAATCTTATCATTCATTTAATCTAAACCATTCATTTAAAGATCATCTTTTAATCTACACCATCCATTTCAAATATTATATTATCTTTAATCTACACCATTCATTTCATATCACCTAATAATCACCTAACTTTATATTATAAACAAATCAATTTAATTATTCAACAATAATTCACACTTTAATCTACACCATTCATTTCATATCACCTAATAATCACCTAACTTTATATTATAAACAAATCAATTCAATTATTCAACAATAATTCACACTTTAATCTACACCATTCATTTCATATCACCTAATAATCACCTAACTTTATATTATAAACAAATAACTTTATCAATTCAATTATTATGACTAATTGTTATAAATACAGTATAGTTAGCTCTTAGATATCAAGTCAATAAATTAATGAAATACAACTGTTTAAATAACATCATAATAGAGATAACAATAATGTAAAATAAAGCATACGTTACTGTGTAATGACAATTATTGATTCAATAATGTGAATTACTGTGCATATGTTACTGTGACAATTATTAGGTTCAATAATTTTAAAAAACAGTGCAACAACAATTATTGACTCAATGATATAAAATACAGTGTAATGACAATTATTAAATCAATAATGCAAAATACTGTGTAACAACAATTATTGAATTGATAATATAAAATATTATGCAGTGACAATTATCGATGAAATGATGCGTAACAGTTACGGTGTCAATTATCAGACCAATAATATGAGACACTATGCAATACCGTGTGTTACTGTAGAGTACCGTGTGCTACAGAAAATACCATAAACTACCGTATGCTACTATTCTTTTATCACCGGTATTTTAACAGTTCCGTTGACTATTTTTATTTAAAAAGGTTACTTCTGTCGTTTTCTATATCCGACAAATATTCCGTTGTGGGGTCCACCAATAATTTATTATTTCGGCGCCGTCGTACGGCACGAATATTCCCCGACCAAACGAATATTCCCCGACAAAGCGAATATTGTCCGACAAAATAAAATTTGCACATAACATCCTTAACTTTCAATTTTGTTAATTTAACCACTTACTGTTTCAAAAAAAATATATATATGAAGAAAAATTAAATTTTGTATTTCATAAAATTCGGGGTCTTACACTTGGTTTGTATTTTGGTATCATTTGTATACTAAAATATGTGTTTAATAGTGTATAATTAAATCTTGAAATTTATGACCAAAAATATTTTTATAAAACTTAGGTTTGATGTTCTAATATTATAGAACATTAAATCATGAGAAAAACAAAGTTTGAATCACTCAAAATGGAGTTTTATACAAAAAGATATGATTTATGGTAGTTTATGTGATGTAAATTTTTTTATAAAAAAATAATGATATTAAATCATGAAAAATTAATTTTTCATGTTATAAATTAATATAAGGTGATTGGTAATTTTTTTGGATTTTTATTGAGGATTTAAAGTTTACTTGATGGTATATTTTTATTTAAAATGTGTATGCCGGACACTGTTCACATTCTGTTAAAAAAAAAAAAAAAAAAAAAAAAAAAGTTCGCGCAATGCGCGTAAGGTTACTGGCTGAAACGAGCGGAGCCAAACGACGTCGTTTGGCGTCGGTAGAAAATTACTCCGCGCGTTATGCGCGGAAGCCATTTCCGGCCTTTCAAAAACGGCGCCGTTTTGGTCCGAAATTATTGTAACGCGCGCTATGCGCGGTAGTTATTTTTCCAACGAAATTACTGTTATGCCCCTCCGTGTTTTTCTTGGCAGAATTACTATTCTGCCATCGGATCAGTTTTCAACTTATTTACGAAAATGTCATTCGGGTTAATTTTAATTAATTTAAATATTTAAAAATTAATTTAAAATTATAACAAAAATAATAATAATACAAAAATAATATTGGAGAGGATATTTTTCAATAAGTTTAATATTTAAATATTTTAAATATTAATCTAGTTAGCTAAACCATGGTTAAGTTAAATAAATTTATTATTTATTTATTATTTTAAATGTTAATAATAAATAAAGATGGTAAATTAGCAATTATTATTTAATGCCTATTAACTAATACTTAAGAGAGATAAAATTTATAAATTAATTATTTATTATTTAAATATTATTAAATAATAAATAAGGATAATTAAGTAATTAATTATTATTTAATTAGCATTAAATAACGATTAATGAAAATTAAGTTATTAGAGTAATAATTTATTATTTAATTTAAATAATAAATAAGAATGATTTGATTATTATTTAACCTTAAATAATAATTAAAATTAATTAAATAATTAATTATTATTTAATTGACATTAAATAATAATTAAAGAGGATTAAGATTAGTAAACTATTATTTAATTTTCTTAAATTAAATAATAAGTAAGGTTAATTACTTAGTTAATTATTGGTTAATTAATATTAAATTAAAGAAGGTTAAAATTAAGTCAATAATTATTTATTATTTAATTATAATTAAATAATAAGTAAGTACAATTAGATATTATTTATTTTAAATAATAACTAGAGTTAATTAATTAATTTCTATTTAATCAAGATTAAATAGCAATTAAATAGAGATTGAGTTAATAAAATAAATCAAATTTAATTAAACAATTGTAATAAGTTGTTTAAGGGTTTAATAAGTGTTGATTAAGGGTCTATAAGGTTAATAATATTGTTTTGACTAATGTAAATTATGTGTTATTACTTATGTGTGGTAAATAAGTTCATTATTAAGCGTATAGCTATGCAAATACGCCGTACTAATTATTAGACCGACTTTATTAATGTTAGGTCTTTCAAAGCAAGTTAGTTAAAGCTAGACATTTATTGTAGCTGAGCAGACATGCAAGTTTTCTAACCCTACTCATTTATTGTTGAACAAGTTTCTATACTTGTATTTATTGTCAAAGCTTGAAGTGGTTTAATTATTTAAAATTATTCCACATCCATATTGTTTATAAAATCGCACTTAGTGCACTTGAAACTTATTGGTTCTTGATTCATGAACTGTATTAAAAATGTCAAAAGCTAATAGTTCAGCTAGACATTACGTTTATAAATTCAATACTTGAATACTTTTAAAAGCTTATCCAAACCATTGTTGGGTGCGGATTTCTTATATTAAGTCTGAGAATTGAACAACCCTAAATTAGGGAATTTTGTGTCGGGAAACCGACTTTGGCGCCAGTGACTAAATGTAATGCATATACAGCGGGTTGAATAGGCTGATCCCCTTGAAAACCAAATAACTCAAAGGGTCAGAGGAAACTCTATTATACCCTCGTTAGTTCAGGGTCCTTAGTGACCGCTCAACATTTTAATATTCAAATCTTCTGTTTATTAAAAATTTGAATCTTGTTTCATTCACAATTGTTATATCTATTGTTGAATCATTGATGATATTTCCCATTCATTCATGATATATTAAATCTCTATGATTGTTCTAAACTTGCTGAGCAAACTAGTTGTTCATTCTTGTTATATCATGAATCATTTTTCAGATAGACCTGATTGCTCAAAGAAGGATAAGGGAAAAGGAAAAGCCAGAGATTAAGTTAGCTTATGCATGCTAATTAGATATTTAATGTGTATTTACTGTTGAAGAACCTTTTGTAATTCCTTATGATAGGAACTGTTTTATGTTAAGGTTGATAGACCCTGGTATTGTAACCTTTTGAAGGGAACCAATATGTATTATTCCGCGATGTTTAAATGCAATGTATGTATTTAATTGTTAGTAATGTGTTGAATAGTGAGAACAAACTCGAGGTTATGGAACCCGGATTTGGGGTCGTCACATGCATGCTACGTCATCAATTTATGACGTGATAGGTTCAATTGAATCGAAGTGAAAAAAATTGAGAGTTTAATCATCCTATTGAAAAAAATAAAAGGTCAATTACTGAAGTGAAAAAAAATAATAATTTAAGATAGTAAAATATATTTAAACCTTACATAATTAGGCTGTTAGACACCACATATGTGTATATTTTAAGTTTTTAATCATACCAATATCATCCAAATATAGTAACTAAACATATATTTCCTTTGTTTATAAATTTAAGATATATTTTAATTTTTGAGATTAAATAACGGTATATTAAATTTTAAATTGATGTGAATTTATTTAATTTTAGTTGATACAATTATTATAATTATATAGTATTTAATAAAAATTTATTAATTATAAATTTTATTTTATTCTAAACTTGTATGAGTCATGCCAATTTTAAAATTTGATATACAGTCTTTTGACCTTAAAAGTTAAATTATATATCTAATTTTAAAAAGGGGGAGTATATATCTATACCAATCTATACGTTAGACCTGGCAAAAAAAGCCCAGGCTCGCGGGCTGGCCCGGCCCGCCTGCCAAAAGTTGGGCTACGGGTTTTAATTTTTAAGCCCAGAGAAAGCTGGGCCATTTTGGCCCGGCCCGTTTTTAGCCCGGCCCGCGGGTGGCCCGGCCCGCCCGCAAATATTTTTTTTTATTTTTAAAAAACAATGTTTCTAGGGGGAATCGAACCACAGACCTCCGCGTCCCTAAATTAGACAACAAACCATCTGAGCTACAAGAGTTTGTTGTTCATATTTTAATCTTCAATCTTATTTGTTTTGATTTTGTTTTCTTCTCAACTCTTTTTTCACTCATTAGTCCATTACTCATTCTTCTTTACTAAATCAGAATTCAGATCAGTTCATTACTCCTTTTTCTCTTCCCGTTCTCTCTCTCCGTTCTCTCTCTAACTCTCCTTTAAATTTCAACCAGTGGCGATATATATATATATATATATATATATATATATATATATATATATATATATATATATATGTTTTCTTCCTTGATCCTTCCGTTTCAGATATATATATGTTTCCTTCCTTCCGATTCCTTCCTTCCGAAGTCCACTGTTTCAGATCTATATATATATATATATATATATATATATATATATATAATATATGTATGCTTCACTCTTTATACTAATATATATGAGTTTCAGATCTATGAGTTTCATTCCTTCCGAAATCCAAACTGTAATATATGAGTTTC